>JAPDPK010000204.1:137500-737500 GCA_031772115.1 Heritiera littoralis
TTAAGTTGTTTTAGGTTCAAAATAGCTTCGATTTCACCAAGCTTGTTTCAACTTTGCATTACAATCTTAAAACCAGTTTAATTAATTAGTTTAAGAGTAGTTAAGGAGTCATTAGGTGTTGGGTTGGTAAGTAAATTTTCATTTAAGCTATTTTCATCTAGTTAAGGAGATTTAACTTTTAATTGAGAAAACAAGTTCTTTGCAACTTGAGATATAATTATATCAGTTAGACATGTGCAGGCTGTCAATGTTAGTGGTTAGGCTAAATTATATTACTTTTGGTATCTCTTGGTACAAATAGCCTCTAAAATGGTTGATTAAATTTTGATGTATTCAGATCACTGTGAATAGGCGTTGATTAGTTGGAGGAGGGCTAGTTTTCCATAGCAAGAGAAGGTAAGTAAAATCTCACACTTTGCTTGTTTTGAACCCATATTATGTATGTATGTATGTTTTCCAAACACCTGAATGTTTTAGTCCTTACTTTTGATATATAAAAATGAGGATAAGCATGTGATTATTTTGTGTTTGGCTCTATGAATGATGGATCATGAATGATTTATGAAATGAGAAATCTTAATGTTTTAAAGAATGATCATGAATAATCAACACCAGAACTAGTGTTACAGCCCTCGCTAACGGGTTATAGTAGTTAGTAGACGGCCCTGCTAACGGGTTACAATAGTTAGTGATGATCATAAGACCCCGCTAACGGGTTATAGTAGTTAGCATAGGCCCTGCTAACGGGTTATAATAGTTAGCTATGCTCATACGACCCTACTAACGGGATATAATAGTTAGTCATGACCATACGGCCCTACTAACGGGTTATAATAGTTAGTGTAAACCCTGCTAATGGGTTAGAATAATTAGCAATGGTCATGTGGATAATACTGTCAATATGGCCTTGTCACGGGTTATAGTAGTGACTGTAGCAAATAATGAACTGATGACTCATGATTATGAATTAAATAATAATGATGAAATAAGTTATGATGATTTACGACTTTAAAGCATGACCCATGATTTACGTGACATGATATGTATTTGATAATGATTTATGACTTGTGAAATGATATGATTTGATATGATGATGAGTTTTATGAAATAGTTTTCTAAATGTATTGATAACATGATCTGGATGAACTGTGTTTACAAATGACAATTGCAAAATGATATATGTATATATATGAAAACAATGCTTGATCCGGTAAGGTGTGTGAGACTATGCTTACTGAGCTATGGTTCGCTCATCCCTTTCCTCTTTTTTTTCTCTATAGATAATTGAGAGATAGATTACTTATTCTTGTGATGAAGTTCGAGGATCGAACTGAGCATTTTTTTGATTTTGGAGACATTGTTAGCTGATAAGATTTTACGAATTGTAATGACAATTTCGTACTTTCTTTAGTTTTCTTGAACTTTTGGAGGGTTAAATTATAGTTGGATTAGCATTGTGAATTTTTTTGATATTAATGCATTTAAGAATTTAACCATGAATGAAAGAAAAAGGCTTCGTATTACTTTGGGATTTTACCTCAAGGTAATATGACCATGTTATGTCCAAGTATCGTGGCGTGACAGTTTCCTTGCTGATTCTAAATTTTCTTTGTCTTCATTTAAGAATAGAGTGTATAAGGATCATGTGTTGGTAGTGCCAAGGATGAAGCTATGGAGAGCAAAACAATTTGCTTTGCAAAGGCTTCAAGGAAATTATAAAGATCAATATAGTAAGATAGGGAGATATGCTGCAGAGATAAGAAGAACTAATCTTGGTTCTAGTGTTCTGTGTAAGCTAAATGGTGGTTTCTTTAAGAGGATATATGTATGTCTAAAGGCATGTGTTAAAGGCTTTAAGCATTGTAGTTTGCAAACCATTAATTAGTCTAGATGGGTGCCACTTGAAAGGTAAATTTGGAGGACAATTGTTAACTACTGTTGGAATTGATGCTAATGATTGCATATTCTCTATTACTTTTGCTGTGGTTGAAACTGAAAGTACAAATACATGGAGTTGGTTTATCAACTTATTGAAAGAGGATATCAATATGGAAAGTCTCCAAAGTTGGACATGGATGTCTGATAAACAGAAGGTACAATTTTGTGTTTACGTCACATTCAACTTTTTATTTGCTTATGTTTCTTTAATTTAACCAAAATGCATGCTTTATTATAAGGACTTGTAGTGAGAAGCTTATTTCCTGAATCAGAGCACAGATTTTGTGTGACGTCTCTACATAATAACTTTAAGAATGATGGTCATTGAGGCAAAGGATTGAAGGACAAACTATGGGTTGCAGCAAGAGCAAGCCATACTGCAGACTTCAAGAAATACATGGATGAGATGAAAGAAAAGCATCCAAGTGCATATCATTGGCTGTCTGAAAGGTCACCACAGGAATGGTCTAGGTCACATTTCAGCACCAACTCAAAATGTGATATCCTTCTAAACAATTTGTGTGAGTGCTTCAACAAGTACATCTTGGATGCTAGGGACAAACCAATACTGACATTGGTTGATACAATCAGATGCAAGCTTATGAATAGGTTTTATATGAAGAGGAGTGCTGTGGAGAAGTATGATGGACTAATTTGTCCAAGGATTCAAAAGAAGCTTGAGAAGAATAAAGAGATTTCTTCAAGATACTGGCCTCAACCATCAACACAGAGAAAATTTTAGATAAAATGCCTTAACAACCAATTCACAGTGGATTTTGATAAAAGATCTTGTAGTTTCAAAAAATGAAAATTAACTGGTATCCCTTGCCCATATGCCATTTCTTCCATTTGGTTTAATAAGGAGGAAACAAAGGATTATGTGGATGCCTATTATAGTGTGGAAACACAAAGAAGAATTTACAAGGAAGCCATCAATCCAATCAATGGTGAAAGCTTTTGGCCATAATGAAACTATAAACCACTGCCTCTTAATGTTGAAAGGAAACAACCTGGTAGACCAAAAAGTAAAAGAATGAAGAAACCTGATGAGGTTCATCTGAGCAAACTAAAAAGAAGTGGAGGCACACTGACATGTTCCAAATGTGGTAAAAGAAGGACACAACTCAAGGTCTCGTAAGAACAACATAATCGAGGTAAGTGTTTATTTATGAATGGTTTTTTGATAGGGTTCAAGGCTGCACTTACAAAGTTTCCTTCATTCTTGTGTTTAAGAGCCATCTAAGCAGCAAGAAGGACTTCATACTGTGTAGCAAGAGGATCCATATGTGCAACAAGAGGATCCATCTGTACAGCAAAGAGGGCAACCTACTGTGCAACAAGAAGAACAATTTATGCAACCTGCTTTAAGTGAGGTGAGTGAGTGATTATACTAATGTAATAATGTAAGATAATTATTTATCTTATTTATACTAATGTAGTAATTATACTTTTTAATTATATGTAGAACACTTCAATTAGACCAAATCTGTCAACCTCGAATGCTAAAAAAAAAAAGAAGAAGATTGTTGCTTCAAGGTACATGAACCATCCAAGACTAAACCCATAAGTTGCTAAAAATAAAATGACAAGTTCAAAATGTGATCAAAAGGGACACAATATAAGCTCTTGTAAGAACAACATAACTCAGGTAACTATTTGTTAATGGAATGTTTAATTTTTTCTTTAGTTTGTTCAATGAAACACTTAGTGCATTTTGTTGTTGTTCAATGAAACAGCAATGATCATCTTTTGAAGTAGGAGGGTAATGTTCATCAAAGAGAAAAACCTGCTCAGCAAAGAAAACCACCTTCATCTGCTCAAGTTACTCTAAGGTAAATGCCTGATGTAAGTTCTTCTTCTTTATTTTGAATCCAAATTATTTAATTTGTTTTGGATGATGATGTTACTAAATATTAATATTTTTCCCATTTACAAGGGTTCAAGTCAGACTGTTGTTCATTCCCAAACTGAGATACAAAGTGGAATGCTGAACCAAACTCCAAACCAATCAATTTGTACAAACCCAGCAGTTACTACAAACCAAGCTTAGAGTAAACTTGCTGTTAAACATGTTGTGCAGAAGAAATTTAAGTGAACTGAATGAAGAAGATTGATGATTGTTTTTTGTACTTTTTTATGTTATAAACAAGTTTGTAGGAAGAACCAATGCGGATATTTAAGTTATACAATCTTTTGTTTAGCTGAATGTTTTTTGGTTTAAGGTTCAGTTGCCTTTAGAATGATGACATTGTATATTTTGCACATAAAGCAACATAGGCCAACATGTAAAGTTTATCAAAATGCAAACATTATTCAAATTTATATATAATGTTCTATTTTGCCAATCCTTGTTTCTTACAAGTGTTCATATTTTCATTTTGTACTTTCCATTATTTACACAAAAGGAGCAAGCAAACAATCCATATTCCATCCATGAGCAGGGACTAATTTCATTACTGTGTACAAAAATGAGAATACAAAATGCATATTGGTCATCTAGACAGATAACCAACTTAACAAAACATGCATTGTTAAACTCCCTAACATGAGTTAAACTCTAACAATCCAAAGCCCCCAACAAAATGTTTCCTTCTCTTCATGACTCTAAACTCTTATAACTAAAACATCATGACTTCATCAAGAATTTAGCTACATTCTTCCTATCAAAGCATTTTAGTATCAATGCATTTCGGTTTTGATTCATTTCTCCCCAGCAACAACATCAGAATAACTATGAATAAAAAAAATCCACTTCCATTGCCTATTGCCATCACTGTCTGTATTATTATTTCTTCTACATAATTCCAATTGTTGCTCCATTCTTCGCACCTTCCTTAACAAACCGATGATGACAATTCTCAAATGCTCATCAACTGGAGGATCTAACCATTGAAAATATCCACATGCCCCATTTTGCTGCAAAAAATTCAAAAAAAAAACTCCATAACTATGAGACCCATATACTAAACAATAATGTTATAAAAAGCCAAAACAAAATCATACTCCATAATTGCTGCAACCTAAAAACCTTTGCCCAGGGTTATTGTCTGTCCATGATGTCTTGATCGAAGATTGTTCACCACAATGGCAAAGTGGAAGCACCCCAATATAAGCCATTCTCTTCGTTGTCTCCCTTTTTTGTTTTCTCTCCTGTTGAGCTCAACAAAGGTAAACAGTATTTTTCTCAACAAAGCTCGACTGTTTCCTCTCTTCTTCCTCTGCTCGATCAAGCTCAATTGGAGCTTAAATATATTTTTTCTATTTTGGAAAATTTTCAAATAAACATTTATGGATTTTTAAATTATAATGATTTTTTAATTATTTTTTTCTTAAATTTTTTCCATGTCAGCAAAATGGTGCTGATAATTGGGCACATGTGTACGCCACGTGTGGCCCAGCTAGCATTTAATAGCTGATTTAACGGTTTAAATGACGGAATGACATATTTGTTACGATTTTTAAACTTTAGGGACCAAATAGTTAAGTTTTAAACTATAGAGACCAATTTGTTATTAGGCTTAAACTATAAAAATCACGTGTGCAATTTACTATATATATATATATATATGAGTAGGGATCCAGTTACACATGTGTAAAACAAATTAAATTTTACACACTTTCATATCTTTTTATATGATTTATAATTTTTTAATCCGACTATTGAATTTTATGTTCTATTCACATAGATAATGCATGCTAAATTTCAAATTAATCAAATACGTCTAACTATTTATTTTATAAAATAAAATTTCAACTGTTGATATATATTGAAAAAAATATTATTCTCGATTAAAATGATAGAAATAGCAGATTGATTCAAAAACTTACATACATAATAAATATGAGTAGGTTGTTAAATCCAACGGTTGGTTTGCAAAACTATTAATCCTATATAAAACTGTGTAAAATAAATTTGTCTTACACATGTGTAAGTGGATCTTTACTATATATATATATATATATATAATTGTTAGTTTCCAACATAAATTTTGGAAATTTCTATTTAATAAGGTAAAATTAATCATTTTACTTTTGCAGGATTATATGAAAACCGTTGTCCCTTCTCAACTCCTCTCGTGGCTCCGGTCTCGTCGTCACCAAGACACAAACCTCGGTACTTCCTCTCTCCTTGCTCTTTTTCATTTTATGACTCTGCTTTCAACATTCCTCGTTGCATTGCTCGCCGTATCAACCAATTCTGCTAGTTAAAATTTCAAGATCAATTTCTTTTACTAACTGCATTTCCCCCTTTTTATTTGGTTTTTTTGGATGAAATTTTGGATATTTTGGTTTTCAGTTGCTTAATTCTCAAATTACCACAGCGCAGCATATGTAAAGTGAAAAGGCTTATGATGTTTGAGTGTGTTCATTCTGGCTTTCATTTTTTTTTTGTTAATTTTGACATATTCTGATGCAAGTAACTAAACTAAATGGAAGAACACAATCAGGCAGCTTGAGAATTACAAGAACAAGCTACGAGAATGAATTCTAAGCAACAGTAGAGAGAAAGTTTTTAGAGGAAAGATTCTTGTATTACTTCAATCATGAATAGAAGGGTAGTTATGATGTATTTATACAAGAATCAAATCAATGAAGAATCAATAACTGGTGTTCCCGCCTGAACAACTAACTCAACTGTTGTAACTAACTTTGTTGACTAATCATGCCAACTCAGCTAACTGACAATGCCAACTAGATCACTCTCAATTCCATGTATCAATTCGCCCTCCCTTCGAATGAGCCTTGTCCTCAAGGCTGAAATTGTGGAAACCTCTGCTGCAAGTCAAACAGATACTCCCATGTGGCATCTTCTGGAAAGGAATTTGCCCATTGTACCAGAACTTGAGTAGCAGGTTTATTACCCCGCCGGACCATTCTTCTTTGTAGAATTGCTACTGGTTCTAAGGCTGTAGAAGTGCCCATAATTGGCAGTTGGGACCCTGACAAGTTAGAACTTCCTACCTTCTTTTTCAACTGAGATACATGGAAAACAGGATGAAGTTGGGAACCTGGAGGCAAATCCAACTTATAAGCTACTGTGTCAATCTTATCCACCACCTTGTATGGCCCAAAATAGCGAGGGGACAGCTTGTGGAATTGTCTGTCAGTTAAAGAGTTCTGTCTATAGGGTTGTAGCTTAAGGTACACCATATCACCTATTAAAAATTGTCTCTCACTCCTGTGTTTGTCAGCCTGGTTCTTCATTCTTACTTGGGCCTTTCGAAGATGATACTTAAGCAACTGCAACATTTCTTCCCTACTTTGCAATTGCAGGTCGACTTGATGAACCAATGAAGCACCAGCAAAATAAGGTAAGTGGATGGGAGGAGGATAGCCATAAAGAGCTTCAAAAGGAGTAACATGCAAGGCTGAGTGATAGGTAGAATTATACCACCACTCAGTCAAAGATAACCATTTTGCCCAAGCAGTGGGTTGATCACCAGTCATACACCTTAAGTAGGTTTCTAAACACCTATTTACTACCTCAGTTTGACCATCACTTTGAGGGTGATATGCAGTGGATAAGTGTACTGCAACTCCTTGCACTGCAAATCTCTTGCCAAAAAGTGCTTGTAAAAACAGGATCTCGGTCACTTATAATGGCAGTAGGTAGACCATGCAACTTGAAGATATTATCAACATAAGCTTGAGCTACCACAGAAGCTGTGTAAGGATGCTTAAGTCCAACAAAATGCCCGTACTTAGTGAACTTATCAACCACCACAAATATGACATCCTTTCCTTCAGATTTAGGTAGCCCCTCTATAAAATCCATACTAACCACCATCCAAGCAGAATCAGGGACTGGTATAGGTTGTAACAGTCCAGGTGAAGCAGCAACATCATACTTAAACCTCTGGCAAGTGTCACATTCTCCAATTACTTGCCTCACTAAATTCTCCATTCCCTTCCAAAAAAACAATGTGCCCAACCTTTTTGAAGTAGCTAGCATTCCAGAGTGACCGGCTAATCCTCCTTCATGGAACAATTTGACCAACTTAGTCTGTAATTCCAAATTGTTCCCAACCACTAGTCTACCTCTTTTAGTCAACTGGCCATCATTCCAAATGTAAGGAGACTTGGGTGGATTTGGCTGTTGTAGTTGAGAAATTATTTCTCTTAACATCTCATCATTCTCCCAACTTTCCTTGATTTCTTGCATCAAATCAGTTGAGATGCTAGACACTGCAATTAGCATCAGTTCACTAGAATGGATTCTGGATAAGGCATCAGCAGCCAAGTTTTCTTTGCCTTGTTTGTAGATTATGTCATAATCGTATCTCATCAGTTTGGTGAGCCATGTGTGCTGACCAGGGAATGAAATCCTCTGCTGCAACAGGTATTTAAGGCTATGATGATCAGTCCTGATAACAAAATGCCTCCCTGATAGATAATGATGCCACTTTGTTACTGCATAGACAATGGCATACAACTTCTTCTCATAGACTGATAAGTTTTGGTGTTGGATGGAAAGTGCCTTACTAATGAAGGCCAATGGGTGTCCCTCCTGCATCAACACTGCCCCTATGCCTATAGTCGAAGCATCTGTTTCTACAATGAATTCTTTGTCAAAATTAGGAAGCGCCAATACCGGTGGTGAACTCATAGCTTCTTTGAGTTTATGGAAAGCTAGAGTAGCTTCCTCATTCCACTTAAACTGATCCTTCTTCAACATGGCAGTAAGCGGCTTGCTTATACTTCCATAGCCTCTAACAAACCTTCTATAGTACCCTGTGAGTCCCAAAAATCCCCTGAGCTGGCTGATAGTGTGTGGTTGAGGCCAACACTGAATAGCTTCAATCTTCTTTGGGTCCGTGGATACCCCTGTATTAGAGATGATGTGCCCCAGATACTCAACAGATTTTTGTGCAAAGCTACACTTGCTTCTCTTAGCCAGTAAGGAATGCTGTTGTAGAGTGTTGAAAACATATTTCAGATGCTCCAAGTGGTCTTGTAGGCAGCTGCTGTAAATGAGTATATCATCAAAGAACACCAATATGAATTTCCTAAGATGTGGTTTGAAAATGTCATTCATCAGACTTTGGAAAGTTGCTGGTGCATTGGTGAGGCCAAATGGCATCACTAAAAATTCATAATGGCCATCATGGGTTTTGAAAGCTGTTTTGGGTATGTCTGGTGGGTGCATTCTGATTTGATGATAGCCTGCTCTAAGATCAATTTTGGAGAACAAGGAAGATCCATGTAGCTCATCAAGGAGTTCTTCAATTATGGGAATGGGGTACTTGTCTTTGACAGTGTGCTTATTCAATTCTCTGTAATCAATACACATCCTCCAAGAATCATCTTTCTTTTTTACCAACACTACAGGAGATGAGAATGGATTGCTGCTTGGTTGGATAATACCAGCCTTAAGCATTTCAGCTGTTGTCATAACGTATTAAGTTTCGAAAAACCTAATAGCTAGACACTAAAATCAAAGGAGTCGCCACCAACCATTCAAACCTAAGGTGTGATTGGTCACCTATTCATGTCTAAAGATAAGGCATGGTCTACGTTCAAAGATTCTTAGACTCGGGAGTACGGTTACGTGTGGGGAAGGATTAGCACCCCCACAACGCCCATCCTAAGATGGTACCAACTAGCTTTGGGTTATTTTTATAGTTTGCCTTGGGTTCATATTAATTCCGATATACTTATATATTGGGCATATTTCTAAGATTTTTCCATCAATTTGGCTCCAATCTTAAAAATCTCCCTCACCTCAAGATATTCAAGGAGTCTCGATTGACTTTCTTGAACTCCATCGTCGGATCAATTAAATAATTTATGAAAATCTTATTCTTTCTAACTTTGGCTCTAACTTCGACTCCATATTAATCTCTTATTTCACATTATATTTATCTATATATTTTATTTATTTAGGGAATAAATATGAATCATGGTTTATTGAAGATTTTCTTAAAAGCGTCCCATCAATTTGGCTCGGCTTAAAAGAAATCTTTTCACCTAGAAATTTTCAAGGAGTCCCAATTGTCTTTCTTGAAATTTCATCATTGGCATAATTCATATTTTTCTATTTTTATTTCTTATGATTTTTATTCTAAGTTATTTATTTGTTTATTTATTTGTTTATATCTATCTAATTTTATTCATATTTCATTTATTATAAATAAACATGAATTACAATTTATTGAAATTCTTTCAAAAGTATTCCATTAATTTGGCTCAACTTAAGAAAGAATCATCTCACCTAGAAATATCCAAGGAGTCTCAATTGACTTTCTTGGAATTTCATCCTTGGTATAATTCACACTTATTTCATTATTATCTAATCTTATTAATTACTAATTAGTTTCAATCTAAGCTATTTTATTCCATTTATTTAATATTTTCATCTAATTTATGTTCTTGTATTTATATTTATTTATCTACATTCATTTATATTTTATTCATATTTAATTTACTAAGAATAAACATGGATTATAATTTATTGAAAATTCTTTTAAAAGTATTCCATCAATTTGGCTCAACTTAAAAAAGAATTTCCTCACCTAGACATTTTAAGATGTCTCAATTGACTTTCTCGAAATGTCATCATCGGTAATTTCTTATTTATTTAAATTCTATAATCCTTATTTATTTGAATTCTTATTTCTTAGACATTGAAAATTATATTTTTCATGAGGCATACGTATATTTGTTTTAGAAAAGAGACATGAACAATTTTTTATATATATATTTTTTTAATGAAAATGAAAATAAATAAAAGACTAACAAATGATATGATGCCACAAAAAAAAAAAGTGGATTAGTAAAAGACAAGGACCAAAGAAATCATGCTGTACGTGGACTTGCTAAGCAAAACTTAATAATCTATTACCTTTCTTTCTTCTTCTTGTATTCCCAGCTACAACACTACTTCTTTGGCCTTTGGATTACTGTGCGACTTGAGCACCGATTTTTGGATCCTCCAACAACCTCCGGATCTTTGGCCACGCAACGCCTACTGCGTATGCCACCTGCATATAGCACAGCAAAGCTCTGTCCGGGAGTCGATTCCAGGATCAAGCAAGCTTCACGCCACAAACAGCCTCTGTTTCTAGCTCCACTTCACGCATGCACCAGCAACTTTTGCCTAGCAACGCACCACTCTTGCTAAGTTGCTGTTTGACCTTTGAACAGCAACTATATTTTAATTTTGCTTCGTTCTTCTGCAAGCCTTCAAGCCCACGTTGCTACTTCACATAGCAAGTCACGCCTCAAGTCTGTCTCTTCAATCGCGTTGCTGCTTGGGCAAGGGACGGTGGCGTGAAAGTGGCAGCAGGCAGAGAAGAGATGAAGCCGAACAGGAACGCAGTAGCAGCAGTAGCGTGAGGTGTGGGCAGCAGCTTGAGGGTGGTAGATGGAGGACTTCTTAAAGCAGCAGTAACGTGAAGATAATGGTGATGTACCTGGAGTTCTGGTAAAGCACAAACAGCAGTGGACGGTGATGAAGCAATACAGCAGCAAGGGTTAGTGATGTTGCAGGAAAATCATTGATCAAGCAGTGGAACAATGATATCAGGTTCGGTTTGATGAAGAGGACGATGGGGCAGATATGGATAGTTGTAGGAAAGAATAGAAACAAGGGGATGGTTTTATTCTTGTGTTGGTGGAGCTGATGGAGCAAGGCAATGATGAAGGTGGTGATGGTGCTATAAAACGGTGAAGATGATGCTGCTTTATTACTTGTCTCCACCGCCTCAAGCTTCCTCTTTTATTTTTCTGTTAACACCACGTCTCTTTCTTCTCTTCAAGGTTTTGCAGTAACTAAGAGGGAGTAATGGAGCAAAACAAATATGCAGCAATAATGATGAGCAGGAACGTCAACCAAGTAGTGCAGCAAAAGTGAAACGACGGCAAAGAGCAGACAGTGGTGCGACGATGGATGATGGTAGTGCTGGTGCCGTGTAGCTCGGTTCGGCAGCAGCTCTCGAGGATGACGATACAATAGAAGAAGACGGTGGTGCAGCAGCCAAGCCCCAGACGATGTGCAACAGCCAGCCTTTTCTTTCTAGGTTTTTTTTTTTCTAGCTCCTCCCCTTTCCCCTCTAGGGTTTTCTCCTTTTATAGACCTAGGTTTTTCTTTTTTTTCTTTTTATATTTTTTTATTTTTGGTAATAATTTGGAAATCAAGAATCAACTTTTTTAGGAAATTTTATATTTCAAGAATCGGACTTGAATCCGATATTAATTTTGACTTTCCTTTTCACAAAATTTTGATTTTCAATCTTTAATAGTCTCATTTAATTTTACTTTCCTATCAAAATTAATTCTGATTTCCTTCTTCTTTTTTTTTTTATTTTCTTTATTTTATTCTATAAAAATCAAAATCAAAATCCACAATTTATTTCTAAATCTAAAAAATAAAAATTAAAAATTAAAAATCAAATATAAAAAAAACTAATTAATTAAAAATGTTTGAAAAAGAACCGGACAAAAATGGTGTCTACAGATGCCCCTCTTTGCACTTTGCTGTGAAACAGTAATGGTGCAAAGACATAGACAACCATTTTGTCCAAATGCAAGTCCTATCAATTTTTTTTTGGGATATTTTCTAGCCATCTCTCTCATAAGGCTAAGGAAATGAATGTTAGATGAAGTTTTCCTAGTCTCTCCTATCATAAGGCTAAGGAAATGAATGTTAGATGAAGTTTTCCTAGTCTCTCCTATCATAAGACTAAGGAAATGAAAGTAGAATGGGATTTCCTAATCCTTTCTATCACAAGATTAAGGAATGCAAAATGAAGTTCCTAGTCTCTCCTATCATAAGACTAAGGAATGCAAGATGAAGTTTTCCTGGTCTTTCCTATCATAAGACTAAGGAATGCAAAAATGAATGGGATTTCCTAATCTTTTCTATCACAAGATTAAGGAATGCAAAGTGAAATTCCTAGTCTCTCCTATCATAAGACTAAGGAATACAAAAATGAATGGGATTTCCTAATCTTTTCTATCACAAGATTAAGGAATGCAAAGTGAAATTCCTAGTCTCTCCTATCATAAGACTAAGGAATACAAAAATGAATGGGATTTCCTAATCTTTTCTATCACAAGATTAAGGAATGCAAAGTGAAATTCCTAGCCTCTCCTATCATAAGACTAAGGAATGCAAGATGATCATGAAATAAAAGCCCCTTTCACTAGAGGTTATGAGACTTTTGAAAACAAAAAGCTCCTCTCAACAGAGGCCACGAGACTTTTTGAAAAATAAAGAGCTCCTCTCAACAGAGGCATTGAGACTTTTTGAAAAATAAAGAGTTCCTCTTAACAGAGGCATTGAGACTTTTTGAAAAATAACCTTGTGCTCCTCTCACCAGAGGCATTGGAACTTTGAAAAATAATCTTGTGCTCATCTCACCAGAGGCATTGAGACTTTTGAAGTTCCAATAATCTTGTGCTCCTCTCACCAGAGGCATTGGAACTTTAAAAAATAATCTTGTGCTCCTCTCACCAGAGGCATTGGAACTTCGAAAAATAACCTTGTGCTCCTCTCACCAGAGGCATTGGAACTTTGAAAAATAATCTTGTGCTCCTCTCACCAGAGGCATTGGAACTTTGAAAATAAAACATTTCATTTCAGAATACCAGTTAACATGGGTTTGACTAGGCTTAACTTTCATTTTGATGCCAACAATATTAGGCTTTATTCTCCTTTAAGGTGCCAGCTAAACTGGACTTTACTCTCATCTAAGGTTTTTTCAAAAAGTATTTTTCTCATCATCTTCTCATACCTCATCATTTTTTCAAATTACCATCTCTTATATTTTCTCTTTTCCTCAAAATTCAAATCATTCAAAACTTCTTATCCTAATGTCTTAACATATAGTTCAATGTCCAAAATGCACTAGTGAAATGTCATGCATGTCATGAATATAATGAATGCTATGAATGTTATGCACATGTCGATGTCATGCTCCCTGAATTATTCCATGAATGTATGCAAATGCATTCTCAATTGTGGTAACAAGATTCTCAAGCTCATCTTGCCTTTCTCAAGTCTCACATATCTGCTGAATTCTTTAAATCTCCTTTCATTTAACATCCCATCTTTTATTGAGTCCTAATCCAGTTATGCCCGAAGACTAGCCATCATGTTTTCAGATTTGTATATTCATCATTCACTTTTGTTTCTTTTCTCTCTCTTAGTAATGCAAGATTTCTCAAAAGAAAATTTTTAATTTTTTTTTCAAAAAAAAGAAAAAAAGGTTACCAACATTTATTTATTTTCCTTTCAACTTGACCACCAATGTAATGCACTCATACATCTTCTCAATTTATTATAGGGGTGGAATAAATGATCATGAGAGGTATAGATATTCATTCTTAGGAAAGGAACATGAAATCAAGAAAAATCAATGGGATAGTCTGTTTGGAATAAGGTTTTTAGTATCCATTTAATGAACATTCTGACAAATCCAATCAAGTCAATCTAGAATTCTTTTCCAAAAGCCCACTCTTATGTTGATATGTTTTTTCATGTAGTGTCTGCCAATCTTGCCCTTTATCAAAACTTTTTTATGCTGATATTTTCCTAAGCCGCCTTTTCAGGTTTTCAACTTAGGTGCCCCTTTATTTGATTCAAATTGCCCTTTTCGGGTTTTCAGTTTGAATCCTCCTTTTTCCTTTTTTTCTTTCTTTTTTTTCTTCTTTTTTTCTTTTTTTTCTTTTTCTCTTTTTTCTTCTTTTTTTTCTTTTTTTTTCATATTTTTCCTTTTTTTTTTTTCATTTTCAACTTCATTGGCTTTGACAAACTTCAACCTTCAATGCTCAATCCAAATTCATGCCCCTTAATAGGCGTTCTTGATTTCGATCCAAGATATCTTCTAAAGCTCATGGACTTCTTTATTCAACTTGATCTACTTCCTTTATCTTCCTCGAACCTTCAAATGATCATTATCTCATTATACAGGTATGCCTTCATTCAATACATGATTCTTCAATTTAAACATTCACATTTGATCAAAATGGGCTTTTGAAGGCATGTAATGTAGGCTCGGGTGAGGGTTTATGAAAGAAAAGGATATAGTAGGCCCAAAATGTGTTTCAAGGTTTATAAACCAAGGAATCACTTTCTTTATCAAGTAAAACATTTAGGCATTTTGCACCTTCTTGTTCCTTTTTTTTTTTTGGGTTTTCTTTTTGAATAGAAACCCTTTTTTTTCTCTTTTTTTTTTCAAAAATGGGCCCCCCTTTTTTTTTTGCCCCTTGATTCATCATGAACACTTTCATTTTTGCCCCCAAAATTTCTTTATTTCATCTTCCTTGCCCCCAATGTGGAGGGTGATCCTTGGTGGGTTATACTACAAAAATATAATAGGCTCAAAAGGGGTAATCAAAGGATAATTTTACTCATGCTTGAAGGATAGTGAAAGAAGGCCAATTATCATTTCAAATGTAAGTGCTCTCCTTAAAGATCATTTATCGAACAAAGATAAACTTGTTAGAAGCTTTTGTAAGAGATTCACCTTTCTCATACCGCCTATCAAGTGCGGATGGTGAGAACATTTCCTTCATTTTCTTGCTTTCGCAACATTGGCATACTATTAATTCATCAACAATAGTGGTTCTTCAAAATTGAACCCTAGATTTATTGACATCATTATCATCATGTTCATTATTTGGATACTTATGAGCGAAAGATATGGTGAGTATGTTGAGAAATGGCAAATGAATGGAATGAGAAATTGACAGTGCATCACACTAGTCGCTTTATTGAAAAGGAAATAAATAAGAGTTAACCCATACATAAAATTTATTTCGTGCTTATGGGCTTAAGCACTTTCAAAAACTATCTTGCATTACTTAAAGAAATAAAAGAAAGCAAAAATAAAACTAGAATTTATAGATCTTCAAAATTGTCAGGCTCGAACCCTTCATGCCCCCACAAAATTCATCCCTCATTCGTATGGTCAGGTAATGGGTTTGCATCCGTAGCCGATTCCCCTTTAGTCTCAAAACTCAACATGCCGGCTTTTATCAGTCCTTGCACTCTATACTTTAGCGCAGTGCAATTCTCTAGAGAGTGGCCCACGTTCCCGAAGTGATACTCGCATCGAGCATTCTCATCGTACCACTTTGGATATGGAGGCTTGAGAGGTTCCACATAGATGGGTGCAATGAGTTGTCCTTTGATCAATTTTGGGTACAGCTCAGTGTAGGTTATGGGGATTGGGTCAATAGGAGTCCTTTCTCTTTTCGGCCATGACGCATTATGATTGCCCTCTTGTTTATTAAACTGCTTAGCTGGCTGAATAGTTGGGGCAGGTGTTTGGGGACTAGGTTGAACATTAACCTTAGGGTAAGAATGGTAAGGATTCTGGGCAGGATAGTAAGGTTGTGGCATGTGATAAGGGTGTTGTGGGACATAGCCTCCATATTGCCTTCCATATGCAACAGCATGGACTTCTTCTTCCCTTCTTTTGTTGGCTCCTCCTTTCTTCTCAATACTGTTGGGAGTTTCAATCTTTCCACTCTTGATTGCATTCTCAATTATCTCACCAGACAATACCATATCAGCAAAATTCTTAGTGGCATTACCGATCATCCTATCGTAGTATGGAGCCTTCAAAGTATTGACGAACATAATGGTGAGCTCCTTCTCCGAAAGTGGAGGTTGCACCTCTGCAGCCATATCACGCCACCTTTGGGCATATTGTTTGAAACTCTCATTAGCCTTCTTTTCCATGCTTTGTAAAGATAGACGATCAGGGGCCATGTCAGCAACATGTCGATATTGAGCCATAAATGCTCTTGCCAAGTCATTCCAAGTGATGATTCGAGTTCCATCTAATTGATTGTACCACTTGGCAGCAGATCCAGTGAGACTTTCTTGAAAAATGTGAATAAGGAGCTTATCATCTTGAGCGAAAGCAGCCATCTTCCGACAATACATAATAAGATGAGACCTAGGGCAGGAAGTTCCATTGTACTTCTCAAACTCTGGTGCTTTAAACTTAGGTGGAATAACCAAGTCTGACACCAAACATAACCCAGTAGCATCCATGGAACCATAAAAGTCTAAGCCTTCAATAGCTCGAATCCTTTCCTCCAACATATTAATCTTTTGTTGCGACTTCGCCTCATCTTTCTCTTCTGCTTGTTTGGCTTTCAACTTCTCAATCTCCCTTGGGTCATCTAAGTTGGGCACCTCAATTGGATCAGTAGATTTTGCGCCTTGGGAAGGATAAGCGGGTCCTTGGAATTGAGCTTGTCCAAACATTTGGGGTATAGCAGTGTAAGCAGGTGGATATTTTCCTTCTTGGGATGTTTGACTTGGAAATGGACCAAATCCAGGAGGATAGACAGGGTCTTCCATACTGCGTTGTTGAACCCCTTCTTGGACTGCAACTTCTTCTACAACTCCTTTACCCTTGCTTAGATTCTTCAACAGCTCTGTAATTTGGGCCAATTGCCCCCTCATTTCCTCTTGAGCTTTTTCCATCTTCTCCATGCGCATGCTTGATTCTTCTTCCATGATCTTAGCTTGATAACGAGTGTTGTGTGAATGAACCTTTGGTCGAGCTATCTTCGAATCTTTTATTGCCACAATTAAGAATTTATCATTTCACATGTGGTGATGCTTGAAAAATTTTGAAAATGCTTTGTTTTTTTTTGTTTTAAAATGAACGAAGATGAACAAAATGATATGATACTTCATGTTTATGAATGTAATGGCATGGTAAAAAATTGCCATGTAATAATAATGGATGAATGATGCATGGAAATGTTTTGGTGAACTCATGGTACCCTCTTAGTGTCTCATGTATAAACCTGATCAAAAACGTATCCTAAGTAATGGGTATTTCCTATAGCATGGGTTAATATGGCTCTATCTTACAGTTGGTCTTCTTAATTTCACTATATGCATGGCTTTAGACAAAAGGGCTAAAGGTTCCCAAATTGTTCCTCACTGTCGTCCACACAAGACTAGTAAGGCACCCAATCCTCACCCATTACAGGTTACAAATGGAAAGGTTCAATTTGAGTGAAAGTATTTCGCTAGCCATTGCGGAGGTATTACCTCACGAGAGCGTAGTTACTTTACTTCCTCCTAAAAGGATAGGGCCCGGGTAGAGGGCTAATGCATGCACATGCACGTGAAGTGTGTGTCGAAGAAACATGTAGTTATTAATGTCTTATTATTTTATCAAAATTAACATACCTAAGGCAAACCTAAAATAACCTAAAACCAATCGTTGGCTTGACTCTCTAAAGTCCCCAGTGGAGTCGCCAAACTGTCATAACGTATTAAGTTTCGAAAAACCTAATAGCTAGACACTAAAATCAAAGGAGTCGCCACCAACCATTCAAACCTAAGGTGTGATTGGTCACCTATTCATGTCTAAAGATAAGGCATGGTCTACGTTCAAAGATTCTTAGACTCGGGAGTACGGTTACGTGTGGGGAAGGATTAGCACCCCCACAATGCCCATCCTAAGATGGTACCAACTAGCTTTGGGTTATTTTTATAGTTTGCCTTGGGTTCATATTAATTCCGATATACTTATATATTGGGCATATTTCTAAGATTTTTCCATCAATTTGGCTCCAATCTTAAAAATCTCCCTCACCTCAAGATATTCAAGGAGTCTCGATTGACTTTCTTGAACTTCATCGTCGAATCAATTAAATAATTTATGAAAATCTTATTCTTTCTAACTTTGGCTCTAACTTCGACTCCATATTAATCTCTTATTTCACATTATATTTATCTATATATTTTATTTATTTAGGGAATAAATATGAATCATGGTTTATTGAAGATTTTCTTAAAAGCGTCCCATCAATTTGGCTCGGCTTAAAAGAAATCTTTTCACCTAGAAATTTTCAAGGAGTCCCAATTGTCTTTCTTGAAATTTCATCATTGGCATAATTCATATTTTTCTATTTTTATTTCTTATGATTTTTATTCTAAGTTATTTATTTGTTTATTTATTTGTTTATATCTATCTAATTTTATTCATATTTCATTTATTATAAATAAACATGAATTACAATTTATTGAAATTCTTTCAAAAGTATTCCATTAATTTGGCTCAACTTAAGAAAGAATCATCTCACCTAGAAATATCCAAGGAGTCTCAATTGACTTTCTTGGAATTTCATCCTTGGTATAATTCACACTTATTTCATTATTATCTAATCTTATTAATTACTAATTAGTTTCAATCTAAGCTATTTTATTCCATTTATTTAATATTTTCATCTAATTTATGTTCTTGTATTTATATTTATTTATCTACATTCATTTATATTTTATTCATATTTAATTTACTAAGAATAAACATGGATTATAATTTATTGAAAATTCTTTTAAAAGTATTCCATCAATTTGGCTCAACTTAAAAAAGAATTTCCTCACCTAGACATTTTAAGATGTCTCAATTGACTTTCTCGAAATGTCATCATCGGTAATTTCTTATTTATTTAAATTCTATAATCCTTATTTATTTGAATTCTTATTTCTTAGACATTGAAAATTATATTTTTCATGAGGCATACGTATATTTGTTTTAGAAAAGAGACATGAACAATTTTTTATATATATATTTTTTTAATGAAAATGAAAATAAATAAAAGACTAACAAATGATATGATGCCACAAAAAAAAAAAGTGGATTAGTAAAAGACAAGGACCAAAGAAATCATGCTGTACGTGGACTTGCTAAGCAAAACTTAATAATCTATTACCTTTCTTTCTTCTTCTTGTATTCCCAGCTACAACACTACTTCTTTGGCCTTTGGATTACTGTGCGACTTGAGCACCGATTTTTGGATCCTCCAACAACCTCCGGATCTTTGGCCACGCAACGCCTACTGCGTATGCCACCTGCATATAGCACAGCAAAGCTCTGTCCGGGAGTCGATTCCAGGATCAAGCAAGCTTCACGCCACAAACAGCCTCTGTTTCTAGCTCCACTTCACGCATGCACCAGCAACTTTTGCCTAGCAACGCACCACTCTTGCTAAGTTGCTGTTTGACCTTTGAACAGCAACTATATTTTAATTTTGCTTCGTTCTTCTGCAAGCCTTCAAGCCCACGTTGCTACTTCACATAGCAAGTCACGCCTCAAGTCTGTCTCTTCAATCGCGTTGCTGCTTGGGCAAGGGACGGTGGCGTGAAAGTGGCAGCAGGCAGAGAAGAGATGAAGCCGAACAGGAACGCAGTAGCAGCAGTAGCGTGAGGTGTGGGCAGCAGCTTGAGGGTGGTAGATGGAGGACTTCTTAAAGCAGCAGTAACGTGAAGATAATGGTGATGTACCTGGAGTTCTGGTAAAGCACAAACAGCAGTGGACGGTGATGAAGCAATACAGCAGCAAGGGTTAGTGATGTTGCAGGAAAATCATTGATCAAGCAGTGGAACAATGATATCAGGTTCGGTTTGATGAAGAGGACGATGGGGCAGATATGGATAGTTGTAGGAAAGAATAGAAACAAGGGGATGGTTTTATTCTTGTGTTGGTGGAGCTGATGGAGCAAGGCAATGATGAAGGTGGTGATGGTGCTATAAAACGGTGAAGATGATGCTGCTTTATTACTTGTCTCCACCGCCTCAAGCTTCCTCTTTTATTTTTCTGTTAACACCACGTCTCTTTCTTCTCTTCAAGGTTTTGCAGTAACTAAGAGGGAGTAATGGAGCAAAACAAATATGCAGCAATAATGATGAGCAGGAACGTCAACCAAGTAGTGCAGCAAAAGTGAAACGACGGCAAAGAGCAGACAGTGGTGCGACGATGGATGATGGTAGTGCTGGTGCCGTGTAGCTCGGTTCGGCAGCAGCTCTCGAGGATGATGATACAATAGAAGAAGACGGTGGTGCAGCAGCCAAGCCCCAGACGATGTGCAACAGCCAGCCTTTTCTTTCTAGGTTTTTTTTTTCTAGCTCCTCCCCTTTCCCCTCTAGGGTTTTCTCCTTTTATAGACCTAGGTTTTTCTTTTTTTCTTTTTATATTTTTTTATTTTTGGTAATAATTTGGAAATCAAGAATCAACTTTTTTAGGAAATTTTATATTTCAAGAATCGGACTTGAATCCGATATTAATTTTGACTTTCCTTTTCACAAAATTTTGATTTTCAATCTTTAATAGTCTCATTTAATTTTACTTTCCTATCAAAATTAATTCTGATTTCCTTCTTCTTTTTTTTTTTTATTTTCTTTATTTTATTCTATAAAAATCAAAATCAAAATCCACAATTTATTTCTAAATCTAAAAAATAAAAATTAAAAATTAAAAATCAAATATAAAAAAAACTAATTAATTAAAAATGTTTGAAAAAGAACCGGACAAAAATGGTGTCTACAGCTGTCATCCTCTCAATCACATCTTTTTGTAAGGAGGAATGTCTGTAAGGTCTCAAGTTGATGGCACCAACTCCTTCCTTTAATGGAATCTTGTGATCATGTAATCTATGAGGTGGTAACTGACTAGGCTCCTCAAAAATCTGCTTATAAGTCTCCAATAATTCAGTTACAGGTTCTGGAATTAAATCCTCTTGTTTCAGTATAACTCCAATAGCCATGCACTGACTTTCCAATTCATCATATACTTGCACACTACATAGGTGTATGGTAGCACACTCACCTGAGTACTGCAGTAGTTTGCTCATATTCTTTCCACTGATTGTTTTCAGCTCAACAGCAGCTGTTTTGCCTCTAAGTACATGTTTTCTCCCAGAAATCTCAAACTCCATCCTTAATTGTTTAAAGTCCCATTTAATCTCTCCTAAAGTCCAGCCATTGAATATACCTAGCACCATATCACAATTCCCTAAGGGTACCAACAGCACATCTGTTGTGAACCTTGTTCTTGTAATGTCCAAGTGAGTCCTCTACATGCTGCTGCACATTGAAGACTATTACCATCAGCCACATCAACCCTCATGGGAGTAATTGTCTCCATTTTACAACCAATCTTCTTTGCTACCTCAATATCAAGGAAGTTATGAGTGCTTCCCGAATCAATCAATATGTGTAGTGGCCTTTTGTTAATGTGAACAGTCACCCTCATTGTTTTGTACCCCTTTGCCCCATTACCACTAATGGCGTGTACAGAAATTTGTGGTGCAATATCATCTGATTCCTCCTCATTCACTACATCTGTTTCCATCTCGCCTTCCATATCCTCCTCTGTTTCATGTATCTCCATGACACATAATTGTTTTCTCCTACAATTGTGCCCTGGAGTGAACTTCTCATCACACCAGAAACACAGTCCTTTTTTCATCTTTTCATCAAATTCTTGGCTGGTTCTTATCTTGGATGCATTACTGTTATGATTTGGAGTGTTAGAGGCAGTAGGTATTGAAGGTGTGAAGCTTCGGGTTGGTGGTCTACTTGTGGTTGTAGGGGTAGGTAGTATAGGTGGTTTTCTTGTTGGTTGGTTGAATTCTTGTTGTAGGGTTCTGAGAGAGGATTCTTGTAGTTTGGCTAACATGTATGCTTGGTTGAGATCTTTGGGCATAAACATCCTCACAGGTTGTTGAATAGAATCTTTCAAGCCATTAAGGTAGAAACATAGAGTGTATTCTTCAGACAAATCAACTTTACCCAATAAAGATTCAAATTTATCATGGTAAGAAGCAACTGACCCGGTCTGTTTAAGGCTCAAAAGTTCAGTCATGGGTTCTTTGCAATCTGGATCTCCAAATCTACTCTCCAAGGCTTCCATATATTCATCCCAAGAAATGGCAGTTGACCCTCTCTTATATTTAATCCAGTTCTGGTGCCAATGTAAAGCCCTCCCTTCCAAGTTGATGGATGCAATCTTCACCATTGCATCAGGAGGTGTGCCATCCACATCGAAGAACTGTTGGCATCTGAACAACCACCCACTGAGATCATCCCCAGAAAATCTTGGAAAATCGATCTTGGATTGCCTTGTTGCAATATAACTCTGCCTTTGCTGACCCCCACTGGAATGTGAGCTTCCCCTTTGATCATGATTCCCTTCATTTACATGCATGCCTCCTTGAATCTCCAATCCTTGTAGGGTAGTCATAATCTGAGTTTGTTGGACTCCTAATACAGCCAAGTTGTCTTCTTGCGTTTGCATTCTTGTCAAGAGATTAGTCTCTTGTGTCTGCATTCTTGCTACGATATCTCTCAAGGTATCTCTAATGGCATCTTCAGATTGTCTATGATCTTGGGACCTTGTATTTCCAGCCATGGTTGCCGAGAATCACTGGCTCTGATGCCAAATTGATGCAAGTAACTAAACTAAATGGAAGAACACAATCAGGCAGCTTGAGAATTACAAGAACAAGCTACGAGAATGAATTCTAAGCAACAGTAGAGAGAAAGTTTTTAAAGGAAAGATTCTTGTATTACTTCAATCATGAATAGAAGGGTAGTTATGATGTATTTATACAAGAATCAAATCAATGAAGAATCAATAACTGGTGTTCCCGCCTGAACAACTAACTCAACTGTTGTAACTAACTTTGTTGACTAATCATGCCAACTCAGCTAACTGACAATGCCAACTAGATCACTCTCAATTCCATGTATCATATTCTATATAATAATCTTATTTGAATTCAATGTTTGTTCTTTTGAAAGATTGCATCATTATATAAGATATCTTTTTTTCATGGAGAGGTGGCCAATAATTCTGTCCGGAAGAAGGTAAAAATTTAAAGCTGAAGGACCTGAAGTCATCGTTGCCACTAGGTAATTAGAAATTGATAACTTCTATTACAACCTTAACAACCACATCAAAGAATAAGAGAAGTATGGTTGTAAAGAGCAAAAATGTGGTTGCATAAAGAATTTCTCTTAGAAATTTCCATTCTTTTGCCTTGTGCCATGTACACAGTCTTTTCTTGTTTGACTGGATCCATGAAACAGTGATGATGCACCCGTTTTGGTTTTAATTCTAAGCAGTTTCGTTGGATGGTGAGGCTCTTAAATTTCCTGTCATAAGTCCTATGTCTTTGGTCTTTCATCTTATTATACATGGATTTTGGCTATGAAGAAACTTCAATGGATAAATGTGTCATAATTGAATCCTTGGTCCAACATTAAATTACTGAATCAAAGGAACCAATTCGACTGGATGCAAGTTCAGGAAGGTCATATGTGATGAGGAAGCACTAAGGATATCTCCCACCGCGCCATATTGCTTATGTTGTCCTATACGTAGGGGTCATCTAAATATTTGCCAACATTACCCAATGCAGCTGGTATAGTCTCTATGCTTGTCAACTTTCCTACATTCAAGGAACTTGCATTTTATTTCTCCTTTTAGGGGGTTTAACAAATCACATGCTGCATTACATCATGAATTATCTTGACCTTGGCTCAATTTGTTGTTTAATTGAGATAATGAAACTTAATTATTGATACAGTTGCAATGCATTGTTCAGAAAAAGAGACAAATATATCTACTTTTCTAAAATTACAATTTTATTATCTTTCAGGTCCTTGAAGATCTACATGCACTATGGGACTGGATTTTGTTAGGGAAATTGCATATCCCTTACCAAGAAAGGAGCTTATATTCTGCTATTCTTGTTGGGCCTGAGACATTTGATAATCGGGGTATTTCAAAATTTGATTATAAATTTCTAATTCGAGGAGATCTCATCCCTTGTTAATTTATATTCTGTCATGTGGTAGAAGTTCCAGATTGAGTTCGTGTGTGTCAATAAGATTGCTCCACAATCTGATTTTCTTTATCTCTTGCACATCTGTTGTCACTGAAATGAAAATACGTAGATAATATGGAATATTTTGTAATTTATAATTTTGAGGTTGTTACAAGAAGGGATAAAGGAGATCTTGTCAATTTTACTGCAATACTTGCACTTTAGCTCGGTGTTAGTACATCAGGTGAGAAGTTATTCTCATGCTTCTTAGATGCAAATGCAAATCAAGTTTTAGTACCAGCATTAAGCTGAATGATGTATCAGACTGGTTAGTACTTAGTAATTACTTTTGTTAATACTAGCACTTGTCTAGTTACCATGGGACGTTGGCAATTTCTAGAGTGATGTTCCTATGGTTATGTGATTAGCTTTTGCTCGTGTGTGTTTGATGGATTCATGGGCTGTGCAGTATAAGCTTGTGGTGCTATGATAGAGACACTCCATTATGGATCTTTTCTATTCCTTCGTAGGAAGAATACTGATAAAACACAAGTGGCTTCCTCCTCGAAATTGTCTGACTCATTTATGATCTGTACATGTGCATGTGTTCTTAGACATATATAAAGGTTTATATCTATGTCATTTAAGTACTCAAATTTATAAACAAAAGAACCATGCTGATATCATTTTGTGGTAATAGAATAATAGCAATCCTGGATCGATATCAAGTTTTGTTGTCAGTCTTACTGATTGTGGTATTCTTTAATGAAATTTGCTTTTCACAGCTTTACCAGTAGAAATGCTCTTGAAGTAGTAAATTACTCTTTGGTGTGCAATATTTGCATCAAATATGATGATTTCAGGAAAGTCTTGCAGCTGTTTCTGGGAATGGATTATCAGCAGCATTTGTTGTAAATGTGGTATATGGGTGCTCAAATGACATCAATCATTTGCATTGAGGTAACTGGCTGGAATAGACATATGTTACCTTTATTACTGTATACATTTATTCTTTGGTACTGATTGGAATAAGGGATCACAAGCTTCAATTATTCAAATGGAATACTCGACTTTCAAGTCCCTTCTGTTAAAGGGAATTTTAAGAATGAGGTTTTGAGACAGCTTGGAGGGGTATGGTTCACCCCCAAACTCTCTCCCCTCCTTTTAGAAAAAGAAAAATGAAAATCAATAACAAGATAGAGTAAACCTTTTACTCTGTTTAATCTATTATCTGCTACTCATCCAACATCAATATGATATGATACCTGTTAGCTTTTTTTAACACCATCAGTCTTCAAGTGCAGATTGTTCTGTCATTGACCCCATAATATTTCCATTTAGCTTGAGCATCATTACCTCCTCCATCAAATATCCTGTTAGCTTTCTTAACAAAGTTGGTCTTGGACTGCTGTCATTACAAACACAATATTTACATTTAGCTTGAGCACCATCACCACCTTGACCTCCATTGCTAGATTGATACTTATTGAAAGACTCTCTCATACAATCATGCATGGAATCATGGTAGTTGGTCTCTCAGCCAATGTCAATGTCACTGCCACCATCTTGAAATTAACCTCTAGATGAGATGAAAACCTTACTATGATGTCATTTTGGAGTTAGTTTGTCAAGAAAAATGCCGGTAACATTCAAATACCTCTCAGTTTGGTTTTTCAATTCATTTGCAAACTATTCTGAATGCATGTAGAAGTAAAGAACACTGAATTAATACGTACTTTATTTTTGTGCTTGATACTATTATTTGTAGCTTAACTGGGAATGCCTAATTTATATGGTCTTACTCTTTTAATAACTTTTCTGATGTGAAGGATGGAGTCTTTACCTATACAGAGAAGACTTTACCCTTTGGTGGAGAGGTTTGAATTCTCATCATCCTTTCTGTTCCTCAGTTGTCCTTCATATGGAAGATGAAGTTTCATCATTGAATGTTTAGCTATGTTGATGTTGGTGAAAGCTTTTAATGCATATTAAGTGATAATAATATATTTGTTATTTTATTTTATTATTTATTACCACATTTATTGCTATATTCTTGTGTAAAATTAATTGTTAAATGTATTTTGTGAATTAATTTAGGGAAAGTGATTTTGGAATTAATTTTAGAAACTATGGTATGAAATCAAACAATAAATTTTGTAATTGGAATAAATTTTTGAAATATACATTGTTTGACTTTCTAAAGTTGTAATTAAATTCTGATTTGTTTTAAGTATTTTTGGACCATAGGATTAAAATAAAATAAAGGGCTGAGATTTATTGCTTGATTAAAAAGAAACCCTAGAATCTTAGAAGAAAAATTATAAAAGGAGAGGGGCAGTAGGACACACGGAGGTAGAGCAATTGTACGAAGAAAAACAGAGAGCAACTTGGGGAGAAAAGAAAGGAGAGAATCGAACAGAGAGGAAGGGAGGATCTGTACTGGGGTGTTTAGTGTTTTGTTTGCTGCTGTGTTTCTTTCTCGTTGCAGGTGTTTTGTTTGCTGCTGTGTTTCTTTCTCGTTGCAAAGTAGTTGGACTTTGTGTTTGCCGCAGCTTCAACGAGGAAGAAAGAGCTGTTACCGGAAACCTCAGCAGAACCGAAGAACCGAGAGCTTTGGAGCTGAACAGAACCGCAAGCTGCTGCTTCAATTTGCTGTGCGATTGCACTTCGTCGCTGTTTCTAGTCGCTACTTTTGTTGTGTTGTGTGCAGAAAAAACGTGAACAGCTGTAGAGGAAAGCAGAGGAAGCTGCTGTCTACGCGAGCAAACTTGAACTGACTTTGAATTGTGGCTTTGCTATTTGTGCTGGTTGCGTGAGGGTTGTTTGAGCAGTGGCGAGGCAGAACGTGAATAAAGCAAGGTTGAATTTTGCAGGAGCCGTTAGCTACAGTCCAAAGCCCAAGATGTGTGAAGTTTTGGAAAGTGCTTCCTGTGTTTGCTAAAGCCACGTGATTGGTTTGCTAGACAAAAGCTTAATTTGTTTTATTCCATTATATTATTATATTATTATAGATTATTATATATATATATATATATATTGAATTAGTTTATTGTTGAATCAAGCATGACTTTTATTAATTTGATTTGTTTTGCTAAATTAAACATGAACTAATTTTTCTTACTAGGAATTTGATTTAGCCTATTTGCATATTTTATGTCTTTATGATTAATTGATCAATTCTTAAATTTTAGTATTATTCATTGTGATTAATTCAATCTTTTGATTTGTGTTATTGATTGGCCACCTTTAATATAAATTAATTGATTGTTTGAGACATGGTAAGGGTACACATCATATGCTAAGCCACGTATAGCTCTCTTGAATGATTGAATAAATATTTGATGCATACATCAAGCTAGAATATTTATTTGGTTCTTGATATATATTCTTCTGTTCTTAATGGATTTTTAGTCATTGATTATGCTACACATCATAGGTAATTAATGATTAAAAATACTTGATTATAGCTGCCATCAAACAGAATAATCATATATTAAGAAGAATGAACCCTAGAATTGAATTGAGATTTTTAGGATTGAAGACATAAAATTGCAAGGTATTGGTGAAATCAAATTCCTATGCTTTTCTCTATTGGTTAATATCTTGATTTTACTAGGGTAATTAATTTAATTAGTTAATTTAGTTATTAATTAGATACTTAGGTAATTTCTTTTATTTGACTTTCATAATTTTTAAGGCATAAGTAGTTAAGTTTTAATTGAATAAATTTAGCAAATCTCTGTGGGATCGACTCTTGTACTTGCACGTTATACTACCTTGATTCGTGCACTTGCGAGAATATAACTTATTGATCATCAAGTTTTTGGCGCCGTTGCCGGGGATTTGTCTTAAGTTTATTCAATTTTATTTAACTACGTGTGTTTTTTTTTTTTTCTCTTTTATTATTTTTCTTTTTAGCTTACTAATTTTTTTCCCTTTCTTTTGGTAGTGGATGCAAGGTCGACGATCACTTGGTCAAGAGATAGTGCCCATCAACGATCAAATTGACAAAATCGGTAGGGAGGCAAAGGCACAACAAGAGGAACTCGTTGAAATGAACATGGAGTTACAAGTGGGGAATCAAGCTGAAAATCAAGTTCAAAATCATGTTCAAAATCGTCCTATGAAGGAGTTTGCACGTCCTACTGTTGGAACGTCACCATCATGCATTGTTCTTAATGATGCAGCCAGAAACTATGAGCTTAAGAATATTCATTTTAATATGCTTCCTTCTTTTCATGGTGCTGCTATTGAAGATCCTTTGACATTCATTCGTGATTTTTATGCAACTGTTCAAACTTTTCCTTTGCAGGGATTGACTGAGGACCAATTACGAATGAGATGTTTTCCCTACACCTTGAAGGATGCGGCAAAGACGTGGTTCATGTCTATAACACCAGCCTCACTTACCACTTGGGATGCAGTATACAATAAGTTCATAGGTAAGTTCTACTCACATGCCAAAACCACTGAATTGAGGGGTAAGATTGCTACATTCACACAAGCAGATGGTGAGGCATTCCATGAAGCTTGGGAACGTTTTAAATTGCTTTTAATTAAATGTCCACATCATCGGTACCCATTAGAATTGCAAAATCAATTTTTTTATGATGGACTAACTCAAGCTTGTCAAGCTATGGTTGATAATGCCGCTGGAGGTGCCATGGGAGAAAAGACTGCACAAGAGACCTACGAGCTCTACGAGATGCTTGGAGCTAATTCACAACAAAAGAGTGTCAGAGGTAAACCTAGAGGTCTTTATGAGATTAACACTAACACTGAGTTGGCTATGCAGGTTTCAGAATTAACCAAGCAAATGAAGTCTATGTGTGCTATGATGATGGGTCAAAGAATGCCAGTGTCTAATGAGGTATGTGGAATTTGTGGGATTCATGGTCATGTTACTAATGCCTGTCCTTCTAGTGAAAAATTCCCAGATTTTGTTGAGCAAGCCAATATGATGAACTCTCACAACCCACGGGTGAGGAATGATCCTTTTTCAAATACTTACAACTCGGGTTGGAGAAATCATCCTAATTTTTCATGGAGTAACAACCAAAACCAGAATCAAGCAAGCTCTTCTTTCCAATCGCGGAGGCCAGCTTTAGAGGATACTTTGCAAAACTTCATAGAAGTTTGTCAAAGTAACCAACAGAGCAATGAACAGCGATTCCAACAACAAGAGGCTTCTTTGCGAAAATTGGAGGTCCAAGTGGGGCAAATTGCAGAGGCATTGCAAGGCCATGTTCCTGGAAAATTTCCAAGCCAGCCCGAGCAAGCCAAAGCGATTGCTATTCTAAGAAACGGTAAGGTATTTGATAATAAAATGAATGATAAATCTGATGAAAGTTTAACCTTACCTGCAGGTGAAGAGGTTGCAAAGGAGAAGCAAAACGAGAAAAGTCCAAGTGGTGGCAAAAAGAAGGATATTGAGGAGCCCAGTCCATCTTGTGAAACTCCTAAGTTACACAAGGCTCAACACCCCTATGTTCCTCCTATTCCATTTCCAAGCAGACTCAAGAAAAGCAAATTGGATAAGTCATTTTCTGAAATATATGATATTTTGTCTAAAGTTAATGTGAACTTACCTTTGCTTGATATGATTAGGAACATGCCATCTTATGCAAAGTTCTTGAAGGAATTGAATACTCACAAGCGTAAGTATGAGCCAAACGAAAAGGTAATGGTTTCGGAAACGGTAAGTGCTGTGCTTCAAAGTAATTTGCCACCTAAATTAAAAGATCCTGGGAGCTTTAACATCAACATTACTGTAGGAGGTTCAAAAACGGAAAAGGCAATGTTGGATTTGGGTGCAAGCATTAATTTAATGCCTTATTCTGTTTATTTGCAGTTAGGGTTAGGAGAGCTAAAACCTACTACAATGTCTCTACAACTTGCTGATCGTTCAATTAGATATCCTAGAGGCATTGTGGAGGATATTTTAGTCCAAATTGACAAACTAATTATTCCTGTTGACTTTGTAGTTTTGGACATGGAGAGACAGTCAAAGAATGAGCATGAGTTACCCATTTTGCTTGGACGTCCATTCATGGCTACAGCAAAGACAATCATTGATGTTCAAAATGGGAAATTAACCATGACAGTCTTAGATGAGACTGTGGAATTTTCTGTTTTTAATTCTTTAAAATTGCCTACAGATTCAAATGATTGTTTCTCAGTTGATATTTTGCACTCAGTTGTTGTCTCTAATTTCGTGCAGGATGAAACAAAGGACAAATTGGAGCTAGCCCTGACTGGAGAGGATTGTGGAGAGGATGATGAGGAGGTGATGGAATTCACAGTAGCATTAGACAGTGCAATGCCACAATTCCCTACAAATTGTCCTAGTGAGTCTTTAGGGTATTTTAACCCAAAGATAGCCCCTTCAATTATCTCCCCACCCAAGCTAGAGTTGAAACAATTGCCACCTACCCTTAAATATGCTTTCCTTGGGGAAAATCAAACTCTTCCAGTCATTATTGCTGTTGATCTTACCACAATGGAAGAAAATAAATTGTTGAGTGTTTTGAGAGAGCATAAAACAGCCATAGGATGGACCTTAGCTGATATTAGAGGGATTAGCCCAACTATGTGTATGCATAGGATTTTGTTGGAGGATGATGCAAAACCTACAAGGGAGACCCAAAGAAGATTGAATCCTAACATGAAAGAGGTAGTAAGGGCTGAGGTGCTTAAGTTGCTTGATGCAGGTATTATTTACCCGATATCTGATAGTAAATGGGTGAGTCCTGTCCATGTAGTGCCAAAGAAATCAGGTATTACAGTTGTCAAGAATGATGATGATGAGTTGGTGCCAACAAGGACAACAACAGGATGGAGAATGTGTATTGATTACCGCAAGCTCAATGCTGCAACTAAAAAGGACCATTTTCCTCTTCCTTTTATTGATCAAATGCTTGAACGATTGGCTGGCCATGCTTACTATTGTTTTCTTGATGGTTTTTCAGGTTACAACCAAATCCCTATTGCACCAGAGGATCAAGAAAAGACAACATTCACTTGCCCATTTGGTACTTTTGCTTATCGTAGAATGCCATTCGGGCTTTGCAATGCCCCAGCAACTTTCCAACGATGCATGATGTCAATTTTCTCTGACATGATTGAAAGGTTTATTGAGGTATTTATGGATGATTTTTCTGTTTTTGGTGATTCATTTGATAATTGCCTTGATAATTTAACCTTAGTGCTTAAAAGATGTGTGGAGACAAATTTGACATTGAGTTGGGAAAAATGCCATTTTTTAGTCAAACAAGGAATTGTTTTAGGACATGTTATTTCTAGTAGAGGTATTGAAGTAGATAAGGCAAAAATTGATATCATTGCAAAGTTACCGCCCCCTACCTCTGTCAAGGGTGTGCGGAGTTTTCTTGGTCATGCAGGTTTCTATAGGCGTTTTATTAAGGATTTTTCTAAGATTTGTAGGCCTTTATGTAACTTGTTGGCTAAAGATCATGTGTTTAATTTTGACAATTCTTGCCTTGATGCTTTTAATACTTTGAAAGAAAAACTAACATCTTCACCCATTCTTGTAGCACCTAATTGGTCTATTCCTTTTGAATTGATGTGTGATGCTTCAGATTATGCTATTGGTGCTGTTTTAGGACAAAGAATAAATAATTTGCCTCATGTTATTCATTATGCGAGTAGAACTTTAAATGATGCTCAAATGAATTATTCTACTACTGAAAAGGAGTTTTTAGCAATTGTTTTTGCTTTAGAAAAGTTTCGCTCGTATTTGATTGGCTCTAAGGTGATTGTTTATTCTGACCATGCTGCTCTTAAATATTTGCTTACAAAGAAGGATGCTAAACCTAGATTGATTAGGTGGATGTTACTTTTGCAAGAGTTTGACTTGACAATTAGGGATAAAAAGGGAAGTGAAAATGTTGTGGCTGATCACTTATCTCGACTTACTGAAGTGACTGAGCTTGAAAAGTGTCATGGGGATGATGCTATTCTCATTAATGAAACTTTTCCTGATGAACAGTTGTTCTCAGTGCATGGAAAAGAGCCTTGGTATGCTGATATTGTGAACTATTTGGCTTGTGGTATTTTTAATCCTGATTTAACTTCACAGGAAAAGAAAAGATTTTTGTCCACAGTGAAGCATTATTTTTGGGATGATCCATATCTATTCAAGCATTGTCCTGATCAGATCATTAGGCGTTGTGTCCCTGAAGGTGAGCAACTCAATATTTTGAACCACTGTCATACATTGAATTGTGGAGGACATTATAGTGGTAAGAAAACAGCACTTAAGGTGTTGCAATCCGGATTCTTTTGGCCAACTTTGTTCAAGGATGCAACTTCATTTTGTGCTAAGTGTGATAGATGTCAACGAACAGGTAATATAAGCAAAAGGAATGAGATGCCACTCACAGGTAACTTAGTAATTCAACTTTTTGATGTGTGGGGTATTGATTTCATGGGACCTTTTATTACATCTTTTGGATATAATTATATTCTTGTTGCTGTTGATTATGTTTCTAAGTGGATTGAGGCAATAGCTACTAGGACTAATGATGGTAAGATTGTACATAGTTTTTTGAAAGACATGATTTTTACAAGATTTGGTACTCCTAGAGCTATTATTAGTGATAGGGGAACTCACTTTTGTAATAAAATTTTTGCAGCAGTACTGAAGAAGTACAACATCACCCATCGGGTAGCTATGTCTTATCACCCGCAGACTTCAGGACAAGTTGAAGTGAGCAATAGGCACATAAAGTTAATCTTGGAAAGGATGGTGAACACAAAGAGGAATGATTGGGCAGTAAAGTTAAATGATGCTCTATGGGCTTACAGAACAGCTTACAAAACTCCAATTGGAATGAGCCCTTACCGGCTTGTTTTTGGAAAAGCATGCCATTTACCGGTAGAATTGGAGCATCGGGCATATTGGGCGATCAAGCAATTGAATTTTGATATGGACAAAGCTGGTGAAACTAGGAAGCTCCAATTGAATGAGTTAGATGAGATTCGGAATGAAGCCTATGAGAATGCAAAGATTTACAAGGAGAAAACAAAGCTCTACCACGACAAATCCATTCTTCGAAAAGAGTTCAAACAAGGTATGAAAGTTTTACTTTATGATTCACGTTTGCGTCTCTTTCCAGGAAAGTTGCAGTCAAGGTGGTGTGGACCATTTTTGGTGCGAAAAGTGTTTCCTTATGGTGCAGTTGAGATTGAGAATATGAAAACAGGAGCTAGTTTCAAAGTGAATGGGCATAGATTGAAGCCTTACTTGGAAGACACTCCAAAAGGCCAGATAGTGGATTTCATTGATTTGGGGAAGCCTTAGACCAAGCATCCCGTCTTGCCGAGACGTTAAATAAAGCGCTTGTTGGGAGGCAACCCAACTAGGTATGATTTCTCATTCTTTTTATTTTTTATTTTGTATTTTTTTTAGTGTGCACATTCTTACTCTTTTATTAATCTTTGTTTTTCAACTTTGAGGACAAAGCTTGATTTAGGTTTGGGGGTGTGGTTTAGTTGTGTCTATTTAGTTTATTATTAAAAAAAAAACAAAAAAAAATATTTAAAATAAAAAAAAATTTTACTTGGATTTATGTTTTTCTTTTTCACTATGATTTTTCACTAGCCTATGATGAATATGAGAGAATTTTACTATGGTTAAGTGATTGTGAGAAATGCATACTTAGGTAATTAAATAATTTGGAGTTAATTTTATTCACTTCATGATTGATTAACAATTGAGCACATAAGTCATACTCTTATGAATTGTTGATACTTAGTTACTGATTATGTGAACTTGTGAAATTGGTGATCATGCATGACACTCTAGAACTTGTTTTATTACACTTGAGGCGAAATCATAGGCAATTGATTGACTTAAAGATGATTTAGGCATTCCTTGGAACGTTTGAGCCTTTCAAGCCTACCATGTTATAAATTATTCACTAGTATACCCCATTGAGCCTTATTGAAAGAATGGCATATGCAAAAGCATATGAATAGCCACCATTCGAATTTTCTTGTAACCTCATTGACCTTACCCAAATTAGCCTGAAAAACAATGAATGTAACCTTAAAGAGAGCTTTAATGCACATATCTGTCATTGAGGGGATGTGATTCAAGAAAAATTTTCAAGCTAGAAATAAAGGAAGAGGTTCCCAAAAAAAAAAAATTGTTTGGATCATGCCTTGACTCCATTGTGATGAAGATGAAAAAAAAAAAAGAAAGAAGTAGTTTAAAATGTGGCATGGAAATTGTCATCCACAAACAAATGCATGAAAAAGATAGGTTTGGGAGTAGTGGAGATAAATATATGGAGTTCAAAAAAAAAAACAGAAAAAGGAAGTGAAAAAAAAAAGGAAGAGAGAAAATTCAGTATGTGTTTTATCATTGTTAGCTCTCTTGTTTTGATTTTTTTACCTTCCCTTTCTTTGTTAACCAATACCTTGGCCAAACATTATAAGCTAATAAAGACCTATTGATCTAAGTTGATTTTATTGTCTACATTAGTGGAGAGACGTAAGAAGAGCAAGCCTATGGAGTGTCAGTAGAATAAAAAAAAAATTTGAGATCACATCATTTATTCATGAGTTGTATAATTTTAATTGAGTATTGACAAGGAATTTGAGTTTGGCTAATCACACACACACATCTGATATCATGATTTGAGTTAATTAGCATTTGAATTATGAGATTATTGAGTTGTGTTTTGAACAATTCCTTTAATCATAGATGTGAGGTATATTTGAGGCAAAATGTGGAAATCAAGTGAAATTGAATTTACATGAATTTGAGTGAAACATTTTGGGTATCCTTGAGTTGTCACTTTTGTTCTTAAAGGTCACAAACAAGTGCATTTTCTTTTAATTTTGCTCGAGGACTAGCAAAAATGTAGGTTTGGGGGTATTTGATAATAATATATTTGTTATTTTATTTTATTATTTATTACCACATTTATTGCTATATTCTTGTGTAAAATTAATTGTTAAATGTATTTTGTGAATTAATTTAGGGAAAGTGATTTTGGAATTAATTTTAGAAACTATGGTATGAAATCAAACAATAAATTTTGTAATTGGAATAAATTTTTGAAATATACATTGTTTGACTTTCTAAAGTTGTAATTAAATTCTGATTTGTTTTAAGTATTTTTGGACCATAGGATTAAAATAAAATAAAGGGCTGAGATTTATTGCTTGATTAAAAAGAAACCCTAGAATCTTAGAAGAAAAATTATAGGAGAGGGGCAGTAGGACACACGGAGGTAGAGCAATTGTACGAAGAAAAACAGAGAGCAACTTGGGGAGAAAAGAAAGGAGAGAATCGAACAGAGAGGAAGGGAGGATCTGTACTGGGGTGTTTAGTGTTTTGTTTGCTGCTGTGTTTCTTTCTCGTTGCAGGTGTTTTGTTTGCTGCTGTGTTTCTTTCTCGTTGCAAAGTAGTTGGACTTTGTGTTTGCCGCAGCTTCAACGAGGAAGAAAGAGCTGTTACCGGAAACCTCAGCAGAACCGAAGAACCGAGAGCTTTGGAGCTGAACAGAACCGCAAGCTGCTGCTTCAATTTGCTGTGCGATTGCACTTCGTCGCTGTTTCTAGTCGCTACTTTTGTTGTTGTTGTGTGCAGAAAAACAAGTGAACAGCTGTAGAGGAAAGCAGAGGAAGCTGCTGTCTACGCGAGCAAACTTGAACTGACTTTGAATTGTGGCTTTGCTATTTGTGCTGGTTGCGTGAGGGTTGTTTGAGCAGTGGCGAGGCAGAACGTGAATAAAGCAAGGTTGAATTTTGCAGGAGCCGTTAGCTACAGTCCAAAGCCCAAGATGTGTGAAGTTTTGGAAAGTGCTTCCTGTGTTTGCTAAAGCCACGTGATTGGTTTGCTAGACAAAAGCTTAATTTGTTTTATTCCATTATATTATTATATTATTATAGATTATTATATATATATATATATATATTGAATTAGTTTATTGTTGAATCAAGCATGACTTTTATTAATTTGATTTGTTTTGCTAAATTAAACATGAACTAATTTTTCTTACTAGGAATTTGATTTAGCCTATTTGCATATTTTATGTCTTTATGATTAATTGATCAATTCTTAAATTTTAGTATTATTCATTGTGATTAATTCAATCTTTTGATTTGTGTTATTGATTGGCCACCTTTAATATAAATTAATTGATTGTTTGAGACATGGTAAGGGTACACATCATATGCTAAGCCACGTATAGCTCTCTTGAATGATTGAATAAATATTTGATGCATACATCAAGCTAGAATATTTATTTGGTTCTTGATATATATTCTTCTGTTCTTAATGGATTTTTAGTCATTGATTATGCTACACATCATAGGTAATTAATGATTAAAAATACTTGATTATAGCTGCCATCAAACAGAATAATCATATATTAAGAAGAATGAACCCTAGAATTGAATTGAGATTTTTAGGATTGAAGACATAAAATTGCAAGGTATTGGTGAAATCAAATTCCTATGCTTTTCTCTATTGGTTAATATCTTGATTTTACTAGGGTAATTAATTTAATTAGTTAATTTAGTTATTAATTAGATACTTAGGTAATTTCTTTTATTTGACTTTCATAATTTTTAAGGCATAAGTAGTTAAGTTTTAATTGAATAAATTTAGCAAATCTCTGTGGGATCGACTCTTGTACTTGCACGTTATACTACCTTGATTCGTGCACTTGCGAGAATATAACTTATTGATCATCATTAAGCTAAAAGGATTCATCTAAAACTTTTCAATATGTTGGTGATTCATTGTTATGGGGATGTTATGCCTGCCAGATCTCATAAGACACGGCTAATTGTTCTCAACATATACTTTCAATAAAACTTGGATATCATTTACTTTCTTTTCTTGAAGGATTTACTTTTGTTGGTTCGTTTTAAATAGGTTCCTCCTATGGGTTTGTTCTTCCCAACACTTTTGACCATTACCCTATTCTTGGTTATTTGTACAAGTTATTGCTTTTCTGTGGTGATAGTATTGAATTTTTTCCTTTAGCACTAGTTTGGCGGTGTGCTTCACCAGGTTTCATGGCTATGAAGATATGCTAGGGAGAACCATCGCATATTGAATTCCCAAGAAGATCTGAATTGCCAGATGGTCTATGTTCTGACATTAATGCTTGTTTACCGACGTGGGATAACTTCCCAATTTTTTCAATGAAACCAAAGAAAGAAGATAGGTTGTTCTAGCAGAAGCCATTAGCAGTAGCATTCTTTCAACTGGTAGGTTAGCATACTGCTACTTTAGCATGTTCTCAGAAGCTACAATAGTATGCAATCTAACTGTTTGGTTCTTTTTAATTGACAGTCGCATAGATCTTCAAGGAAAATTGTTTTGTAGTATACAATTGGTGAGTTTCTTAGGAAGTGTAAAGCACATGAGATGCTTTTATTTTTTAACTAATTGAAGTCTTAACTTGGTTTTGTGCTTCAGATTGGAGTGGCTTTAACTGGTGGGCTAATTCCTGCTGTCGAGGAGAGGTTGGACTCACTCTCTCTCCCTCTCTTCCCCCACTTGTTATCCTCCTACTTTAAGAATATCTGATTCTAACTAACATTATAGGCAGTTAATATATTCTTCAGAGATATGTTGAATTAAAAAATTAAAATGTCTATTTTGGAAATCCAGCATTCTTGCTAACTACTAGGATCCTTACCTATAAAAGTAGGTGCGTTTAACTGCTTATTTGAAGCCTACATCATAATCGACTTTAATATAATTGGTGAATAATAGACTTTTTCTTAGTTCTATTTAAATGCAGTGGTAATAATTTAGTTAATGTAGGAGATTCCGGCACCCAAATCATCTTTCTTTCGTCTTTTATGTACTTGCAGGGTTTTACATTTCATTCCTTCCAATGAAGCAATTGATACCGTTGAGGTAAGTGCCAAATTTTAATCTTTATTGCAACTGCAAGGTGTTTCTGTCTGTCTCTTGTGCAAATTTGTAGCCATTTCAATGTGGTTAAAATTCTAGAATATCATCTATCTTTGTCATTTAGATTAACTTAATTGTAATATTGAATATATAAGTAATAATTCCTGGTCAGTGCAGTCTGTTTTTCTGGAAATAACTATTGATGCTGGTTTTGGTATTCATGGATCCTCAGTTGCGAAATAGGTTTTGCAATCAAGAACAAAACCAACTTTTGTGTCTTGGCAGGGAGGAGCTGTAATTCGTCTCCCTTCCTTTTTCCTTTTCATGTTCGGGATTTTTTCTCTGGTGCAATGAAAGTGCGTCTGCTCGTTGCATTTTGCTTATGCAATATCTTTGTAAGGTGAAAATTTTACAATTTAAAGTTTAGCTTAATAGGAAATATTATCAGTTTTCATAAGTAATTTCCTAGGAGACTAATTGTTTCACATCAGGTGCATTTTTAGGGGTATTTTATTTGGTCAGCTCAGTTAATTTTGAATCGAATTTAACCGAATTGGTTTATTTTTGCTGCATTAACCAAATCAAAATTTATAATTTCAAAATTAACCAAATTGAAATAATAAAATAAATTTAAATTGTATTTTAAATTTTTATTTCTCATATTTGAAACAAACAAAATATTCAAATACCAAAATATTAAGTTAAAATCTCTAATAACATTAAACTTAAAAACATTATCTAATTTTAAACATTAAACGTATCTTTAGGTTTAATATATTTTTAGTTTTATTATATTTCCGTTAAATTTTCATTAATTAAACAAACTAAATAATTCGATGACCGATTGATAAACTAAATTAAAGTTTTGTTGCAGATCAATATAATAGTATATGGTTCAACAAGATATGATAATTCAACTAGTAACAACAACATTCCATTATTGAAATTCAAACAGAGCATAACTTTATTTTTGCATTCAATTAAAGCCTGGCGGAAGCAAATACTTTGGTACCTAATCCCAGCATGGCACAAAGCTCCGGGTACAACCCCTTCCTAATCTCCGCGTACACCTCACCGTCCCACTTTCTCTTTGCCAAATCCTCTCCCATGCGCACGCTAGCCTCCCTCACTTCACCCTCGCTATCGTACGCCGCCTCCACGACCCCCCTCTTCTCCGCCTCTTCTCCCTTCATCTTCAATCCCCGCAGTAACAAATCGCGCCGAGCTGAAGCGTCTCCGACCTTCGCCTTAAACAACGCCGTGAAGTAATCGGGAAACGTTAACCCTATGTCCACCTCGGACATGTAAAGAACCCCTCGGTCTCGTCTCATGATCACGTAATCGTGAGATAAAGCGAGGATGAGGCCGCCGGCGGCCGCGTGGCCTGTGAGGGCGGCGATGGTGGGCATCGGGAGGTTCAGTAGAGCGGCGACGACAGGCTTCATTATTTCCACCATGTGATGTAACCGTTCTTCAGCTCCTTGTTTGGATCCGGCGGATTGCGCCCAGCGGAGGTCGAAGCCATTAGAGAAGAATTTGCCTTGGGCTCGGGTTATAAGGACCGAGCCATGAGCGGATTGGGCCTTGGCGCTGGAGAGAGCGGATAGAATGGAGCTGATGAGATTGGGGTTGAGCCGGTGCTCATCGTCGCCGGTCAACGTTAAAGTAAAGAGGTTGCCTTGTTTCTCCAACGTACACATGATGAGTTTCGACTTTTGAGGCCTTGACAAGAGCTATGGAATGTACGAACTGAAGCACTTTATCAGCTTTTATCTTTTGGATTAATCTCTAATAAAGTTTTTACTTCAAAATTAAAATAACTATATATGTTTTTTAAAAATATTAATGAGATAAAAATAAATAAAATAAAATATGTAAAATCATTTTAATTTTGTTTGTGATTTTAAAAAAAAAACTATTAATAATGTATTGAATAATTATTTTTATATTTTATAAGTTAATGTTTTTTTTAATTCAAAGTTATTGTTTTATTTGACATATGAGTCATTATCCTTTACACAAGTTAACGAACCTTTTAGATATCACAAATAAAATTAAAATAATAATATAAACATCAATAAATTTTTGATAGAGTTGTTAAAAATTAATTGTAATATATTGTAAAATTTAAATTCGAATTCAAACAAACTCAAACTCATCTCTATTTTCAATTATTAAATATTTTTTTTATAACAAAAAAAAATGATTACTTAAATTTTAAAAAATATATTAAAAATAAAAAATTAAGGTAAGGTATGTGTTACTATTGTAAGCACTTAATTTTGTTCAAATTGGATAATTTTTAAATCGAAAACTTAAAAAAAATTCTAAGTTCTTTTGATTTGGATTGATCTTAAAACTTTTACCAAACGCATTTATTTTTGTATTGTGAGATTATCCACTTTCTCAGCTTTTATCTCTTGCAAGTTATTGATTTATTTGATTTATAGATTATTATCCGGTACACATTGTCAATGAAATTTTTTGATTTTATAAGTAAAATTAAGATGATGATGATATATACATTTTAAAAAAATAAAATGAGGTAGTGTCATGATGATAGACATCTAATTTTGTCTGAATTCAATAAATATTAAATCGAAAACTTGAAAACAAATCCCGACTTCTTTTGATTCGAATTAATCTAAAGACTTTTACCGAGCACATTTATTTTTATTTATCCAAAAAAACACGTTTATTTTTTGCATTGTGAGATTATCTAAACTTTCATTTGTTTGAGTTGGATCCATATAGGATCGAAATAATAAAATCAATTTCTAGTTAAGCTTGCGCTCCTTGTAGGGCCTGCTTTGGGGGTCAAAAATCCCCTAAAATCATTCAAATCTTGGGTCTTCAAAGTTTTCTTATGTCCATAGGCCTGAATGCCCAGTTTCTTACTAGTCTAGCTCTTTATTTTTATTTCATTTTTAGGTTATTATAGTTGAATTTTAAATTAAATTAAAAATTAATTGATGAATGATCACAAGTTTTTTCAAAAAAAAAAAAAAAGAAGAAAAATTTAGAAGCTACTATTGTGCTGTAGGAACCAGCTAGCAACCTGTTATAGGAACTCTCGTAGTCCACTACTACCGCAGTCTACTACCCAGGTCTTTGCCAACCCCATGCCCTAACATTGCCAGCAGCAGCCAACGCATTACTCTGCCAATAGCCTTTGGCAATGCAACCCCTCTCCAATCCCCATCCCATAACCTGCAAACCCACGTCCCCAAACACCTATCGATGCCAACCCCAACTTTCAAAAACCCCGAGCTCTTAGCCTGCCACAATGTATTTCATCACCCAAAAACTAGCCGACCAAGCCACCATTGCCGACCTCCATATCATCTAAATACTAAGGCCAGCCACAACAACCATCGTCTATACAAAGCCTCTACCAAAATAAACTACCACAACCAAAACCACAGCAATAACTTTTTCGCCCAAGGAACCCCATACCAGCCACCCATTCACACACGCGTACCTTGATAAAACTACCTTAATGAAATTTGTTAGCCTTATTATACAAGTTTGTTTCGTGTTGAGTCCAAATGAATTACATAAATTATCTCACTTTATTTAATATGTAGGTTGCAACCAAAGTTGACTCCCTAATGTCTGAGCCATTCGAGTTGGAAGGTTCTATTCTCGACATAGATTTGAGTAGAATTGCACGTTGTATTTGTACTTTAGTTCTTTTATATAATTATTCGATAATTGTAGCATGAATCATTACTGTGTTATCTCTTTCTTGTAGGCTATTTGGAAAAGGATTTAGGAACGTATAGCTAAGATAGCGAAATTGATGAAAGAAAATACACCTGATTTCAACTGTTAAGATATTTATCAGGTTTCCCTGCCATGATCTTAATCCAAGCCCTGTTGTCGATTCAACAATCTCTCCAGTAAAAGCCCACTCTCTCCATGCTCCATATCAATGTCCCCAGCCCCTATAATAGTCTTATTAGCCACGTTAGCCATGCAAGAAGCTGGTCTGGCAAAGATTGTCATTGTGTACCCCATATCGCTCCAATGCCGTAAAGAGTCTAGAATTGAACAAGAGGTGCCTTTGCAGTTGATCGAGGACTCGTAGAAGGAGCCATTCTAGAAGGCCATTCAATTGTTAGAAGACACGGAAGACGAACCACAACAAGTTCTGTTTTGTTAGTCTCCCGAGGCACATCAACCTATAGAGGCATCCATATGCTACGATCTCCATATTTGGTCAAGTGGCCAACTTTAACCCTATCAAATACGGAGAAATATATGGTCAACTTTGCTTGGGATGAAAGTCTTCCACAAGAGTAACCAACATTTAAATTTTACTTGCGTTGGTTTAGGGTTTTAGGTTTAGAGCTGATCCTTGTTTTGTACATGTAGTGAAACATTGTTCGAAATGCTGGGCTGGTGATGTATTCGATCCTTATTCAACAACAAATGGAGTAATAATACAGTATATGTAACTTACTTATTTGTTATTTGTGCTGGAATGCTTGTATAGGTAGTCTAGTACCATTGTTTTTTTATTTAATTTTTAGATTGTTGATATGTATGTAAAAGTATATAACTTGGCAAAAAAGCCTATGTCAAGGGGATCAGATTCAGACAAAATTCGTGCCTTGTTATTGACAAATTTTACAGTAAATGAATATTCCTACTTATATTTTATGATGGGCCTTAATGAGATATTGGAATTAGGGCTCATATTGAATTATGACGTATTTTATTCTTATTGTAGTTCTTAATAGCTGTTTACAAGTTCCCTTCCGTCAAGGGTCAAATGGATAAACATGTAAAATATTTTGTTGCAAAAACAAACGACGAAACGGAGCACACTGGTGTCAAGAAAGCAGTTTTGGTAAGTAACTTCTTTTTTTTTTGGTCGAAATCTTCCGGATTTTCACTTTCGGTGACTATTCCGAAGTCGGGAGAAGCAGAGCGTGGTTAGGCTTGTCCCCCTCCCAACACTAACATTCCATACACAAGTCAGGATTCGAATCCTGACCTTGCTTAAGGGACGAGGGCAGCTTGCCACCCACACCAACTAGTTGTTGGTAAGTAACTTCTTATCCATTACCTTAATCTTTTTTCTGTGGTTTTTGCGATTTATGTAATCTAATACTGATTTTCCATGTATGAGCAGATTTTCCTTCTATTGTGTGTTAATAGCTATAGGGTGTTGTACTGTGTGAACACAGTAACTGAGAAGATCGAAATTCCTAACTCTCAAAAGAAACCATCGGGAATCGTGGTAAATACCATAACTTTCAATTAATTTATCTATGGTTTAGGGTTAAAATAAGGGTTCAGGGTTGCCATTGAACTTATTCATTGCTGGTTGCAGAGGAGTGGGCATGATAATTCCTTTCCTCAATAAACCTCACAGGAGTGGGTATAGGTGGTAGATCAACTTTGAAAGTGAGATCCAGATTCATCATCCTTAAGAACATTGAGAATGACTCAAACCAGTCATTGAGGTTTGACGTTGTATGAGTCTTAATAGAGGATAGTTGTAGGGACATCCCGGGATTAAAAGAGGTTGCTTGAATAACATGAACATAATTAAGCATATAAAACAAAAATACACAACAGAAGATATTCAAGCAATTAAGGATGTCAAATGGCATATTATAAAGGATAAACAAAATTGATTGAATATAAAATCAACCATGATTTGTCATCGATAAAATAGGAAAATCATATTATACCCTATTAGAAATTTAGAATCATTTCCTTCCCAAGCATCCTTCAAAAATAATAAGCAATCCGATAGGAAAAAAATTATTCTTATTTTTTGGAGACCTTGGTATGTATATTTTTAACTATCTCATAAAATTACCTTTTTATAATTTATTATTAATTACAAAAAAATCTTCAAATTAAAAAATTACAATGACTAGTTTTACGACAAGCAAAAACTAATCGATCAAATTAATGATTTAATGTAATTATAGGATTATCAAACAACAAGGCAAATAATTATAAATAATGAGCATATTCAAAATTAAGTTAATTGAATTAAGTGGGTAATTAATTTAATAATTTACATCAAAATTAATTCCAAAAAAATTCACTTATATTATACCAATTTAATTTGGGCTCTAAACATAATCAAGGCTATTAATTAAGTGGCCCAACATTAACAACTACGTAATAGTCCTTAAAAATAAACTTATATATTTAACACAAATACATATAATAAAGTTGGGCAAAATTATAAACTAAAAGGCCTAACATTTAAATGAACCAAATGGCCCATTATTTAAATAATTATTCTGGCCCTGAAATTAATTCAGTTAGCCCAAGTTAAATTAAATTTAGTGAGCCCAAAACCAATCAATAGAACATAGTTCACATTAAATAAAAGATAATTATTTCATACACCGTCAGTTAAATTTTTATTCCACAAACAGAGTTAAAATTATAATACATGTCTTATTTTTTTATAATATTAGAACAGAAGAATTCTAGTTATTTTTTAATCCATTCTGTTTTCCTTTTTTTTTTTCCTATTGTAGGTTTTGCTGATATCTTTGAGAGCTAGTGGCGCCCTCAATATAACTGCAGCCTCTAATGCCTTCTTAATGATATATTCTCAGCTCTGCCTGAGTCTCACCCTTTTTCCTTTTAGCAGGGAATATTTGAAAGATAGAAAACAAACGAAATAAATTCTTATCTCCTGGTCTTGATTTGTAACAATCCTTTTTTAGGATCCATGGTGGAATCCTGCCGTGGAGGAATAACCGATTATGCAAATTCATTGGACCAAAGAGACCAGAGAATTTTTTTTTTTGCCTTTACGATCAGAATGTTTTCGAGTCAACTTACGTATACTTAAAAGTTTTTAAGAGAAATTTCTTTGTTAAGATAAATTGAGTCATTCATCTGTATATGTGATTATAATAGTTCAATTTTGTTCCACAAAATGGGATGGAGTGAGTCAAAAATAGACTCACAAACGTATGAACTTGGTTCATATAGGTAGGTGACCCTTGTTTAATACAAAACCATACAAAGCCGACCTCCAGGGCTTCGATTAGTTCTAACTTGTAAGCCAAGAATATCCCACCAATCCCATATTCATAGCAATCCATCGAAGGTTGGACAATTTGGAGTCTTGGAATTGGAAATTGTTTACAGAAAATGACCTAATTTGGCAGTTTGTATTGATTTTTTACTAGGCTCATGCCGGATTCCTGAGTTTAAACTGTTACCCTGCAGCCCAATCAAATATATAAACTTGAAAACTCTGATTTGTAATTTTGTATTTACTCGATCACTGATCAAAAATTAAGATTTTGGCATTGAAGAATGATCAAGGAAACTGTGGAGGCACGCATGCATGCAACAAGCTCATTGCTAGTGCCCTAACAGATGAAGATGTCAGATGAGGCAGGATTGAAGAGCTGAAAATGCTTTTCAGATGATTTATTCTGGAAAAAAAATAAAATTTCATTCTAAATATTCTTTGAAAATTCAAAATGACGATCCTACCGTCGCGTAAATGCCACCTAAATTTGACAAAGCCCCATGCATACATGAATCATGAATCATCTAAAAACTTAGCTGTTCTTAGTTGCGAAATACATGAAACCAGACAAAAACCTTGCCGACACGACAGAAAGGAAAACAATAAAAGATATGGCTTGACACGTGTCAATCAAACCAAGGCCTGGATTGACCAAGTAACTGATGTCTTAGCCGTTGAATTGAAGCTCAAGAAAAAAATCATGTGATCATGAAAATATTTGGAGTAACGTTTATTTGAAGCATTATTTAGTAGTTTTATATTGTTGCTGAGTGGTCAAAAACCAGTGGCGCTTGGGGTACAGTAACCTTATCCCACGGTTTTTAGTTGCGTGTTGCGGGCGGGGTCGGTTCAATCCGAATTCGGATGCCGACAAGCCGTTTTTTGATGTTAAGAAGAGAGGAGAGGTTTTTGACTGAGGATGCTATCTGTGGCGGCGCTACCCTTTCGGTTTGGCAGGTGGCTGGCTTAAGAAGATTTTATTTGGCTGAACCTGGCTTCGCTTTAATTTTTTTTCTCTCATTTTTTTTTTACTTGAATTTTTTTTTTTGTGAAATGCTGATAGTTTTGCTTGGAAATTATTCAATTGTTACCTTCCAAAGAGAATCTCAATAATTATTTAGATATTATCATGCTATTACTAGGTTCTTAAAATTTATGATTTTGAGTTTTATGGTTTATATTTTTCATAAATATTTTAATAATATTATTATATTATTATAATAAACTGGTGGATCTATGTATGTTGATATGATGTGTTTTAATGGGGTGTTATATTTTTAGGATAATTATTACATACACTGACAGTGGAGTTTTTTTACTCCACAAGCAGCGTTAAGATCATGACATGTGTCTTATAAAAATATTAAAATAAATAAAACAGGACATGTGTTACGATCTTAACGCTGCTTGTGGAGTAAAAAAACTCCACTGTCAGTGTATGTAATAATTATCCATATTTTTATTGGTTGTGCCTTACAATTGATGGGACATGAATGAATATCTCGAAGTATTTTTCTTGATTCGATTTGAAGAGAAAGTACTACAATCTTATATTAAAAATACAACAGTGAATTGAGTACAAAATCATCCGATTATTATTAATTAGGATAATATCTTATTTCGCACGAGATTTTTTTTAAAAAATATATAAATAGTATTAAAAATGATAATAATAATATTTAACTTATCAATTAATTATTTTGTTTACTTTATTTATTTTTATATTTTTAAAAATAAAATAAAAAGTTTAGCACAAAGTTAAAAAATTAAATAAATTACAATAAAAAAATTATAAAATATTTAAATTTTTATTCAATTTAACGTTAATTTATTTGTCTTAAGATAAATTCATATTAAACCAATCTCTCACCACCTTTTTTTAATTTGTCATAATATCTAAGTGTTTAATATTGAAATTATTTATTTATTACTTTATTTCTTTTTTTTATAGCATTTGATTTTCATATTTAAAGAATTTTCTTTAGAAGTTTTTGATTCGTAGATTTATTTTTTATAATTTTTTTGTTTATTTGTGATTAAGTTTTAAAAAATTATTTTTTGAATTTTTTACTTTGCACTATAATTTTAATATGTATTTTTTGAATATTTTTTCACATAAATATTTGGTTTAGTTCCTTAAAAAAGAATTTATTATTTTTAGTATTTTAACATTAAAGAATTTAAAAATAGATATTTTTATTCAATTAAGAAACATCACGTATGAAACTAAATATTACCACATACCTAAATTTATTTTTAATATTTTAATTTTAAGAAAAAAATTAAAATATAAATTTAAAAAATAAAAAATGCTTTTTATAATATTTATCAAGCCAACTTAAAATAAAAAAGCAAAGAAAATGGACACATGTCAACTTTAGGTTAATGAGATTCTTTTTATTATAAGTTATAGATTTGTGCATTCGTCAAAGGAAAAAAAAATCTAATTTTATATATTTCTTTGATTCAAATTTTTACTTTTTTTCGCAAAAGTTTTTGAGTGGGCATTTAAGGTTTTTTTTTTAAAATCAATAATGGGTATTTGAATTGAAAAAAGTCAAAATAATTGCAAAAAATAACACTTAGGCCTCCAACTGTATCATATCATTTGATAGTGACAATTAACAAATATCTACAATTATAAAAAAAAGACTTTAAATTATATTAGGATCATCACAAAAAGTAAGATTTTAGTCACAAATAAAAAATGACACATACTTGTTTTTAAAAAACATGATTAGAATTATACAGTTTCAAATACCAAATAAATCATTTTTATCTTAAATTTAACAAAATAATTTTCTATTTTATCACTCTTTAATGATAATTGATTTGATTTGAATGAGTTAAAACTAGTTATATATTTTTCAAATAATATGAGGTGGTATTATTTTTATGGTGCCTAAAAACTTACTTTTTAAGGTTGTTTTTTCTTTTGCCCTATGGGCAATTTGGACCGGAAGAAATAATATCATTTTCCAGCGAATTCAAGAAAGTGAAGGTGTTTGTATTGAAAAGATTGCATCCTCTGTTAAGGAGTATTGAGCGTTAAATGCTAAAAATAATAGCAAAAAGCCTTCATTTCAGGTAGGGGTTGGACCCCAAGCAAACTTTATCAAATTGAATACTGATGCATGGTAACCTAGGCAAGGCTGGGGCAGAAGGGGTCTTTCGTGATCACAATGGGAACTGGGTTTGTGGGTTCTCTTGCAGGCTCCATAATGCCACGATCACTCACAACTTTAGGGAAGCTAACTTATAGTGATTAATGTAATGTGGTACCTCCGCTGAAAAACTTCGTTGTAGTATTTGGACTATTCTACCCTTAATTAATGCGGTATACCTATCTATAACATCGTAAAAAAAAATGCTAGCTTGGACATTGAACTTATAAAAAGATATCACGTGACATATCATTTGACATAATATAAAAAATATATTTTTTTATGTTCATATTGTTTTTTTGTTATAAGAAAAATATTAAATAATTGAAGATAAAGGTGTTTGGATTCGAACCAAGACTTATAATGTGCCACAACTCATTCTTAACCATTAGGCTAAGAGGTTGTTGGTTTTTTTTATGTTCGTATAAACCATCATATTTATTGTTCTAAAATAAAAAAATATGTTTTTGTAAAAATAAAATAATAAAGAATTTGAAACCAATATTATTTTTATTTCTCTTTAAATTATAAAAATACAAAAAATTATAATTTCAAATATAATTTAAAATATATTATAATTTAAAATATACATATTCTTTAAAACTATAGTCAAAATATCCAAAAAAAAAACAATTCATTATTTAAATTTTTTGGAAAATAAAATAATTAAAAAATAAATTTTTTCTGTTTTGTTTTTTCCCCCTCTTCTCCCCATCGGTCCCAATTCCCCACCCCTCCCCCCATTATGGCCAGATTCAGCCATATCTGACTTCATGTGGCCAAACAAGGCCAAATCTAGTGTTATCTTCGCTAGCCAACCTCTTAAAAAAATACCAATTCAACTAAAAAAAAGTAGCTTCAGTCGAGATTAAACAAGGAGGTTCAACCATTGTGCAGCTAGCTAGTAAAAAAAAAAATGAATTCTTCAACCAATTCATGGTTCCTAACTGCCCAAAATCAACCTGAATACTATTGTTATCAAACACAATCAATTCAAGCTTAAATCCATTCATTCAATCTAACCCGAATCTAGATAGACCCCAAAACCTACACAACCATACCAAACCAAGATACAAATCACATAAACTTGAAACATTCATTACCTAGAATCATCAAAGCCAAAATCATCCATAACAGTTGCACCCACTTACACAATAGTCAGCTGGTAAACATACGATAGACAACGACTAATATATTCAAAACAAAAATTCACCACAATTAACATCAAACCCACATCCAAACAATGGACAAAATCATAAATGGGAGGGCTACCAAAATCAAGAAAGAAATTGAAAGAAATCAGGGAATAAATCAGGGAATGGTTTTGGGAAGAAGAAAAGAAGAGATAAGGTGCACGGACTTGAACCAAAGTGACCAATGGCAACGGCAAAGAGGCAACAACGACGTCAACCGAATTTGATCATAATGGAAGAGAGGTTGGGGAATTAGGATGGAGTAATCTAAAAGTTTGGTGTCTCTTAAATAAGATTTTGAATTCGAATTTTGTTAATAAAAAAAAATAATATTGAAAGAGTTTTCTTTCAAATAGTGTTCGACGTTTCAGATTTAATTAAAATTTAAAGTAATCTTTCAAATATCGAAAAATTTGAAAAAAAAAAAGTAAAAACTATTTTTTATTTTTTAGTATGAAACAAGGCATGCCACATGACATGATCAGTCAATTTTTACCACATGTCATTATCTTATTAGTTCATTATCTACGTCAGCAGACTTAACAAAACAGAATTAATATATGGTACCGCATTAATATACGAAATGAAACACCAAGTATCGCATTAAATTTTTTAATAAAAATACCACGTTGCATTAATCACTACAAATCAGAGAACATTCGTGACATTAACATAAGTTATACTCTTTTGTGACTAATTAACTTTTATAATAGTATCAAAAAAAACTTTTATAATAGTAAAAAATAAACCTAAACAAGAGGGATTGAAAAAAAAATAAAAGAAAAATCAAACCCCTAAAGTAAAATTCAGTCAAAATAAAAAAAGAATCCGACAAATTTCCTAGAGTTTCCAAAAGGCAGTCAAGTCAAAGAAAAATCCCCATAATCTCTTGGCCGTAAAACAGGCCCATAAGTAAATTGACAGCTAAACCTACGATTTTCACGTGCGCTCCACATGGCCCCCTCCTTTCTATAAAAATATCCACACGCAGCACAACCTTTCATCATTTGTCTCTCTTTCTCCACTATCCTATCAAATAATTCACCAAAAACTCTCAGATTTCCCTATCATCCATGGCAACTACACCGGGGAAAACCTCCGCCATCAATGGCGTCGATCGGCGTCAGCCTAGCCGACTTCAACGTCGTGCTCCGGCTTCCTTACAGATTAATCCGGTTTCAAGCTGGAACGTTGCGATCCCTCTCTTGTCACCGCTTGTTTCTTCGCCTCCCTCGATTGATCGGAGGACGACTGATAAAAGGGAAGAGCCACCGCGTCAAGAGCAGCAGCGACAAAGCCAGAAGGCTGATCCTGAGAAGCTTGTCAATAAGGTGTGGCAACACCCAGCGGCCCCGTTTTTTTATGAGCCGGCGTCGTTAGTGCCGTCGTTTGTGCCGGTATAGATGTAAATGAAGATGAAAAAGTAGTTAGATCTAACGGCGTGTGCTGACCGTGTTTATCGATCAACTTACACGGGATTAATTTTTGTGTTGAAATTACAGAAATGTCCATCAATGTGTTCATATTATTATATTTTCACTTCATGAACAAATTAACCAAGGATCGATTTGATATACAGTTTACATCTCCAATCAATCCCATGTATTTCTGTTTTCAGTTTTCTGTTTGGGGAGTGAGAAAAATCAGTGATAACGACTAAAACGAGAGAGGCGAAAATTAACAAACGAAAGTAACAAGGGATTGATTTCAAAGAAAAGAAAAGTAAAGGTCAAATTGGTCATGTAATTAGGTACCGAATTGATTCTTGTTTTGGGTTTAATGTTACGGTTTGATTCGGTTTGAATGGTCAGACTCGGCTTGAATGAAAAATGATTAAAAGAAAAGGAAGATGATGAAATAAAAATAAGGTTAAATGCTAAATTTTGAATTAAATTTTTGTTGGATTTTTTAATTAAGGGTATAATTTTTAATTTGATTAATTAAAGATTAAACATTTTCGAATATGTAACGTGTGAGTTACGTTTTTCATTAAAAAGAGTAGATGAAGATGAAATGATAAATTGCTGTCATGTGTCTCACTAAATTATTATCACGTATCTCAACTTATTTTTATTTATTAAAAGAAAAATAAATATAAATATACTATCACGTGTTTTATTAAAATACTGTCATGTGTCTCCAATGTAAAAATTGCTATAACATATCCCATTAAAATGCTGCCACGTGTTCCCAACGTATTTTTACTTATTAAAAAGAAAATAAGTATAAGTACATGTGTCTCACTAAATTACTGTCATGTGTCTTTATTAAACATTGTTATTATTTTAACGGTGTGTGTACATCAATTTCGTTAAAAAATCTTAAATTAAATAAATTCGAAAACGTTTAATCTTTAATTGATCAAAAGTAAAAAGTATATCTTTAATTGAAATTTTTCGTAAAGATTTAACCCTAAATACAGTACTTAGCCTAAAAAGAAGTAGGAAAGTTGGGAACATATTATAATTCTTTTCATATGTTATTGTTATGGACCAATTAAATAATATTTCAATTTTTAATTATTGTCTGATTTGATTTGGGAACTTGTGCCTTTGTTTTTCTATATTTCTATCCCATTATTGATGTAGGATTTCCACTATGAATTTTTGGAAATCTTCTAAAAAGAAATGGCAAAAGTTGTTTTATTTGCCAATAATAGTTTGGAGTTTGGAAATCTAATGATGAATTGTTGAATTTTAAATGTTTTTGTTTAATTACTTTTTTATTGATAGAACTTTTAATCTAATTAACAACGTTATGCTGCATTTCACTTAAATATGTCCTCATTATTTTATGAAATTTATAAAATTGTATCAATAACATATAAATTAATAATTTAAAATTTTATACTTTATATGTTTTAAATATTTTTTTTAAAATTTTACAGATTATATTAAAAATTTAAAATGTTAAAGGTTAAATTTTATTGAAAAGAAAAAAAATCTAAAAAGAGGAGACTCAAGGGATTTGAAGGATTTTTCCTTAAAAAATTGTCATTATCATGACATGAAACAGATGCAGGATGATGAGAATTAAATTTAAGCATAAACCAGTTTCAAATCAGTGTAATGCACAAAAATAAGTTCACAAATCAATAAATTCATATATAATATATTTTTTATTTGAGAATCCCAAAATTTTTATCTTTAATATTTTTATTTTTATTTTGTATATTTTGATACAAGAAAATAAGAAAAACATATATTGGATATAGTTGTTATTATCATCATCATCATCTTGGAGTTGGATTAAGGATATCAATATTGCATAAGGAGCATTGAAATTTTCCATTAACTTCAAACAACTTTTTGTTACATCCACATGACATATAGTACAACCAAAAATTAAATCAATTTTTATGATAGTTTTTTTTTTATTGTTTCATGTTATGAAAGATTTTCCCTATATATGACAAAAATTTTAAAATAGTCAATAACAATATATATATGTTAAATTAGTTATTTTTTTAAATTATGTTACTGTTTTTTATCATTGAAAAAAAATGTAAGCTAGATAGTCTAATATTTTGCATTATGACTTTGTGATCATTATTTTACTGTTTGATAAAGGCATTTTATTTATAAACATTGAAATTTCATTTGATACTAATATTTTATGTGATTTATAATAAAATTATATGTCAAAATCTCCTTTAGACAAACTAAATGCATTATATATATATATATTAATTTGTTATAAAATAAATTATTTTAGATAAAATTATTTAAGTTAGCATACTTTTATGGAAGCTTCAAAAATATTCATATTGACGTAAATTTTTATTCAATTTATTGAAGATAAAATATAAATATTTACAAAATTTAAAAATTATGTTAATAAAGTTTATAAATATTTAAAAATAAAGTTTTAATCATAACAATTGGTACTTGATTTAAGACTGTCCTTGAGAATAGAATTCTCTGGTATTTCATTGACAATCTGCTGCTATCCTACTGTTTTTGTGGACTAAATATGGGAAGAATTTAAAGCTAGATTTAGGGTGGGAAAAAGAAAAATATTGCATATCGTGAAATAGACTCAAAAATGAAAAAACAAGTTATAGCCATCAAAATAATGAAAGAGCTTTCATCAAAAAAAAATATAATGAAAGAGCAATAAATGTAACCCCATGTGGTAAGGCAACAGCTAGCAAATGCCTTGAGAGTTGGGAGTATTTGGGCAATGCCAGCTTGCAGCATTAACTTGTCAAAATGAAATATCCGACAAATCACATCAAATGGACCAAATTCCAGTGGTTGATTATAACTCCTCTGCACTAGCTGATTTCAGTACAGACTCTGCGTAGGGCTAGTCTACTCTAAGAGTTTGCAAAGGTTGGAAAATTCACAGCCTGAATATCTGATTTTCCTTGAGAAGAAGCAAGCAAATAAGGCAGAATTAAGAGATAATGTTAGCTTTGAAAATTTTATGTTGGCTAGGGGAAGATGCCCGAATCAAGCTTGTCATGATTTTCAGATTTTGTTCTTGAGATTTTCTTGCAAAAACTTGATGGGAGAAATCAGAAATGATATGGAAAATCTATAACCGAGCTAAGGTATGGTGTTTGGTTGAATGTGATTACGATGGAGGGATACATCAGAACAGACAAATTAGAAAAAAGTAGTGCTCAAACCAACCGTCTTAAATAACATATCCCATTGAATTGAGGCAAATTATCTTGCTGTCATTGTAGCTGCAGAAATCAAAGATAAGAATCCTTTACCTGTTCAAAGGAAACGCTCATTTGTCATGGTAGCTGCTGAAATCAAATATTAGAACTCTTTAGCTGTTATCAAATTTTAATCCATGTTACTTTTATATTTTTTTATTCAAATTATTTTTATATCATATTATCGTATCGTATTTAAAAATATTAGATCTGTGTAATTTATTTAAGAGAAAAAAAATCTAAAATTCATAAATGTATCGACTACTTTTTACATAGAGAAAATGACAATTGTTTTTGATGTATTGAATAAGAAAACATAAGTTTTTATAACCTAATTTCTTATTTATAACCATTTATGAAATGAACCCAAGAGATTAATCCCTGTATGCAGCCTTTGCAGATCTTCATAATATTTGGCTAGACACTATGCATGGATCACCATTCAGGAACACAAAGCTGAGTGTTCAATTTCCATATGCCTTTTGTAACAGATGTACAAATAAGAGCCTTAAGAAGCTATAACCCCATCTTGTTGATGGATGTCTCCACCTTGATATAATTCCAGGCGAAGCTTCATCAGTTTTTTTTTATGTATCATCGAATAGACTTAACAATTTTAAGTACGATATGAAAATAATACGAATAAAAGATACAGGGTAAAATTAAGTAAAAATTATATATAAATATAGTAAAAACTAAAGATAAAATTTTATATTTTTCGTGTCGATATGAATTTTGATACAAAATTTTCGTATTTTATATGGTACGAACACGATTTTATATGACACAAAAACAAATTATAAACACGAATTATTAAGTCTATCATAGAATAATTCAGAATAAAATTTAAATGGCCACTTTAAGAATATATTAAACCAGAATAATGGCATCTAAATTCTAAACTACATTTCCCAGTTTTGAGTGTGCATTTAAAGCCAGAAAAGGACATTGTACCGCAAAATAGACCCACTTATGTATCCTTCCTGGCAGCTTAAAAGGATGGGTTCTCAAAGCCCACCAGGATGGAAATACGCCATTGCAGCGAGAACAAGGGGAATATAAATGGATAATTAGTTGCGCGTAAGATGACTCAATAACGGAGCAAAATCTATCAACGTATAATGATGGGACCAACCAATAACCACTGCAGGAGACTGCACAGCTGAGATTATTAACTTGCTTCTTCCAAACCTGAGAAAACATTAACGCAAGCAAGCCTAGATATTTTGAAAATTTCCTGCAATTTGAGTTATTGACTTCCATCTCTGAAACAAATAAATCTTCAGGATGCCAGAATTTACCAGCACTAATTGTCTTGATTGCCAAAAGGCTTTTGTTTCAGCCAAGGTCGATGCAGTTGCTGCTTCTGTAACGAAGAGAATAGCAACATAGTCAGGAACACAATAAACAAAACAAATATATTCCCCATGGTACCATAGTTCCTCGAAAGAATGAGTTTCCAAACATGGAACAGAATCAAACCATATGGCATTAATCATGTAGATTTCATTGACATTATAAAGTATAGAATGCTAATGACTGGAAAAACACAAGCAGTGATGGTTCCAACCTTTGCAGGATACCGTAGCTTAATCTTATTTGGTTTTGCTTCCTCAAAACCTGAAAAACGAAGCATGGATCTGAGGATCTCTATATAAATGACAAATATTACTTTAGAAAACAAATACGGTTCATTGAGTTCTGCTGCTGAAATAAGGTAATCGTCAGGATACCATACCAGCATTTCCGTGCCATGGTCTACTTTGTTGTTGCTGCAAGAAAAGGAAAATATCACAATCAAGAACATTATAGATCATCAACCTTTTACATTCACCACTTTCCTCATTGTTTTTAGAAATGAATATTAAGAGGAAATTATGTATTAAAAAGCATCTATGTATGAAAATACCTTGCAAGAACCTGTTTTTCCAAGTTCCACAAATGCAGCTGATATAGAATTGGTTCCATTGTGATCTTGATAAGCTGGGAGGCCTTGAAATTGTATGGATTCTCCGGGCAAGGGAATTGATGTAGTCGCCTGCCAAGGTGTCTGCAAAGCAAGTCAATCGACCAACACATCTAAATTAAATATCATGTGAAGGAAAATGATAAGAAAAATTAACTTTTCCTCATCGAATATCAAAGACTTTAACAACTCATCCGTGTGTAGAATAGTGAAAAACCGAAAATGCAAGGGATGGGAGGACTAGGAAATTGAATTGCAGGCTAACATGAGTTACAAGCTCTTATCATGAGTAATTCTGCTATAAGAGGATTGTCCTGTTATTTAGAGTCACCTCTGAGTTTCCAATGCGGTCACCACTCACCAAAATCAGAAAGATGACCGCATACTAATGTATACGGGTGCAAGACTATAACAATCTACCTAGACATTGCACATATAGCACAGTAAAATTAGAGGAAAGATAAAGAAAAAAGTTCTTTAGTGCAAAAAGGAAGGCCTGGACTTCAGGTAAATAAGCATAATGTTCCTAAGCCTACCAGCGGAGGGTCTTTCTGCTGAGTGAAAGTCCTACTCCCACATTCCTTCCTCCTTTTGTATGGCGGATTAAGATCATGAAAATGGGTTTTCCCACCTGCAGGAGAAAATTTTCCAGCTAGGCGGCCTAGTTTAACGTTTTTATTCTTCATTTTCAATTTCCATAGCTGGTATAGAGATTTAAACAACATATAAAACGTTAGAATATGGTAAGTATATTTCCAAACTAATCAAGTCTTGCTGTCATTTTTCAATGTCATTATTCATATTTGTTCATTCTTCAGTTTAAAATTTGTTAAAATCGCGACTCTGCTATGAAATGATAGTCCTTAATTTGGATGAAGTCTTTTGTTCCTTTGTTTCTCACTTTTCAACCTTCAAACACACTGAAATGGTAACAATATTGTTATTACCTCTTGGAATTGAACATGAACTGAATCATCACCGTAATGCTTAAGGAAAGCTTCACGGGTTTTGCTTGCCACTTCCTCTATCACCTCCTGGTACAATGTTGCACCTGCACTGTCCTTCATCTTAACAACAAACAAATGAACCCAAGTTTAAAGTACTATGTTTGATGTTTTATTTCATGATTTAATAGATGTTTGTATTTATTATTAGGGATTTGTTTTTATTTATATGTTTTCATTGGACTATAGTAGATTTTACGCAATTGACATATGTGAAATACTTCTTAATATTTTGGTCATGGCCATACTTGCTTTAGTTCTATATTACTATTATGATTCGGTGTTTTCAGCAAATATGGAATATTCAAATTGCAGTTAATTTTTTTAAGAAACTAATAAAATAGATAAAAATCTTTAATTGTTAGTAATTGAAATGAAATGAGGGAATTACAAATTAGTAAACTAATTGCATGTAAAGTAATAGCTGAATTCAAGAATGACTAATAACAAAGTAATGAGCTAGGGGACCAACTATTGCAGGAGGTTGCAGCTTAGGTTTTTTCTTTGCTTCTTCTTTACCTGAGAAAAAAACGCATGCATGTATTTATTGATAACTAGAATTTTTGTATTTTGAAAAGTATGGTGCAAATACATCGAATTCTACTTTTATTCAGGATCGCAAAACTTACCAGAATTTGCTTGATCGCCCGACGGATTTTGTGTCAGCCAAGGTTGACGCTGTTGTTGCTGCAAAACAGAAGAGAATATTAGCACTGTCAGAAGGAAAATAGGAGATCAAATCTCTTCTAATATGCCAGTAGGAATATATCTGCAGGAAATAAATTGCGATCATTTCAAGCTATCTAAAATAAACTGTAGCACCAAATGAGTTACCCAGTAAGCAGCAATTTTGCCAGGTTTTGCATCGGTAGTTGATTTATGATTTGTTCCATTTTCATCCTGGCTAGCAGGGAAGCATTGAACTTGCATGGGTTCTTCTGGCAAGAAAACTGGTGGAGTTGTCTGCAGTGCAAGGTAATCAGGCAAAGCATGAAATTAAATAGTATTAGTAGTGATAACTGAAAACCAGCACAGATATTTAAGTTAAATTGTTCAGCGTTATTGTTAATCAGGTAATGTTCACTCAGTTTCTATCTTAATATAATGTAATATTATGGCAGATTTCTGTTCAACTCTTCCTTTTTAGCATTCTTTAACAATTCAAATATTCCTCAAGAACTGATCTCTCCTTCAATGTCACCATGGTAGAATACACAGAGAAATTGTCAAAAAAATTCAAGTTATGGGGATGCAGGAGTACCGTTGGGAGGCTTGTGTGAGTTAAATCATCAATGAAATAATCAATAAGAGCTCCATAGGTGTCGCTGGCTACTTCCTCCTCCATCAGCTGCTAATGGTAAACTCAGTTTTGTCCTATGATCTTCTCAAAATGGGAAATAAGTGTTTTTGATGCTTTACTTCCTTTGGTTTTTGTAGATGTTTGCATCCAATTGTTTGTTCAGGAGATGCTGAGTTTTAAATGCATGCATTGCCGCAATTAATATAGTTTGACTCGCAAAGTTTACACTTGTCCAGCTATACACTTGTCCAGCTATGGACGAAATACTTTTGGTCACAACCATTGTGTTTCAGTACTATTCATCAGTCACCAGTTTTTCCTCTGGAATAAAATCGGCTTTTTCTTCCTTTTTCTTTTCGTTAAAAAAAATAAAATAAAACAGATACATTTGTTATTTTATTATTATATGAAATAATATACAAATTACTCTAATAAATGAAAAGCTCTAATAGTCTATTTATTACTTTTAATTGAAAACTTAAACTAATTTTTTTTTTCTCAAGTATAGTTTTATGGATTTATTACTTTGTTAAGCTAATTATTTTGGCTGAGTTTTCATTTTCTTCAAAGTGTTTTTATCAACAACAATAGAATAATGACTTTATTAATTAATAAAAATTATTCTTTATTAATTATTTTTGCACAATTTTCTTCTTATTGGACTTGTCAATTCACCAAGAATCTAACAATACAAGTCCAAGTCCAAGTCCAAAACCAAAAATTATTTTTATAACATCTCTGGGTTCAGTTTGCAGAATTGGCCCAGTTTACTTGCCCTGGAATGGTGTAATCCAATAAACATTTATCTTTTTATTAAAAAAAAATTGAAGATGTTTGTAAATTGTAGCAATTCTAGCCAACGATAATTTATTTGATTAATCTCATTTTAGTTCAAAAATTGTTAAAGATGATAATATATCGAAACACTATTGTCTTGTTACTAATAAGCAAGTCTCAACTGAATAGATCGCACCATATGTCTAGAATCATGAAGAAAGTAAAATGAAGCTGCTTTTCTTACAACGGTTAATTTCACGAACATAATTGTTATAGTAATTAATAACAAGTTAAACTTCTAAGATCATATTTTTTTTGTTCACATTAAGATATTATTATTTTAATATTAAATTAAGATTTCAAGATCTTACTTTTATATATAATCAATAAATGAATTGTAGAGTAAATATATAATTAGCATTTAAACAATAAATTAATATTCTGTTGCAACTTTGTTTAATGAAATTAGGTCTAAACAAGACAATGTTAGGTGGTACAAATTTATATGGTTTCACGACCAATTGCAAAACATATTGATTTCTTGGATAGCTATCTTAATTAAGCTTTCAAGAAAGGTAAAATTGAGAGCTTGGGAAATGGAAATCTAAGAGAGATGTTGTTTCTGTCAACAAGAAAGAGAATTGAGGGATCATGATTTTTTTTTATGATTTTACAAAAAAAAAATTGACAAAGGATTTTTCAGTTATGCATGATTAAGTGGAGAATTAATTTACAAAATTGAGTTGGGAAATGAACAAGTTGAAGTAGAAAGTTTTGATTTCCACTATACTGCACATTTCTTGGAATGCTTGTATATAAAAATATGAAGGGATCGAAATTGTTGATTGTTTAAACATATGGAAGAGACAATAACACAAGTGATTGATTGGATTAAAGATACTATTAGAATTAGATTATATGGGTTATACCAAATATTTGCTGGCTTAATTAATAAAGAACTATGTGATGTTTGAATCCTCAATGTTGCTATTTTAGAATTGGTTCTTATGAGAATTGATGTTTTGTCTCGATTCATTTTATCTTCTTATAATCAAAGTATTGGTTTTGACTTTCCTTGCTTAATCATGAATGTCGTTTTCATGAATTTATCTTGAATGTGGTTTTCATGTATCATATATCACTTATTATATATATATACACACACACATATCACATATTTATATATATATATATATATATATATATATATATATATATAAATAAGTATCTTATGTATAAAGTAAATAAACCATTAAATGTATTATTGATTTTATTTTGTTTTGTTTTATTTATTCAAGTATATTATTTTTATGAAACATTTTTTCTTTCTTTTTAAAGTTATAAAATAATATTATCAAATAAAATATAAAACATATCAAATTTACACTATCTAATATAATATTTTTTAATAAAATATAGATAATTTACTTAAACGAACAAGCATACAAAATTTATCAAGTAAAAATAAAAGAATTAGTTCTTTTAAGAAATTTTAAAATTCAATTAACATATAGATATAATTAATTAATATTAATTATATATTTTTTGTTTTTATTATGAAATTAGTAGTTGATTGATTTACACTTTATTTAAAAACCTATATAGATTTTATCAAGTATATAAACAATCAAAACTTAATCTAGTGGTTGTTACCTCTCGTTAGGAATGATTAGGTCAGGTTTTATTTTCCACTCCTCTTTGTTTCTCTTATGAACAAAAAAAAATTATCAAGTACATAATAATTAAGAATTTTTTTTAATAGTACACTTTCAACAGAAGTTATAATTATAATTAGACAGGTAAACTAGTAAATAACTATAACTAACAAAATTAGTAAATAATTACACTAAATTTAAATTCACACTTGAAGAGAGTGTCAACTTGGGATCTTATTTATTTTACTAATGAAATGTATAATTTTACATTATATTATATTTTATTTTCATGTTATTATTATTGTCATTTGCCCAAGAGAAAGATTTTAGGAGGGTGATTGTCAAACAATTACCCTCTCAAACCTTGCTTTTATATAATATGTTGTTGTCAAGAATGGCAGAGTTTCGGGAGAGTTTTCTTTTACTTGCCCCCGACATGAATATATAGTAAGGCGCTGACCTGTCAGTCCCATGATACAGGTCGGTTGATGGATGCCCCATCAGGTTCCCGCCAAAGCGTTCACGCGTACGCTGATTCCCTAGGAGGGTGATCGGTCCCAAGGTAACCGATGACACCTGGATGGAGACCGGCGCGTCAGGGGCCGAGCTATGCTTCGCAAGTAATGATGATGGCAGAGCTGGCACGTCCAGGTGTCAGCTCTGGAGGGATTCTTGTAAGGTCAAATCGACCACAGATGCTGAAGGACCGAAATGCCCTTGTGCCTAAATATCCCTCATCATTCTGTCCCCCCGAAGTCGGTCCGTAAGCTCGGTCGAAGAGCTCGGACGCCACTTGCGGGTCGAAGAGCTCGGATGCCACTTGCGGGTCGAAGAGCTCGGATGCCACTTGCGGGTCGAAGAGCTCAGATGCCATTTGTGGGTCGAAGAGCTCGGATGCTGCGTGCGGGGGAACCGAGCTATCGGTAGGAGGTTGAGTGGTTGAGAAAAGAATGGTTTGATTGTTCTGGAGAGTACTTTAGTCTTTTTGGGATTCCATCGTTAGGTTCTGACGAGGTGGTTGAAAAAAATTAGAAACATTAAAGTCTGATTTCCTCAATTTGCTAAATCGGGGATGGTGTCATCCTGACCGTAGGAATAGATATGCTCTGGATAGTTCCAAGATTATCCAAGGGCGATTTTTCCTCATGAATCTCGAGTAGATCGTTTGGGTTCTCTAGGCGACCTTTTTACCTTCAGCGGATTTTCTATAAAAGGGGGAGTCTCCTTCATTTTTGCTCATTCAGCAAAGTTTCGTCTCCTCTTTCCCTTCAGTTTTCGTTTCGCTTCAGGTCGCTCCAAGCTTCCCCATAAGTCTAAGCTTTTTTAGGTAAGTCCTCTTCCTTATGTCTTCTTCTTCGGTAGAGATTATTATTCATCCTAGCCGGGATAGCTCGGATAGTTTTCGCGAGCTCGAAGTTAGGTTAGGATTAAATAGTCAAGATGAGCAGGCCGATTAGGCCGAACAGGTTGAGGTATCCGAGGATAGAGCTTCCGTGGCCTCGACTTCCGTGGCTTCGGCCGAGCCTTTTTCAGAACGTAGGACTAAGGCACTTTGGTGGCTCCAACCTATCCAAGACGAAGAGAAGCAGGCTTTAAAGGATAGCCTTCGTGCTTTTGGGGTTCAAATTCATGACCTCGGCCAACTTCAGGGTAAGCCTTCCACTTCTCGTCAAGCTTCTTTGACGGTTATGAAGGCTCTGAAAGGTGGGGCTCTTCCTGAGGCGTGTCTTAACTTGTTTACAAGGAGGGACTTCGCCGAACTTTGCCAAGGCCAACATATTTCTCCCCAGTTTAAGATAGATCCACCTCGCGGTACCGATAGGGTCACACAAGATCGAGGTAAATCCAGATTGTGGGTTTATAAGGAGGCCGTCCTTTCTGGTCTTAATTTTCCCTTCATCCTTTCGTGGTTGAGCTCTTGAACTTCTATGGTTTAGCACCTTCTCAACTGCTTCCAAATATCTGGCATCATATCGTCGGTTTTTTAGTCTTGTGTGAGGGTTTGGGGTTTCCGTTGACCCTTAAGCTATTCAAGTCGTTCTTCTCCATAAAGGTTAGCCTTGTAGATAAGAGCTGGTACTATACAACAGCTCATCTCCGTAAAAAACTGTTTAGTAATATACCTTCGTCAAATAAAATCTGGAAACTTCATTTTTTTAGTTTAATAAGCCCTGGTGAGTGGCAAGTGACTAATAGCCATGGTAAAATGAAAGAGGGGGCTGACGATGTAAGTGATATCTTTGGTGAGGAGCTTAAAGCCCATCACGAAATAAATAAGCTGAGGGACTATGGTAGGGTTCTTTTAGATGCCAAACTTCTGACTTCCCCCGAAGTTTTGACAAAGCTCGGCACTCGAGACCGACCTGGTAATTAGTTGGTTTTGGTTCTAGTTTTCCTAATGGCTGGTCTGATTATTAAACTCCATTTGCTTTTATGCAGATATGTCTGGACGTTTCAACATTTTCGACTACATTCGTCCTGCAGCTCAGCCTCCGACTGAGGGTGCCAGCCAACCACCTCCATCTCGGTCCAGACAGACTCGATCACAATCCAAGTCGAAAAGGAAGACCATAGAGGCCGAGGTGAGTGAGCCCTTTCCCAAAAGGGCTCGAGATGTGGAGGACGTCTCTGACACTCCGGAAGCAGGAGCCGAGGTCCCAAAAAATGTCAAGCTTACCGTGGAACTTGCCTCCTCGGATAGTGCTTTCGAGAGTGCGTCCGTGGCGCGGAAACTAGCCAAGTCCATGCTCCCCCCGACAGGTTAGCTTTTTTTTTTGTAGCACTCAGTTCGTTTCTTTGCGCAGATAAGGATAAGATGAACTCCCCTTGTTCGGTGAATGTCAATGCCAGCCTTCATCACTCTTGGCTTGCTCTGGCCCACGCTACAAGGGCCGAGGACCAGGAGAAGAAGCTGCATAAGGATTATAGTTCCTATCGCGAGAAATGCCATACTCTTTCGCAGAAGGTAGAGTAGCTGGAGGGCCAGGTGTGCGAATCCGAGCAGCTATTGACCGAGCTGAAGGCTGAGGTAGAAAAACAAAAGCAGGAGCTGAGCCGACTTAAAGAGGTCAAGGAAGAGGCCAGACGTCTCGGGGCCGAGGAGGCCTTAGCCGATTTTCAGAATACCCCACAATTTGATGCAGCAGCAAAACGAGCGAACACAAAAGGGGTGAGAGGTGCCTTTGCCTTGGCTATTAGTGAGGTCGGTTACGTGTATCCCGACCTGAACCTGTCCATGATTTCCCTTGAAAATCTTAAGACAGTCCAGTATGAACCTTCGACTGCCGAGGATGATGGCACTGACGGCGAGGCTACTGTTGCCACCCTGGCTCAAACTGAAGATGTGGGGGCAGAGGTTCAGGATGATGCTACTGTTTGATTTTCTTTCTATAGTTGTGTTGTACTGCTTTTACTTTGGTGTTCCGTTGTGAATTTCTCTTAGATTGGAACTTTTTGTAATGCTTGATGGCGTTTTATGGATATTATCCTCTATTAAAAAGATCAGCCTCTTTCCTTTCAATAACTTTGTCTCATGAATGGTTTACATATCTTAGGGCCAAACATTGGCTGAGTTGACGCAAGATGAACAAAATTAAAATGAGCGTAGGAACGCTAAACAAAAGACCAGCTGAGCTGGCTGAGCTGATAATAGGGATAGCAAGGATTCATATCAGCTGATTACTGGTAGAAGACCTTCAAGTTATTGGCGTTCCAAGTCCTTGGAATTTCCTTGCCATCTATGTCCTGTAACCTGTAAGTTCCTGTGCGGACTACCTCTTTAACCACGTAAGGGCCCTCCCAGTTTGGGGCTAGTTTTCCTCCAGCCGTATCTTTTCTTGAGGCTTCCACCTTTCTTAGGACTAAATCCCCCTGTCTTATCGGCTTCTTTCGAACCTTCTTGTTGTAGTATCCCATTATTCTTTGCTGGTAAGCTGCCATTGTGACAAGTGCTCGGTCTCTGTGTTCCTCAGTGAGGTCCCGATTGTTTCTCAGGGCTTCTTCGTTCCCGAGCTCGGTGTCCAACTGTACACGTAAGCTTGGCATGCCTATTTCTACGGGAATTACCGCTTCGGTCCCAAAGGCGAGGTTAAATGGAGTTTCCCCCGTGGGGACTTTTGTCGTGGTTCTTAGTGCCCAGAGGACTTCGGGCAATAGGTCGGCCCATTCCCCTTTCTTGTCATCCAACTTTTTCTTCAAGGCTTCCAAGATTGTTCGGTTGGCCGCCTCGGCCTGCCCATTGGCCTGAGGATGTGCTACCGACGTGAACCGCAACTGTATGCCTAAGTTTTCGCACCAACTCCTGAATTTCAGATTATCAAATTGTTTTCTGTTGTTGGTGACAATTGCCTTTGGAAGCCCGTATCTACAGACGATGTTCTTCCAACATAAATTTTGAACTTGTTTCTCTGTGGTATTTGCGAGGGCTTCGGCTTCGATCCATTTTGTGAAATAGTCAATGGTGACAAGAACGAACCTTCTCTGTCCTGTAGCTGGTGGGAAGGGTCCCAGCACATCCATCCCCCACTGCATAAATGGCCAAGGGCTCGTAACCGAGGTGAGATCGTTCGAGGGAACATGTTGGATCGGTGTGAACCTTTGGCATTTGTTGCATTTTCTTACCAAGTCGACTGAGTCCTTATGCATTGTGGGCCAGTAGTAACCTTGCCTCAGTGCTCTGTGTACGAGGGCTCTAGGGCCTATGTGATTTCCGCAGATTCCTTCGTGCACTTCCCTCAAAACGTAGTTTGCCTCGACCGGGCTTAGGCATCGAAGATAAGGCAAACTAAATGATCTTCTGTAAAGTTTTCCGTCAATGAGGGTGTATCTTGGGGCTTTCCTTCTCATGGATCTGGCTTGAGTCCGATCTTCTGGTTCTTCTCCTGTAGTCAAGAATCTTATGTATGGGGTCATCCACGATCCTGCCTCTTCTACGATCTGGCCTACCTCTTGCTCGTCAGCTATTGCTTTCTGCTCCACTACTTCCACTATAACTCCTGGCATAAGACCCAGGTTGGAACCTGTGGCCATTTTGGATAAGTAGTCGGCCAAAGTGTTGTCGGTCCTTGGAATTTGTTTCACTTTGTATTTTTTGAAATTTGAGAGCAGCAGTCCGACCTTTTCCAAATATTTTATCATTGCTTTTCCCTTGGCTTCAAATTCTTTGTTCACCTGGTTTACCACTAATTGGGAATCACTGAAAACGGTTAGCTGTTCCACCTTCAACTCCTTTGCTAACTTCAGCCCCATGATGAGTGCTTCGTATTCAGCCTCATTGTTTGTTGCCCTAAAGTTGAATTTGAGGGCATACTGTATTTTTACCTTTTTCGGGCTGACTAGGATAAGCCCGGCCCCACTACTCTTGCTATTTGCCGATCCATCCACATAAAGCTTCCATGCCTTCTCTTCCTCTGGTTCTTCCATCTTCGGGCTCCCTTGTGTAGCTTGCTCTGTTGACACATACTCCACCACAAAATCAGCAAGCACTTGAGATTTGAGGGATGACCGAGGTCTAATTCGCAGATCATATTCGCTGAGCTCCACTGCCCACTTAATCAGCCTTCCTGACAGTTCTGGTTTCTGGAGGATTTGTCTGAGTGGTTGATCAGTCAAGACGGTGATCGGGTGTGATTGGAAGTAGGGCCTCAGTTTTCTGGCCGAGGTTACAAGAACATAGGCGAGCTTCTCCACTTTCTGATAGTTGAGCTCAGCCCCTTGTAGTACTTTGCTGGCGAAGTATACCGACCTTTGCACTCCGATCTCTTCCCTTATCAACACTGAGCTCACTGCCTGATCAGTTGCAGCCAGGTATAAGTATAGCATTTCCCCGATCCGCGGTTTGGACAGAACTGGTGGGGAGGAGAGAAAAGCCTTGAGATCTTCAAAGGCTCTTTGACATTGTTCGGTCCATCTGAACTCTCGTACGTTCTTCAACGTTCTGAAAAATGGAATGCATTTATCGCCCGATCTTGACATGAACCTGTTGAGGGCGGCTATTCTACTAGTGAGCCTCTGCACTTCTTTTACTAAGGTCGGCGGTTTCATGTCTAGAATGGCCTGCACTTTCTCTAGATTAGCTTCGATGCCTCGCTGACTGACCATGAAGCCTAGGAATTTTCCTGAAGTTACTCCAAAGGCACACTTTAGAGGGTTGAGCCTCATATTATGTTTCCTGAGGACCTCAAAGGCCCCTTCCAGGTCTCGCAAGTGTGTTCCGACCTCCTTGCTTTTTACAATCATGTCGTCAACGTAGACTTCCATGGTCTTTCCGATTTGCTCCTTGAAAATCTTGTTGACCAGCCTCTGGTAGGTGGCACCAGCATTTTTTAGGCCAAAAGGCATAACCTTGTAACAGTATAGACCTTTTTCTGTGATGAATGCGGTTTTCTCCTCGTCCTCCTCGAGCATTCTGATCTGATTATACCCGGAGTAAGCATCCATGAAGCTCAGTAGCCCTTGTTCGGCACTATTATCGACCAATCTGTCGATATTTGGTAGAGGGAAACTGTCTTTTGGGCAAGCCCGATTAAGGTCGGTGAAATCAACGCAAATTCTCCATTTTCCGTTATGCTTTTTCACCATTACTACGTTGGCTAACCATTCCGGGTAGTGGGCCTCCCTGATAAATCCTGCTCGAAGGAGCTTCGTCACTTCCTCGTTGATCGCCTCTTGTCTTTCGACTGCAAAACATCTCTTCTTCTGTCTCACTGGTCTGGCTTCTGGGTCCACATTAAGGCGGTTGACGATTTCACTTGAGTCTACCCCTGGCATGTCTTTAGGCCTCCATGCAAACAGATCGGCGTTTTTTCTGATTAGCTGTACTAACTCTTCTTTTCCTTCTAGGGTTGAACCAATTTGCACTAGCTTGGTGGGGTCCTCTGGGTCAAAGGGGACGTTGATGAGGTCCTCGGCTGGTTGTGGTCGGCCACGTCCTTGCTCAAGCCGCTGGTCGGGTACTTCTATGGCCATGGCCTCCTCGGCTTTTCTTTTTGTTTTTATCGCCGTCATGTAACAACGTCGGGCAGTCACCTGATCTCCTTGGACTTCCCCCGTTCCATGAGGGGTTGGGAATTTGATTTTTAGATGCGGAGCTGATCCAATCATTCTCATCTACATTTGGCTAGGTCGGCCAATAATGGCATTATAGGCGGAGGGGACTTTAACCACCATGAATTCTACCATTGTCGTCACTGTCCTCGGCTCCGTACCCATTGTTAGCGGAAGGACTATGGTGCCGATTACAGGGACTTGTTCATTGCCAAAACCGACCAGTGGCGTCGGATGCGGCTTTAGCCAATCATCGTTGATTCCCATTTTCTTTAGGGTTTCATAATACAGGATGTCTCCGGCACTTCCGTTGTCGAAGTAAATCCTTCTTACCACGTGGTTGTAAATGACTGCGCTGAAAACTATTGCGTCTTCGTGGGGAAATTCTATACCTTCAAGATCCCTGGCAGAGAAGGATACGGGCTCGTCCTTCCAAGATCTGGGCTTCTTGACCGAGGAGCCTATGGCCATAATGGTTGTTTGGACGACCTTTTTTCTTGTGAAAGCCGGTGGTTTCCCTATTATGACGTTGATTATCCCTGCTGTAGGCCTGTTTGTATTACCTCCGGTCCTTTCTTCATTTCTGTTCTGCCCCTGTCCCCTTTCTCCTGCATTCCATGTTGGTGGAGGTCTTCCGTAGTCCGTTCGAGGCCGGTTGTTGGAATTTCTTTGCTGGTATCCACCTCTTCTGAAGTCTTGCCTCGTTTCATTTAGGACGAACCTTTTCAGGCGACCACTTCTGATTAGGTTCTCTATTTCATTCATGAGGTTAGTGCATTCCTCGGTCGTGTGGCCGTGGTCTCGATGGAATGCACACCTCTTAGTTTTAACCCTTTGTGGGTTTGGCTTCATCGACCTTGGCCACTTGAGCTGAGGGTCCTTCCCAATTTGCATTAAAATTCTTTCCCTTGTAGTGTTTAAGGGAGTATAAGTTTGATAGCCCTTTCTTTCTGGGCTTTTCCTGGCCTGGTGGCCATTTAGTCTACCAAACTTCCTGCTTCCCCGGTCTTTCTCGTCCTCTCTCCCCCTCCTTTTGTGGCTTAGTGGGTCATCTTTATGGTCTTCTGTGCTTAATCTGGCCGACATGGTTTCCTCGGCGTTGATGTATTTCTCTGCTCTGTGCAAGAGCTCAGGAAGGGTTTTAGGCGGTTCCAGAGAGAGAGAGAATTTAAAATGAAACTCGTCGTCCGTAAGGCCATTCATGAGGCCGGCTACTGCCACAGACTGCTCCAAGTCCTTGACTTGCAATGCTTTGGCATTGAATCTTGTTACATACTCCCTCAGTGATTCTCTAGGCCGTTGCTTAACTGCCATTAGGCTCAGAGTAGTTTTCTTAGCTCGTCTACTGCTGATGAAGTGAGTTAAGAATGAGTGACCGAGCTCTTTGAATGAGCCGATAGATCGGGGAGCCAAGCCGGAATACCATGCTCGAGCTGCTCCTTTGAGAGTGTCCAGAAACGCTTTGCACATCAACGGGTCATCCGCTCCCTGTATGGACATGTTAGCGCGGAAAAGCTCCAAGTGGTCAAAAGGATCGGATGTACAGTCGTACGCCTCTATCGTGGGCATTCTGAAGCCATTGGGGGGCTGGGCGCGGTCGATTTCTTCTAGGAATGGCGACGTTTCCAGCAGCTTCAGTTCGTCTATGTGGATCTGTTCTCTCTCTTGTATCTGTTTCTCCACCGCTTCCATCCTTGCTTCTAACCGGTCATGGGTGTGATTTTGGGACATGGGGGCTGAGAGCGAGGCATTTCGGTGACTTCTTTTGGTGTCGGGGAAGTTCTGTTGGGTTTTGGTTTTGGTTTTCTCCATTGCTTCTGGTTGGGAAGAGGTACTAGCGCATACCTCTTCCCTTGGTGGTGAGGGTGTTTGGGAAAGGTCAGGTTGATCGGTGGCATTTCTCGACGGGGGCTTTTGGGTTGGTGAGGGCGTGAGGACGTGAGCCTGGACTAATTCGGTAAGGTTTTTCAACTGTTGGGAGAGCTGATAGAATTGTTCAGCTGTGGGAGGTGGCCTTTGGATTGGTTGGTTGGGTTGGTCATTGGGTGTGGTATTTGGACTGACCGGCGCAACTGGTTCCTCATCTTCTGCAACTCTCCTTCTGGGTGCCATTCTGGACAACAACCTTAGAGTATGCCCCCTACCTGGCGCGCCAAATGTTGTTGTCAAGAATGGCAGAGTTTCGGGAGAGTTTTCTTTTATTTGCCCCCGACGTGAATGTGAAGGGGCTATTTATAGGCAAGGTACTTCATGCTTAGTCTCCAACCTCGGCACAGGTGGAAGAAACGTGGTCGAATAGTAAGGCGCTGACCTGTCAGTCCCATGATACAGGTCGGTTGATGGATGCCCCGTCATAATAGATAATAAATAAATATATTACCACTAAACATTAGTTTGGGGTGCAAGGCAATGGCACTCACTTTCTTTGTTTGTTTTTTCTTTCTTGGAAGTCAACATATTACTTTCAATGCAATGGAAGACAGAAAGGGAGATTATCTTCCCTTGGTCTACCTTGATGCACAAGTATAAATAAAAAATGAAACTTCATTTTTCTCGTGGGAAAAAAATGGATGTCATTTCAAATAGTTCAGAAACAAGCATTATAAAATACTCGCTTATGTTTAATTAATTCAACAAGTTGAAGCAGAGCAAATAGAAAATGGAGTATTCCACTTTCAGTTTCATCATTACCCTTGTAGTATCAGCTGCATTACTATTTCTCTACTCAGTTCTGAGAATAATATACGTTGTTTGGTGGAGACCCAAAAAGCTTGGAGAAGTACTTCAGACAACAAGGAATCAAAGGCACTTTCTACAAGCTTTTCTATGGCGATACTAAAGAAATTGTCAGGTCTTCCAAGGAAGCATGGTCCAAACCTATGAATCTAACTCACCATATCGTGCCCCGGGTTATACCATTCGTTTATCAAATGGTGGAAAACTATGGTAAGTTGGAATTCTGCAGAAACTTGCAGCAATCATTTAAATCTTTAGCAATTTTGGCAGCAACGTAAAATGGATTTGAATGGTGGATGAAAACAGGAAAAATCTGCATGAGTTGGAAAGAAACAAGAGCAAATATAATAGTGGCAGACACTGAGCTGATGAAGTTGGTGTTAACGGACAAGATTGGTCATTTTGTGAAGCCACCACTGAACCCTCTGGGGGATCTTCTACAGCTGGGAGTCTCAACCTTGGAAGGAGAGAAATGGGCCAAACGCAGAAGGCTGATAACACCTGCTTTTCACCTTGAGAAGTTGAAGGTACCTCCCTTCCAAATGCATCAAATCTTCAACTCAACTATAGATAAGCTATCTCAATCTGATAAAATTTTCATTTTTACCAAAAATTAAATATAATGGAGGATTTTTGCAATGGATATTGCTTGAAAAGCAGTATATAATGAACTTTAGATAGCTCAATTGTAAAACTATGGCAATAAATGTACTGATGGTTTCCGGTACAGAAAATGATACCAGCATTTGCACTAAGTTGTTCTATCTTGATTGAGAGATGGATAAATTTGGTGAGTCTCGAAGGATCTTCTGAATTGGATGTTGTACCAGAGTTCCATAATCTTGCTAGTGATGTTATTGCTCGAGCGACATTCGGAAGCAGCTATGAAGAGGGAAAGAGGATATTTGAACTTCAGAAAGAGCAAGCTATTCTAGTGCTTGAAGCTTATTACTCCTTCTACATTCCTGGACTTAGGTTTGAATCCTCTGTTTCTCTAGCCAGTTGTTTACTGCGGTTGATTAAACTGACTAAAACATATGGATTCTGTTTTCTTCAGATTCCTACCCACAAGAAAGAACAAAAGGAGATATGAAATAGACAAGGAGATCAAAACAACATTAAGGGAAATGATCCATAAGAAAGAGCAGGCCATTAGAAATGGAGAATTCAGAGACAACGATTTACTAGGCTTGCTGTTAGAGTGCAAAGAACAATCTGACAGTGATATGACTGTTGAAGATGTCATAGAGGAATGCAAATTGTTCTACTTTGCAGGTCAGGAGACCACAGCCAACTGGCTCACGTGGACATTGATCCTCTTATCTATGCATCCAGATTGGCAAGAAAAAGCAAGAGAAGAGGTTTTACAAATACGTGGGAGGAGAATTCCTAGTGCTGAAAACATAAATAATCTCAAAGTTGTAAGTATAGTCTCCGAAAACACTGCCTCTGTTGGTCAGAAAATCCTAATCAAGCCTTTTGTATAAAAACTTGACATAATTTTGCAGGTATCCATGATTTTACACGAAGTCCTGAGACTATATCCACCCGTAACTGTCTTGGTTCGGCATACTAGCAAGAAAACTACCATAGGAGGAGTATCGATCCCCGCCGGAGTAGACATTCAATTACCAGCATTGTTGCTTCATTATGAGCCAGAATATTGGGGAGATGATGCAGAAGAGTTTAAACCAGAGAGATTTGCAGAAGGAGTTTCCAAGGCCTCAAAGGACCAAATTGCCTTGTATCCATTTGGCTGGGGTCCTAGATTTTGTTTAGGCCAAAACTTTGCCATGATAGAAGCAAAGATGGCATTAGCTATGATTCTTCAAAATTTCTGGCTTAATCTCTCACCTTCTTACATCCATGCTCCCTATACAGTCATTACTCTTCAACCTCAACATGGTGCTCCCATCATATTGCATCAAATCTAGGTTCCTTATCAGGAATGAAATGGAAATAAAGTCTTATATAGGCAGTTCAATAAGTGTATTTTTAGACTGCGAAATGAAACAAGGTAGGCCAATTCTGTACTTATTGGGTGAATGTTTAATTGGGCTCCAACAAATATGGATCCACAAGGCCATGATTAACCCCTGGTCTGTTAACTGTTGTATGGCCCATCTTTGGGTGTGTTACATTTATGTAATAAATTAGGAACTATTACATTCAAAATAATAATATTAATAATGATAAATCTATTAAAATATAAACTCTACGGTTATTTTCAACTAAAATATTTTAGGCTTTCTTGTAGGAAGGATAAAAAATTTATTAATTTAATGGTTAAACTATTACATAAAAAAATAATTAAAAAACCAAACCATTGAATTAACAATTTTTTTTTATTCTTATCCATTTACATCTTTCTTATTTAGCAAAACCTTAATAAAAGAAAATATTAATTTGTGTCTAAGCACAAATTAAAGTAATATTTTGAGAAAAATTCTTCACTGTTGTATTGTACTTTTCTGAATTTAGGAGAAGTAATGCATTGAATGCAAAATCCTTGACGGTACGTAGTTCAACCGTTCTTAACAAATGCCTACAAACATCCTTCAACCCAATCCATCTTTCATTACATAATTTTAGTTTTCAGGATTTCTTGTCTTGTTAAACTAATTATTTTCAGCTCAAGATTTCTAATTCTTAGATCCTATCGCTATTTTACTAATGTTTTTAGCATTATGAACATAAGTTTTTCGTTTCCCAAGTCAATTTAATTTCTCCAATCTTTTTCATTATCTCTTTTTTTCACTAAGAAGGCATCAAAATTCTCAACCTAAACCTACCTTGGAACAAAATGCAGCAGAAAGTGACATTTTCCCACGTAATCAAAGTTCTTGATAAAGGAAAAACCTCTGATTGATTGCTAGCAAAAGTGGTTTACACTTTGATGACTTTAGATTACATTATGCATTCCAATCATCCCATTGCTTAATCGATCAATTAGTCAAAAAGATGAACATAATCTAATCTTTCAATAAGAGAAAAAGCAAGCAAAAGGCAAAAGCAACCCCATCAACGAAAGCGACACTCTATATATTATTTTGCATCAAAAGCGACCTCAATGCGTAATAGAAAGAGTGGGGGCAAATCCAACAGTCTAGTTGACACATTCCATTATTCCTTACACATAAAGGTGAGTCCAAACACATCCTTACAGGGAAACATTGGAGGGAAATTGTAACCATCAATCAACTCTTTCTGCTTGCCGATTTCATCTTCTAACGTATCTTCTCCACTAAACTTTGTCCTTTTCTTAAGTTAGTGTGGACAGGTTCGACAAGGGTCCCATATGATTGGTGAACGGGTGAAGAATGGCAAAGTGTCAACACGCCTTTCCGTTACATACACATGGAATTAACAACAATACGTATTTTTTTAGGTTAATTTGGCTATTCGAGTATATTTAAATTATAAGAATTTTGAGTTCTCATCAATCCCTTGAGATATGTTAATTGAGATATAGTAATTTAGATTAAAAGTGAGTTTGAGTTGAAGCATTTCAAGTACGAGTTATGTCAGAAGACTCCAAATCGTTTTAAGGTGGAACTGTCTCAAGTTTGGTTCAATTCAAGTCAAATTGATAATTTTGTTTCTTGCATCAAATTTAAATTTAAATTTAAATTTTTCAAAAGAATCTTCAGCTTGAGATATATTATTAAATTATAGATGGATAAATTTTATTGAAGATTTTGTTAGTTTTTTTTTTATCTTTTGATACTCTATTTTGGTTTTTTCGTTCTCTTTTGCTAATCAATTCAACGGGGTACATTTACATTTTTGTCGAAAATGAAAGGAAAAAAAGAGTAAAAGAAAAGAAATGGACCACATGGGCTGCTAGGCAGGTTGAAATAATAGATCAACGAGGGTAAGGGCCCGAAATGAAATGTTGAGAGAAGGGAATGTGGTCCTATTTCCTCTACCTAATGTTCTTCTTGCGGACCTTTCCAATTCCCAACAGAGTACAACTAGAAAATAAACAGCAGAAGCCAGCAGCTAGCTGTACTTGTACATCCTTTTTCTTTCTTTTCTTTTCTTTTCTTTTGAAAAAAAATTGTTCAACTTTGAAAGCAAGCACAGGATTCTGTACTTGTAGCCTTGTGAAGGACCAGGGTTTTTTTTTTTTTTTTTTTTTTTTAAATTTTAAGAATAGAAAGGATATTTTATCTCCAAAGTTAAGTAAGCTGTTAATTTAAAAAATTTTCAAATTTATAAATTATCTATTAGTGAAAAATTATATAAAATTTGAACGCGAATATTTTGCACAGAATATTCAAACTTTAGTCATTTCAGCCATTTCTATTGGGAAGGGAAAATGACTTTAGAATAATGGGAAAATAATCCCACTTTCATAATTCTATTTAGGCATACATTTAGTGGAAGAATCATGGGTTTTCATAGCTGTTGCTTAAGTTATGTCCCCAACGTGAAAATTTTAAAATTGGAAATGTGAATAGCCAAGCCCATAATTAAAGGCAAAAAGCTAGTAGATGTATTTTTTTTTTTAGCTTGTAGATGTATTAGTTGCCCATCCCAGCCTTTCTTTTTGTCAGTATTTGATCGTTTACTAGACCTGTTCTGATTAAGGTGGCCAACCCATGTGTGTATGGCTAGTTTTTGCCTCCTAACATGTCCTAAGTAGGCTGCTCCTCAATACAAGAAGCCGGCCACCAACTCCCACTATCGGTTAACTTTTGACAATTTCGTCTCTTATTTTAGTCTCATCATTTCTCATCAAAGAACTTCTTTTGTTAGCTTAGACCAATATTCTAATCATTTTCCCTTGCTACAAGCTGTAAACTTCATTTAATTGATTGAAAAGGACATAAGTTAAGGGCTCTCTCACTTCAACTCAGTTATTTTTTTAACTACAATAATTTTATCTGATTTTCAGAATGAGAATAATTTTATTTTAGTCGAAAGTGGTAAATCATAAAGCCTTCCAACAGTGGTGACTTTAATATTTATATCATGTTTAAATGTTTGAAGAAAAAGTTTACTTTCACTTATTCTAACCATGTGTTTGTTCAACTCAATTATCTTGATGTCCAAAATTAAAGATCTTTTGTTCTTTTCAAAGATTAAAAAGGGTAGGGTTCTCTTTTGTATTTTGATCAAAGTTGGCTTGGCTGAATGGAGAAGTTACAACTTGCCAAAACCAAAAGGCTGTGCTTATTAAGCTAAAGGAATGGAAAGAGGAGTAGGTAACACCAAAATCTTCTAACAAATGGACAAATTCATAGTTTCAAACTTGCAAGTAAAAATTTCTAAACCCGTTAAGAAAGAAAAAGGATATATAGCAAAACAGGAAGCACTAAAAATATGCACCCTTTGACTTGAAATTAACAATTTGCTCATCGATTGACTTCAGGAATGGTTTTTTTTTTTCCTTGGAGAAGATTTAAGGAAATTAACCAAATATTTTGCCATTGGGAATCATTATTTCAAAACCTAACTACTCACCTATAGCAAATCTAATGCACTTTCCTTTATATGGGGCTACATCAATGCATTTATGCTCTTGGCTCTATGTATGAAATGAGTGAAATATTTGAATGTTGGGGGGTAAGTCAAACTACTTTCTAGATGCGTTGGTTTGGGTGGGTTGCTCTCTTTTGTTGACCCAAAAAAAAATATTGTGGTTGAATCTACTCAATACCAAGCACTCATGAGTTCCTACCTTTTGGGTGGTGATATCAAACCAAAATAAAGTGAACCTTCAATGCAACCAATGTCATGAATGTAGATCTCATATGGCTATCCTGTAATACAAAGAGTATAGATCACTTTATCGTCTCGTTCAATACGGAAACAAATTTTATATAAAAATGAAAATAAAAATATTTAGTTTTTGAAAAAAAAATTTGAATGTAACAAGAGACTAAATTTTTATTTTCAATATTCTAAAATATCATATTAAATGTAATATTTGTAGTAAATTTTATGGAAAACACTTTACTAGTAAACTAAAGGGAAAAAACATAATTCCCATGATTTGAGAAATAAAATCTCTAGATTGAAATGTCAATTAAACAGTTGGAACTTAGAATGTTTACTTAATCATCAATTATGAATTGTGATTGTAATTTATCTAAAATATACTATTAATTATTTTTGTGTAAATCGTAAGATATTTTTATATTATATTGAATATGAGACTAATCTTTACTTATGTTACGTAATTGATATTAATATAAAAAAATTGATCTAATGAAAATTCAAATATGAGATCTCCTATTATAAATCATCACCTCAATAAATTCAAATACGAGATCTTCGATTATAAATCATCACCTTAGTAAATTCTTTCTTACTGAACCAACTTTGGAGTAAACAACTAATTACCCCCATCCAATTGATTTAAAACAGTAAAAAAGAAATAAAAACCCAGAAGGGATGGTACGGTAAAATCAAAGAATCAGTGAATATCCAATGGCAGACACACGTAGAACATTGAAAGCCCTCGGACCACATTCAAATACCACCCCTCCCCTCTTTCAAGCGCTCACACCTCTCTCTGCTTTCAACGCAAAAATGAAATGAACTAGAAAGCAAGGACTTCTTCTTCTTCTTTGAAAACCCCATTTTAAATTCTTAAGGAGATTTTCTTTTCACCTGTTGAAACCCAAGGGCAGCAGCTCAACTTCAGCAATGGTAGCAGACACTTGGATACTTAAAATGGGAAACCAGGTAAGTTCCAATCTTAAACACGCCCTTCTTCTCGAGCCTTCTTCCAAAAAAAAGAACCCCCAAAGCAACCCAGCTCCGAAAAAGCATGAAACCATTGGAATCCTGTCTTTCGAAGTTGCCAATGTCATGTCCAAAACTGTCCATCTCCATAAATCCCTGTCCGAACCCGAGATCTCTAAGCTCAAGTCCGAGATCTTAAATTCCGAAGGCATTTCCAACTTAATTTCTTCTGATGAGAATTACCTTCTTAACCTTGCTTTGGCTGAAAGGCTTGATGACTTAAACAAGGTCGCCAATGTTGTCTCTAGACTAGGTAAAAAATGTAATGAACCAGCTTTACAAGGTTTTGAGCATGTTTATGGAGATATTTTGAATGGGGTTATAGATGTTAGAGAATTGGGATTTTTAGTTAAAGATATGGAAGGAATGGTTAGGAAAATGGAAAGGTATGTTAATTCGACTGCGAATTTGTATAACGAAATGGAGGTTTTGAATGAATTAGAACAATCTAGTAAGAAATTTCAAGCGAATCCACACGAGGAAAGTAAGAGAGCTTTCGAGCAAAAACTGATTTGGCAGAAACAAGATGTTAGGCATCTTAAGGATGTTTCACTTTGGAACCAAACATTTGATAAGGTTGTTGAGTTATTGGCTAGGACAGTTTGTACTATTTTTTCCAGGATTCTTGTTGTTTTTGGGGAGTCTGCTTTGAGAAAGGATAGTGAATGTAGGTGGAGTTCGGGGAGGGTTAATGGGGGTTTTGGTGATCGAGAGGAAGTTGTTTCAAGGCAGTTGAAACGAGTTCTTAGTAAGAGTAGTAGTATTGGGGGTGGTCAGCCTGGGAATGTAGAGAGAGGTGTGGTGGAGAAAAGGGGAGTGAGTTTGAAGCATCGGGGGATTGATTCTAGAAAGGGTGAAGTTGGGTTGTTTCGGATGGAGGATTTTGGTTTTCATTGTGGGACTAGTCCCGGGAGACTCTTCGCGGATTGCCTTAGTTTGAGTAGTTCAGTTTCAAGGTTTGATGATGATGAGGAGGGGAGTGTTGATCATGATGATCGAAGTAGCCAAATTTCAGGCTGTTGTAGTGTTACAAATGATGGGGTGAAGAGAGAGCGCCCAAATCACTCTCCTCCTTTTTGCCGGCCCCAACTTCATGTTCCTCTGAATGGAGATCAGATGCAATCCAAGTGTGGAGTGTTGAATAATGCACAATTTGGTCCTAAAAGTAGGTTAGCAGTATATGCTTCGCCTTCCACTGTGGGAGGCTCTGCTCTTGCCTTACATTATGCTAATGTAATAATTGTCATTGAGAAGCTACTGCGCTACCCTCATTTGGTTGGTGAAGAAGCTAGAGATGATTTATATCAGATGTTGCCGACAAGTTTGAGACTGTCTCTGAGGACTAATCTCAAGTCTTATGTCAAGAATTTGGCGATATATGATGCTCCTTTGGCACACGATTGGAAAGAGACTCTTGATGGGATACTAACATGGCTCGGCCCACTGGCACATAACATGATTCGATGGCAAAGTGAGCGGAATTTTGAGCAGCAGCAAATTGTTACTCGGACAAATGTTCTTCTTCTCCAGACCTTGTACTTTGCTGACAGGGAAAAGACTGAAGCAGCTATCTGTGAGCTTCTTGTTGGATTGAATTATATATGTCGTTACGAGCATCAGCAAAACGCGTTGTTGGATTGTGCAAGCAGTTTTGATTTCGAGGACTGCATGGAGTGGCAATTGCAATAAGGAAATGCTTATCTTAATTGATTCCATTTTCTAAATCTTCTGAATACCTGTAGAGGTTTGTAGAGTATTTTCTTGATCTTCATGGTCATGCAAGACATAGATAAAGGTTCAACAAAATGTTTATATCTAAGTTACGCATGAAAAGGCTTTTAGTAACCAAAGCTTGAGGTTGATTAATGTACTTAGATTTGAAGGTATGAGAAGCCTTTACTTCTGAACTATATAATTTCAATTAATTATATAAAAAGAAGTAATTTCCTTCTCTTCAGATTGTGAATATGTTTCTTTGTACAGTCTTTACTAGTTCCTTAGGCTACCTTCCTCTTTGCATCTCCTAGTTTAATGCAATCAATTCGGGTAATTGATAATGTATTGACTTGTAATTCTTTTCAGCGTACTTGTTACTTGTTCATGCACTCTCATTGTCAGGACTAAGGGTTTTATTATCGATGTTTAGTCGGTATAGACATTTCCTCGTAGTCCCAGTTGCGAGATTATTAGATTAGCACTAGATTGGGTAGTTGACTAAATGGCCTGAAAGGCTTTATACCAACTATATAGTGGTGTTTCTGAAAAGAAGGATCAGATTAGCATGCTGTCCCTGAAAGTAAGAAAGGAATATGACAGTAGCTGCCGAAGCATGCAAAAAGAATAGCATCATTAGTTTTAAGCACTCCTAAAATATGTATGGTTTCTTTCTTTTTTATGACTACACTGCACCTGATGCCTTAATTTCATGAAGGCTGAGCAATGCATATTGACTGATTACAAAAGCTGGTATTTCCCGTTTAAAGTTTCATCTATTTGTTCTCTTTGATGAGGATTTATGAAAAAGTGAGGAGGCAAAGGTAGAAATAGAATAATTGGCGGCAGAGACAGCAGGCAGGCGCAAGAAGCTTAGGCATTTTTTCATAGCGTAGAGATTTTTTTTTTGAAAAAGGAATTAGGGGCAAGGAAAGGTGGGAAGGAAATGCTGAAAATTTAAGACTAGGCTTTGAGTCTCCAATAAGTAAAAGAAATAATTAAAATTACACAAATTTTTAAAATAGCGCAGGTTGAGTATTTCGGTCAGATCGATTCCACACAGTGAAAATCAATAACCGACTGAAATGATTATCAGAATCGAGGGTTAACTAATGAAACTGCGAAACTGAAGAACCCAACCTGTTAACAACTGAAGTCTAATCAGTCTGGATCTAGTATTTTGGTTACGCACGATTTTTGCACAGCCTTAATGTCAACAACCAAAACAATAATTAAACTTTACACATCATAATACAAACTTTTTAACCAACTTCACCCGAATCATAAAAGCTTTTAACAAAAATTTATTAGTAAATCTATTCAAGAATCGAGTTATTTGTTTATATTCAAAGACCCGTCCAAGTCTTACGATAAAAATATTAAGCCCAAGCATTCTTGGGTTGAAAATTAAGGCTCGATGAAAATTGAATCGAGTTTGAATTTATCATTTTAAGTATAAATTCAGTCTGACTCGATTTGTATATAAATATTTTTTTACTATTTTTTATACTAATGCTTTTTTAATTATTTTTTTAAATTTAATCTGAGCTTATATTATCTTTTTAGATTTTACTTTAAAATTTTTTATGTTTCTTGTTGTTATTCAGTAAGAATTTATTTGAATTTTTTATATTATATTCATTAATTATTACGTGCTTTAATTTTTTATATTTTATTATATATATTTTAAGAAAATTAATAATATTTGAACAAGTTTGAACTTATTCATTATATGTTAAAACATACTTGCGTGAAAAAATTAAATTCAAAATTCAGGTTGAATCAGATTGGAACTCATTTTCAAACCCTTAATATCTTACCTAATTTCGACTAGACCCATAAATTGATTTCCTTATCAAGTAAAATTCCTTTTCTTCACTAAAAAAAAAAATTAAGGAAGCTCAAAAAAAGCAATCAAATATTAATGTCTTCGGTTGGTTCAAATTAGATTTAGTTTAGTTTCTCATCATTATCATCATCAAAATTCTCTCTTTTTCATTCAGCTGTCAACTGCCAAAAGATGGTTGATTTCTCATGGCATTTGTTGAACAGAATAAAGAATGGCAAAAAGACAGGTGGGTAGGCGATAGGAGGCATTGAGTGTGCTCGTAAATAGGCTTCGGATCTGTGGCCATAAAATAAAAATTAGAAAAACAGAAGCCTTTGGATCTCCTTCTTTTTTTTTTTTCCCTTGTTGGACCATCTCATTAATAATTTCAGCATTACCTTTTTTTTTATTTAGTTTGCTTACGAATACTCTGAGGTATGGTCACTGTAATTGTGACTTAACTTGGTCACATTTTAATTGCTCTAAATTTTCAATTTTTTGGGTGTTTTAATTTTTATAAAATATGTTAATTATTGATTGAACAATGAAAACATTATTGTCCAAAAACTTTGAAACAAATTGACATTAAATATAAAATAAACTATAAAAAAATAGAGATCAAGATAAAATATGTTAAGCAAAAGAAATGTTAAATATTCAACACAACAGGAAGGAATTCATAATAATTTAAAAAAGTATCTTAAAACATTGATTATAATTTTTTTAAGCATATTGTTGTACCATGTTGAATGAGCTACTATATGAAAATTAATTTATTTATATAATCTTCAATATCTACAATTAAATTATACGCCAAGAAAATGTACCGTATCCTTATGCCAAAACCAAAAAAATTGTACAATATCCTAAAATGAACCTACATTTATTAAGAATGTAACATTTATAAGGAGTTTTATGTGAGCTCGATGGAGGCCTTTTTCATTGATTCGATTGACAAATTCCACAATATTGTCAACTGTTTTCGTAATTAAAGAAAATCAAGCCATAAACATTTATGTTTTACTTCTATCTTATGATATTTTACAAAAATTTAATAATCAAATCACTTTGAATTTCAGCCTTTTTTGAGTATAAATAAAATAAATATAACTTTATACTGAAATTATCTTTTTTTTGAAAAATTACTTAACGGTCAACATTTTAAATTTTATTGCTAAAATTAAAAAGTTATTTTGTTAAAATATTTATAAAAAATTAATAAATAAACATGCGACTTATAATGTAATCTTATGCGTTTGGGTAGTTTGCTACTTTTCCAGTTGGGCCTTAAAAAAGCCCAAAAAAGCCCAAACTCTAAATTTCATGATATTAGAAAAAAAATAGAGTTCAGTGAAACTCTATTTTTTTAAAAAAAAAAATTAAAATTTTTTTTTAAAAAAAAATTAAAATTTTTTTTTGCCTTAGTGAAACTCTTGAAAATTTATTGAATGCAGAACCGGAAAAAGGAAGTGGAATTCGAAGCAATGAGTTATAGAAGGTTAGTTTATATTTTTTGATGAAATTTGTTTACCGCTAACTTTTTATTTAGATTTAAGCATCGATATGATTTCACAGGAATTCATTATTTGTTTGATTTTTTTTTCTTAGGTTTTTCTATTGCATGTTGTTCGATTACAGATTTGCCTCAAATTCTGCTATTTTTTTCTATTTACTTGAAGCATTTTAAGCATTAAATTAATGAATTATTCGAAAATGTATTAACTTCGGAAGTTAGTAACAGAAATGAGCCATTTTTTTAAAGGGTTTTCAGATTTCAGCTTTGCTTTTGATTTGTTGCTTGCTTTGATCCCTTAGGCTTTGGGGCATTTTCCCCCTAGGATTTAGGGATTTTTCCATGGCATTGAAGAATAGTTCTCTATTGATCCTTATGTTAAAAAATCAATTACTTTAGTTGATTCGTCTAAATACCTTGCCTGATATAAGAATTGTAAACCTAGGATGATTCTCTGCTAGAATTGTTCATCTTTCTGATATTTCCTTCATCTGCATTGTCTTTGTTTATTTATAGTTCTCACTGCGCTAGTGTTGCACTTGCTAATGAAAATTCACGGTTGATTTGCCCTCAGTAGCTGACTTATGATTTTTCCTTTAGAACTCCTCTCAATCAATATCTCATGCATGAAAAATTTGTCTTAAAAATGTTGGATTTCAATAAATTTGATTGTAATTACAGTGGTTGAGACTTCTTGTACAAGTTCTTAATCTTTTTGTAGATGTTTGTAATCCCAATCAAAGTTCTTGTTTCATTTTTTTTTGGTGTTGTTTTCTTTTCTGGGTGGACCTGATAATTGCTGCTTCTAGTTTGCTAGTTGTAGACTCCTGCTTTTTTTTTTTGCATGGTAACATGGATATATTTTTGATGCTTGGAAAATTCCATCATCTTTTTTCTCCTTGTGTTTTTACAACTATGTTGAGAGCTTCATTTGTTGAACTAGGATAAGTTACTAGTAGGTTTGGTCTTATTTTATATGTGATATATTCAACTCTGCATATTCTCTTACCCAATTTTTCTTTGTTTTTAAAAATCCTTTTGCTAAGTTTTTCTGGTCCATTAAGTGTGATCCTTTTAATCATTATTTTGAATTATCTTTTCTAAATTATGGCATTATCACTTATGGTGTAGGGATCACTGCGCTTCAAAATCAGCTCTATTTGATGGCTTTGATAAGCTTGAAGAAGGTGGTCTCAGGGCCTCTTCATCTTTCTCTCATGAAATTAAGGAGCATGACAATGACAAAGCTATAGACAGCTTGCAAGACAGAGTTGCCTTTCTGAAAAGAGTAAATTCTGTCAAAGAAGATATTCCTTGTAGTTTTATTGATTATCTGCAACTTGTTAAATTTTAAATATCTATCTAAACTTTTCATATTTTTCAAGTTTAGGTGAACTTAGTATGGTCTTCTGGACAATGTTAGATGCTTGGATTTTATGGAGTTGGCATTTAGGACATGTCGGATTGAGAGGTCTCTTATGTATCATGCTTCATAAGCAGCTTCATACACACATACAAAAAAAAAAAAAAACATAAACTAGCTCCAAAAAGACCTTCTTTAAGTAATCTTTCTTTAATTTTCAATTGTTTTTGTTAAGGAAGTTCTTAGTGCACACTGGCTGCTCTTTGGTGGGCTGCTTTATATATTGTAGCATATATTGCTGCACAAGTATGGAAATGCCAGGGTCAGCTACAGTGATGCATGTATTTGGGTAAATGCTATGCAAAATAGTTAAGGGAATGGCAACTTTCCCCTTGAACTGCCTTTTTTCCCCTCTTTCTTTTCCAAGTCACTGAGAATTTCTAAGCACCAGGGAAGTACTGGGATAAGTGCTTGAGGGTGACACTAAGGTGTTGAATTTGAACCACATGTAATTAGCTCCTTAATGTTAATATGCATTGGTTATTTTACCTCTTTGCTACCCACACCAGTTTTATCGTTGCATATTCCAGCATAAAGTCTTCTATCTGTTCATGTATTTATGGACCTGTGTGGGTGAGCACAAAGGTCTTGTGCACCTTTACTTACCCAACAGAATTATTTAACTGGTGGGGAATTGAATTAGTTTTTTTACTAAAAAGAAAACGGATGGAGGAAAATGCCCTAGCATTTTATGGTTTATTCTCTTTTGACTAACTTTTGATACGTACAAGTTCTTTGCAGTTAACAGGTGATATACATGATGAGGTGGAGAGCCATAACCGTTTGCTTGATTGGATGGTATGAGGTTTCAGTTGTTATGCCTCAAAACTTCAACTTTTGTGGAAACAATCTGGTTTCTTGGTTTTAATGTATTTTGTTTTAAACCAGGGCAACGGCATAGATGCTACAAGGGGTATAATGTCAGGCACTATGGATCGGTTCAAGAAGGTACTAAACAAGATCTGCTCTATTATTTTGGCTTCATGTTTGTTTAAATTTAATTTCTGTTGCTGATAAAAAAGGCTCAACATGAAGAGATTGCTGCTTTCTAGGTGTTTGAGAGGAAGTCCAATAGGAGAATGTGTACTCTGGTGGTGGGCTTTGTGGCTTCCTTTTTAATTGTATACTATCTCATTAGGTAAATGGCATAATTAGTTCATTACTGTTGATTCCAAATCCTCATGCTTTATGCTTTTACATAGGTGTTTTTCATTTCTTTAACTTTTTCTGCTCTAAAGTGAATATCTTTAAGGATAATTTAAGGCACTAAATTCTTTTTTGGCCAAGAAGTTACTAAGTTGATTGCATGATCGGTTGAACCTACTTATCACTAATTATAGTTAGCCAGTAATGACATTTCAGGAGTTGGAATACTTTTACTCTTTAAGTGATTAAAGGCATTCTTTGAATATTGTATCATCTGAACAGTTTTGTCCTGAAATGATATCACCCACCCTACGGATTTCTTGCAACACTGTTATTTAATTAATTATTACCAGATATCTGCCAAAACAAGAGTCATCTGTGCACAAAATTACTAAGAAAAATAATTTTTTATTTTTATTTTCTTGCTTTAGACATGAAGGCAGATCTCTCTTTATCAAAGAGCTAACTGAAGAGAGTTTAAGACCATTATAGGCCTAACTACTTTCTTTTCTGATAGTTTTTAAGGTTTTGCTTGATAAGAAAAAAGGAAAAAGGAATGATCAAAAATGTTTAATCCAATAGTTAAGCTACAAAAGTTGTCATGAAACCCATCCATTAGATTAAAAGATTTTTCATTATGATCCATTTCTATTCTTCTTATCAAGTAGAGCGTGCTTGTGCTAAATACATGCAAGGGGAATAAGACCCTGTCTTAATTTTGTACTTGTTATTCATCATTGTATAAATTTGCGTCATGCATGTGCTCATACAATAAATGATAAATAAAAGACAAACAAGACCTGACATAATTGAGCATTTCTCGAATGAATCTATGCTGTTGGTAATAGTTTTGTGTTTGCAGGATGCTTAGATACATTCATGGTTGAAGAAACCACAAAATTCTTGAAGTTGGTGCGCATACAGAATTGAATGTCAATCAAGTTCAGGCACCAATATGGCCTTTTTTTTCTTCAGAATCTGGTACAGCTTGCCATTTGCTGACATGGTTGCCCGTCGTAAGAAGAAATTCTGAGTTGTTGTTGGACTGATTGAAGGCGGCAGCCACATTTGAACGTTGTAATGTTGATTTCATCAAACAGTTTTTTGACCGAAGAAAGCTAAAAACATGTAAAAGAAACAGACAAAAAAGAAAGGATTGGAATTTAGGTATAGTGTATTACAGTAACTTGTAAGAACATGTCGACAATTTACATCAAAGCCTATTAATTTCTTGGAATATTGTAGGGAAAACTTGCTTTCTAAAACCAACTTGCTCTACCAATTCTTGTCGTGAATGTAACATCAAGGCCACTTTGCTGAGGCTGTGTGTTCCAGAATAATAACAAGCTGTCGCATGGACAATCTTCTACTTTTAAAATAGTGAAGGCTAAAATCATAAGAAAATAACTATTACAATGAACTGAATGGGAGATTTTATTCTATGTTCCTCTTACTTGAGGGCTTTTCATTTAGTGTGAAAAGGTATAAGATCTTCTACTCTTGTTCTCTTTAATTTTTCTTCCCTTGACCAAGTTGTTTTCTCTTACTTTTTCTTTCCACCCATTTTCCTTTCTTCGAACACTAAGCACAGCGGTGCCATGCGCTAATCTAATGTGGTCCCAAAATGAAGTTTATTGCCTAAACAGTGAAGATGACCTGGCCAACTTTGCATATTTGATTATGAATTTATTCTGAGATGATTATGATTTTTGTGACGTTGGTTAGTCCAATATAATTTTTACATCACATCACATTCACATCCACTAATTTTGATATCATTGTATGGAAGGCTGGTTTCTTAATACAAAGTCATAGTTACAAACATCGAACTTGAACACTGATTGTGGATGTACAAACTTTGAACATCACATGGATGATATTGAAGAAAACAAATGTAATTTTGTTCTCTGGGTGAAAAAAAAAATGATTAATTCATTGAAACATTCCTCAACGACAAAGGCTTCTGTTAGACAACGATGTTGCGGAGTTGCAGTTAGTCCAGCGAAACTCGCCCTAAGTTCTTGCAAGAAAGGCAAAACAAAGCAACACGCACCTTGGATGCTCCACAATGTTCTTGATGTTGACTCTCCCACATATTGTTGCACTTTATTGGATTTCCCTTTTATCAGACCAACATTTCTATGGAGAAATCTCTTTTATGATATCGTATCATTCTGGCTTTGACTGCATAGCTTAGATTAATTGGTCTAAAAATCTTTAATAAGTAGTAGATATTTTATGTTCTTTACTTTCCATATTCCGAATTTTGTATTGGGATTTCTCAATTTCTTCTTACATCTTGATCATCGGTATAATGTTTTTTGAAGACAGCCTGGATTTGGCAAAGAAACAAATCAATTTCTGTCAAACCAGCTAGTTCTAATTAGTATTGCCTTGTGTTTCCAAAGATTTCAGAAGTTTGCTTTAATCAATGAGTACAAAATTAATTAAGACAAATGAATAATATAATAGGAAGCTAATTAAAAATAATTTAGAGAACTTAAATTAATTTTGATAAATTGTTGGATCCTTATGGGAGCATTAAGATCATTATAATCCTAGTTAAGAGTTTTGATGTAGGTGATTTATAGGGCAGTGCTCCATAAAACAAGAAGGAATCTAGCTTCTCTAATGACTTACCACCCTACACCAGTACCTAAGCTCAAGTTTGAACAAATCCCACTTTAGTAAACTGGGCTTTTTTGGCTGTTTACTAGCTATTTTTTTTGGTTGGATTTTTTTTTAGTATTTGAGATTGCTAGGGATAGAATAAAATACTCCAGCGCTAAACCCAATCCAAATTGGAAAAAAAAGTTCAAAAGTAGGAGTTGGTAAATATTTTTATTTTTAGAAAATTTAATGATTAATTATTTCATAAACTTGTAATAAATGTTGTTGAAATACAAATTGGCAGATATTTCGTTTATGTGAACATTAATAATGAGAGCCAACAATCTTTTAACGAAATAATTAAAAAAAAATTTATGACATGCTTTAAATTTGAATTTAAGTCTCAACAATCTCATTTTATACGCTCAATTATCAAAACACTGACAACGAGAAAATTGGCATGGTAACAAAAAAGCCTGCATTGGTGGCAGTCAAGGTATTTATTAGATATAAATCAAATTAATTAACCTTTTTTATCACCGTGGGAGGAGGATTGGATTCATGAATTTTGAATGAAATAAGTCAAAGACAGAAATCTATAACAATTTGGACAAGTGGTGATTATCAGAGAATTCAATGACATGAGTGAACAAATTGTTGCCAGTGCTAATGGGAACTTCGATCAAGTTGCGTTTAGACTTTAGTTGTTGCGAGGCGCAAAATCACCTACACCTTGGCCCAATTCGCATAAATCATGGAGAATCATAGATTTATATAAATATATATATATATATATATATATATATATATATTTACAAATGTTTTAATGATCTTGTCATTCATTTATCAACAAGTGAGTAAAAGAAGTAGAAGTGAACTTCTTTTCCAAGCATTTGAATATAGTTCGAATTCTAAAATCGCTATTATTAAGCGGGTTTTACCATTTACTGTTGAAAAATTCTCTAAGTAAGGTTTAAGTAAGGCTATATATATATTAATTAATTGTATATTATAAGCTATCTAATTTACTTAGTCTATTTAAAAGTGATCATGTAAATTTTGAGTTATTAGACCTTAATGCATCTCATTTAGTATAGGTTTTGCAATATGTAGAGACTCAATATTTTATTTTATTTTCATGATAGGCTAAAATAAAATAAAATATACTATAGGTATAAATAGGTTATGGTCTCCAATCTAAACATAACGTAATTCTCATTCTTATATCCCATCACAGAGGAGATACAGATTCTCTTAAATGTTTAAACGTGGAAGACTGTTAACCCTAAAAAATCAATTTTAATGAATTCAAATATGCTTTCGAAATAATCTTTTGTGATGATTAAACATGAGATTTTATGTGTATTTATCTGTATGTTTTCCTACAAGAGGTATTAGAGCCTATTTATGTTTGATCATTGAGAATTAAAATTTTTGTTTGAAAGATTAGGGTTTTTATTTTTTATAAAATAAGGATTAAAATCATGTAAACAATTTTATGAATTTTGTTTCATGATTCAAGTAATTTATCCTTTAAGTCTTTAATTTCCCAAATTAAAAATCAACCCAAATAATTATATTTTATATGTTTTAATTGATGAATGATAATTATTTTTTGTAACTTATATTGTTGAAACAAAGTTACAAATTTAACAAAATTTTGATTTTGGTCGAAAGAAATCAAGAAAAGGGATTGGGGTTTTTCATGAAGTTTTTCTTGGAACTTCTTGATCAAATTAAACACAATTCTTTGAGTTTTGATCCCTTTTTTTGGCATAAACACTTAATTTCATTAATACATGTTCAATTTTTGGATTTGAGAATAAAAAAGGGTTAAAAATTCAAGAAAAACGAATGAACAGACCTGAACGGGTTTGTTTTACAGCTTCAGGTTAGGTCAACGTGGTTGGCTGAGGAAGAAGATAAGGTCCCACGTGGGGTCTCTTCCCCATGCGCATAGGGTGGTGGTGGGGCCCACGAGCTGTCTTCTGGTGGCCGTTCGGCCACTGTTTTCTCCAATCTAGATAAAATTTTATTTCAAAAATTTTGGTGATTTTTCTGAAAATTTTTGACACTATTAAATATTTATTATTTAATATTCATGATAATTTTAGTATTTTGATGTATTATACACAATTTTTTTGACATTTCATTTCATGATAAAATATTTCATGATATTTCAAGTTGATTAACAGTACTCACTCTCCTTGTTAATTTGAATAAATTTGTGTACTCTCAATGTTTTTTTATATGTGCATAATTTATTGAAAATAAGGTTCAAAATAAATTAAATTAATATAAAATGCTACTAAAGTGAATTTTTTTATACTGATTTATTTATTTTGAAAATTAAGGTTGTCATTAAGGAATTAAAATGACTATATTTTTAATCCTTTCGAAAAATAATCGGTCCAAAGGAAGGTTATTTTTTTATCAGATTACAAATATAAATAAGGTAGTAAATATGTGATAAAATTATTTTTTCCATACATGCAATATGTCGATCCAAAGAAAGGCTTATTGTTGGCAAGATTAGGTTATTAATATTTACTAATTAAGTTTAAGGGTACTTTTCAAATTGATATTTTTGTCTAAAGACTAAATTTCAATGTTGTGCTTGGTATTTTATACTGCCCAAAATTATTGTTTGTTAATTGTGAGTTTATTTTTGTTATTTTTTTGCTTACAATAAATGCTTCTTTTATATCTGCCAATCTAAATAATGTTTCGATGCTTAAATCCAAACAAAATTCAAACCTAACATAATCCGAATCCGATACAATCTGAATTCGAGACTAATTCGATTTGAAACTCGTAAAAAATTGAATTTAAAACTCAAAAAAAAACTCAAATTATAATTATATGATTATTTTTAAAAACAAAATAATTAAATAAATGATACACTTTTTTAATTAAAAATTTTAAAAGCAATTATTATTTATTATACAATTATATCAATAATGTATTATAAAAAATATAAGTATTGAATCTTTAAATTTAATTATTAAATAAAATTAATTTAAAACATGATATATATATATATATAAATATATATATATAAATATCAAATAATTTTTTATGTTATACTTATTGTATTTATAATAGTAAATAATAAATATATTATTAATTTAACATTTGATTTTATTATAATTATTATAAATTTTATTATATTTATTTCATATTAAAATTTTAATTTTAATATAATAATAAATCTAATATAATTTTTTTATAATATTTTATATTGTATGTTAATATTACATTGTATTAATCTCTTATTATCATTGTTTCATCACGTGATATAAAAAAATAATATAATTTGTGTAAACTCTTATCATGTGTTTTAAAATAAAATACATAAAATAGATAATAAACAGTGTTTTATTATGACTATTTGTATATTATAATTATTGCTACCTTAAAATATTTTTTATCTCTTGATTTAAAACAAAATATATAAATAGATCATTATATTTGTATTTTATAATGATTTGTACATTATATTATAATAATAATCTCTTTGAATGTAACAAAAACAAATTATGTAATCTCTTAGCGTAAGTATTATCTTGATCATGATACTTGATACATTTTAATGCTTTTTTGAAGTTTTTTTTTTGTCACAAACTTCAACTTCCAAAAAAATGCCAGCTCTGTTGCTTAAAAATCAACTTTCCTCCTGCATGTTGTTCTACTTTTCACAACCTATATCTTCTTAAAGTTTCAAGTTAAAAAATTATATGAAAAGCCTAAGATAAAAACAAAGATAGTTATTTTTCTTGGTTGTTTATCTCAGTTTTTGTTGGGTTTTTTTTCATGCTTTTTATTGATTGTTTTGTGGAGTTTAGCATTTTTCTGGATTTAGGGGGAGAAAATGATATATATTTTTTTGGTTTAGAGAAAGAAAAAAATGAGTAAAATATTGAACAAGATGAAAAATAAACAAAAATGAAAGAAAATAGAAAAGTAATGGTTTAGGACAAGCTAAAGCAAAAACATTAGAATAGTTTTTCTTTTTTGGTGTAAATATCCGTTTTAACGATCTAAGATCAATTCTGCTCAGAGTTTTATCACAATTAAAACTCTTCACCTCTCTCAAAATATGTTTAGTGGAGGTCGAATCTAAGAGTTCTTCTCACAAACTCAGCTTGCGTCGCTAACTGAGCCACAACCCATGCATTAAATGTCAAATTTTAAATATTATGAGCACATTTAATCCTTCCACTAACCAGAGCACATTTATGTAGTTTACCCTGTATATACATACGTTTACTGTCTTTCCCTCTTAAGTTTTGTTTAAAATCCATTTTTTTAATGAAATTTTAAAATGTGAACCTCCATGACATGTGTTAGCTTTAGCTTTGACGATCATCACTTATTAATTACTACTAGTTTGTTTTTTCGTGCAAAGCACGAATTAATTTTATTTATCAAAATATATATTGATACATAATAATTATAATTTTTTAGCAAAAGATTTAATAATATGCTTTTGAAAATAATAAATTTAATAATATTTTGTGGTAAATATAAAGCTAGAGGCATAAGTATAAGTTTGCTTCGAGTTTTTGATTTAGGCTCCGTTTGGATGTCACTGCACCTCCGGTGCGGTGACTCTAGTGGAGCATAGTACTAATAGGACAAAAAAAATTTGCAAAAGACAAAAAATCACATGTAAAATTATTTTTTTACCCATATTATAAATATTTTGTTATAAAACTTATACTCACGGTGGTCATTTTTTTTTTTCAATTTCACCGGAGCCAATCGCACCGCTCATTCAAACTAGCTCTTAGACAAATGCACGTTTCACGCATTTGATATAGTACCAAAAAGATGCCATGGGCTTTAATCCAAACTTTCTCTTAAGGAAGCTAAAGTTTTCTAATAGATATCAAAATTATACGATGCGTATCGTACGATACGAGTCGATTCACTATAAACCTGATACGTGTCGATACAAAAAATTAGTTTTATTATGAATCAAAAGCGTATCTATCGATATACAAGCGAATCGATGCGTATCGTATAATACACCGATACGCTTTATAGTAAAATTGGGTCAGGCCCAAAAAAACTAATCTGACCCAATTAGCTAAAAATGCAATTTTAATAGTTTTTAATCTAAAAAACACTTAAAAACATATTCTCTATATAATTTAATCTTGAAATATTGAAAAAAAAATTAAACTTTTAGTTAGAAAATTAAAAATAAAAAATATATATTATTTAAAAATATATACTATTAATGAATATGTTATGAATTTGAATCATACTTCTTATTTTTATCATATACTTAATTCTATTAATATGTATAATATTTATTTATCTTATATGTGTATATATTATTTATAATTAATTTTAAAATTATTTACTGTATCTTACGATACGATATTTGACACTTAATTTTTAAAAATAAAATTTTAATTCACGATATTTATCTCAATTAAATAACTATGTTCCCTACCATTTTATTGACTTCTATTTTACATAATTTATAAACCCCTTCAATTGTCCAAATACAATGGTTAGATAAAGTATAAGTATTTTGCCGATTTTTGATATGACATGAATGATAACAAGTGACAACTGGTTACTTATCAAACCACTTTTTACTCAGGTTACTATTGCCTCCATGTGTACTTAGATCATGTTTCTAAGGGTTGGTGTTTTTTTTTTTTTAAATCTTAAAAATAATAAAATAAATCAAAATTAAAACTTATATATTGATAAAAATTTTAAAGAAAACGTCAATAGTATTGTTTATACTTATTGAATAGTTAAAAAAAAACTATATATCATAATGGTTAATAAAAATATCTATTTAAAAAAAATCAAAATATATTAAAATATTTTAAATTTTGCTTGCTTGATTTATATAAAAAGATTTTTCTATCTTTTGATTTAGATCTTTAATTTACTAGTTTTTATCTTTAAAAAATTTTCCATTAATAATTGGTTGGTAAAAAGTAACAAAAACTCTTTAAGAGGGTGAAAGAGGTAGAGTGATGTTTGATGCGTCTATAACTCACTATATAGCACTAGTAAAAGTTTGGAGCTTCGCTTTTGGAATAATAATAAATTAATAGTTTTTTTTATATAAAAATACAAATTTATATTCACCGAAACAAAGTGTAAAGAAAAAAAATAGGATAATTATTACATACACTGACAGTGGAGTTTTTTTACTCCACAAGCAGCGTTAAGATCGTAACACATGTCCTGTTTTATTTATTTTAATATTTTTATAAGACACATGTCATGATCTTAACGCTGCTTGTGGAGTAAAAAAACTCCACTGTCAGTGTATGTAATAATTATCCAAAAAAATATTGGTATAAATAAAACGTTTTGATAAAAATAAAAAGTAAGAAAAAACCTAAAACAAATAAAAGTAAGAAAAATATATGCGCCATGTGGCCTCTGCAAAGTTTTTCTTATAAATTTTATTGCATGTATAGATAAAAAAAATAATTCTTATTTTAATTATTTTTGATTTATTTTAAATAAGGGAAACTACTTTCAAATATGTCTGAAAAAGAACAAAGACTCTTTGTGAAAAAAATAGTTTGTTTAGGAAAAAAAAAGAAATAAATCAAAATAAAAGAAAACATCGGGCCAGTGGACCTCCTATTTATTTTCTTGCAAAATTTATTTATAAAAATAAAAAAATGAAACTAAGCGAGAGTGCCACAAAATATATATCAAATAAAAAAAAAGCGAAATGAAAAGCAAAAAGAGAAAAAATTGAAAATGCAAAGAAAAGAGATTAGTGGAGGTGCCAGAAGGACACTTTTATTGGCCGCTTCATTGATTGGGTATTCATTTGAATGGTTCAATTAATTCTGTAACAAATTATTTTAAATTGAATTATATTTCAATTTTTTAATTAATTGAAAAAAATTAAATTGAAAAAAATAATAAGTCAAATTCAATTTGGTTAATTTTCAAATCAGGCAAATAATAATATAATTTTAGTTAAACTATATTTTAATTTTTTAATTTCTCTTATATTAGACGAACTATAAAAAATCATCAAACAACATATTTAAATACCAAAGTATTAAGTTAAAAATTTTAACAACATTAAACTTAATTATACATTTGGATTTTATTTAGTTATAGTTTTATCCTTGGGCTTAATTTTTTATATTTCGATTAGATCTTTGGTTAATTCGATCTTCAAATTGGAATATTTTCAAAATCATTTTCGACAATCGATCAAAATTAGTTCGGTCGAATATGATCAATTAATAGAAATTAAATAGTCAGATCAATTAATTTGGTTGAAATTAGAATATGAACACACTTACTTATCTGATAAAAAAAGAATAAAAGCTAAAAACAAAGAGAAAAGAAAAAAAATAGTGAATATTAAAAAAAAGAAAAAAAAATGAAGGGAAAGCAAGAGAAGTGCCATGTGGATATCCTCATCACTATCCTTTTTTTCCAAAATTTTTGTGTGTGTTTTTTAAAATATTTGGATTAAAAATTCTGGTTAGTTTGTTGAAAACCAAATTAATTGAAAATTCAAAATTTTTAAAATCAGTTTTCAAAACTGATTGAAATTAATTTAGTGGCCAACGTGAAAACATAATAAATAAAATAAAAAGTAACTAATATTAAGAAATAAAAGGGAAAATGATTAAAAAAACGAAAGAATTAAAAAAAATTAAAAAAACAATATAAAAGAAAAAATTAAAAAGAGAAAAAGGTAAAAAACAAAAAACATAAAGAAAAGAGGCAGCTCAAAGGTGCCACGTGTGCATTCCCATTGATCTCCATTTTTTCCAAAAATAAAAAATAAAAAGAAAAAAGGGTGAGCTCAAGGATGCCACGTGAGCACCCCATTAAGCTCCATTTTTTCCAAGATGAATATATAAGATGTCTTCTTCACAACTTTAACTTTTATTTCTGCAAATGTATTTGGAAAATACAGATGAGCAATGAAAAATACTCATTGCGACAAATTTGGGTTTTAGCTATATATATATATATATATATAATATATATATATATATATATATATATATATATAAATATAAAAGGTGTAGCATATATCATTGCCAGATATTTTTTCTTTAATTAATAATTTTTAAGAAAAATAATTTATATAAATATTATAAAATATAAGTTTTTCACGGCATAAATAATATTATGTTATATGCAAATATAAATTATATTTAGCAGTAAAAATATATACAAAAGTGCTGCTAATAATTTTTACAATACCATTAATTGCACCAATTTGTACAATGTTTTCTATAACATAAAAGTTTTATACTGCAATAAGTATTATAAATGATTTATTTTGCAAAAAAAATGTGCAAAAAGATTATTACGAACACTTCTATAACATAATTATTTGCAACATAACATGAATTTTTTGTTGCTAAATATGACAATTTCTTATAGTGTACCTTTGTGTAGGGAAAACTTAAAAGGTCTGTTAATTATCTTGCACTCTTTTTTCATCTTTAACGACAATAAATACAATACTGTCATTATTGAAAATTATATGTAGTCAAAGGTTAAAAATATCGTCGTCACTAAATTCATGGATAGTATTCTCAATTTGAGTTGAAGTTTGTAGATTAGATAAATCATTCTACAATTTTATAGAGGATTGCATCTTGTCTCATGTTAGAAACAGAGATCATTGATAACTGAAGCAATTACTGAAGTTAGAAATTCATTACTCTATCAATAAATCTGTGATTATTAGCCTCATAACTATCTCCTACCTTTAATTAGTTAGAAATGATGAATAAAAGATAGAAAAAAATGTCAATGGCATGAGCCGCTTTTAGCATATGCCACCTGTATGAGACAAACCATGTCATACTCACCCTTTTTCATGGAAAGAAAATGCATTCTTTGCCAATAATCTCTTGATCGAGTGGGTAAAGATAGTAACATTTAGATTTGGATCCAAATAACTTTATCCCTATCCTCTAATTATAAAAAAAATAGCCTATAGATGATAATAACACTGCCCACTAAAATATTAAAAAAACCACCTAAACTTTATTACTTTATTTAAATAAGTCATTATAATTTTATTATATCTAAATAAGCTCTTAATCTTTTATTTGAATCCGAATAAAACCTTAAACTTTAATTTGTACACAAATAAACCCTCAACTTTTAATTTATACTTAAATGAGTCATTAACATAAATCAATCTTTTATAGGACTGAGCAATCGATTTTTTCAGTTGGATTTAAAACCTAACTTCCTATATAAAAAGGACTGGTTAGATAGAATATATTATATAATATTTAATTATTTATATTAAATATTATATATTTAAAAAAATGTCAATTAATTCAATCAATTTAGTTCGTAATTTTAGATATTGGTTTAATTAAATGGACCGACCTATAAAAATTAACTTAAACCCGAAAGTGATTTAACTAAATTGAATCAACTGAATTTTGATTAATTAAATCAGTTTGAATAAGTTTTTATTCATATGTAATATTTTATTTGAAATAATGACTTATTTGAATACAAATTAAAGGACAACTGCTTATTTAGTGTGAGAACCACATATTTTAATACTGTAGCATATACAATAATTCTCATCACTCTCAATTCTTGTGTAAATTGCAAGTATATTAGATAACAACATAGTAGGCCCCACATACCTTCTAGTGACCAGATGAGGGTGAAACCTGGAAGACTTGATATTGGGAGTTAAATAAAGTGATGGTAATAAATTCTAACTCAAACTCAATTATTTAGATTATTTCTGAGGCATTTAAAACAAATTTAAAAATGACGATTAAGGACATAGGTCGGTGAAATTTTCATGAATAATAGCCAAATGAAATGGACTTCTGGTCAAGTGTCAAATGTAAAATAATCCTCATGTGAAAGGGTCCCATGTCATGGCAATAGATAGGCTAAATCATCTGTAGAAAGAAAAAATTTCGTGATTTTAGGATTAGGGGTATTTTCGTAATTTTGCATAAATGACAGTCAAACTTCAACGAAAGCTTCTCTGACCCTAAGGATATGTTAATTATGTGATTGGTGAATAAAAGACATATTTTGGAGATTAAACTGATAGTTTTCAACAAAGTCAAACCGAAAGGGTAAAATAGTCCAAAATTTTCATAATTAAGGGCAAAATTAAATTCAGAATAATTCTATAATTTTCAGGCTTCTTCTTCCTCATTTCAACCAGCATCTAGCCATTTCAAAACAGCCACCATTTTTGCACTTGAAGAGAGAGAAACCAAGAAAAACTTAAGGAAAACTACCTCAAAATCAAATACTCTATTCATCAAAATTGTTCTACCCAACTTGCTCTTTCATTTGGTGCCACAATCAAGTGCTAAATCAGCCAAAATATGGGTGGGGGTTTCCTTGAAGAATTCGGTTGAAGGAGGAAAGGTAAGGAAGCTTGGATTTTTCATGGAATTCATGGTTTATGCTTGATGTTTAACATGTTTAGTTACTTATCTAAGCTTAATTCATGTTGAAATCACATGTTTGGGCAAGGAGGAGTTTCGGCCAACACCATATGGGTGTGTACATGAAATGTTTTGATGGAAATTAAATATGGAAAATTAAGAATAAATCATAGAAAGCATGAAAAGAAAATTTGTTAGGCTTAATTTGAAGGAATTTTGCATGTAGTGATTTTGGCATGAAAATGATGATTCGACCATGGCATGGAAGACCAAAATTGTGTATTATTTGATGTGTAATTGATGTGGAAATAGTATAGAAAATTAATAGGATTAATTTGGAATTAATAAGATAATTAAATTTGGAAGAAAACTAAGTGTGGAAAACAAGAAGTTTTCGGCCAAGTTGAAGGGGAAGGAGAAATCTTGGGCATTTTAATTCTATTTTGGTCCTAAAATAATGTACAAATTATTCTGAGAATTTAGGTGCAACTGAAATCGAAATCCAAATTATATAGAGAAAGTTATGATTTTCCTACCAGTAGAAAATAAACCGGAAAATAAGGCTGCATAGGTAATATAATCTATTTTATATTACTAAATATTTTTAGAATGAAAATATAGAATATTAATAATATCCATATGTTAAATTGTAGCTAAAAGTACTGAGGGGGACACTAGTGCTCATACACATCCCGGTGACAAATTATCAGGTAAGAAATATATATAATAATCGAAGGGATACTATAAAGCATGTTTTAATACGAAATGAATCCTTTGAAATTGTTGGATTTAAATTGTGAATTCTGGTTGATTTTCGTGCAGGAAGATTAGGATATACCTAGCCGTTATGCTGCCGAAATTTTATAAATTCCATGAATGATTTTCATTATATCATTGAGAAATTTCCACTTATTTCATTAAGATTTATTAAATTCATATTATTTTGAAAATAATATTTAAATATTCGAGTTACAGAATTTTACGTATGTGAAAGCGATTTCATATTGTTATGACCTATTTACAGATAAATATATCATTTTTAGAACTAAATATTGATTAATGAATATTTTATAAAATTTTATTTGTGAAATATATATGAATTTCATATCTCATATTTAAAAGCTAATTTATGATTTTACTTACAAAAATGATCACCGTAACTCGTGATATAATGTTCTATACTATTTTTAGAGACTGTTGGCTCCATAGCTGCCTGCGGGCATATGCTATTATGAGTGTATGATCGTGTGACTGACTAGTGGGCTGATTGATCTTGATCCCGTCATTAGTGTTCCGTATGGTGCCTGATCAGTACCACCGAGAACTATATTTCTGACTATGGCCATATGTCCTGTGCATGAGTCTATTGGGTGATGCCTTGTCTCTACGAACTGTGATGATATTTATGAATTTAAATTACGAATTAATTATGAGTTTTGTGAAATTATGCTTAAAATATATATTTGTTAAATATTTTGGAATATTTACTTCTTGAATGTGATTTATGAATTTATATTGAATTTTATTTCAATTTCCAAACTCCCTATAGTTGCATCTAGGGACTAGGACACGATAGGTATTTTAAAATACCTCCCACACTCCATCCAATTTCCTAGCTGACTATAGTATCCTCCCTTGATACTCATGTCCATTTTATTATTCTGCATAGTTTTGTAAATCCTAATGCATGTTTTGAAATTTTTATGTAGTTATGTTGTATCAGTATTATTATTTTATATATATAAATATATATTTCTTACTAAGCATTAGCTCATCCCATTTTCCTCCTCTCAGATTATTTTTAGTAGACTACTGCGTCTGCTCAGGAGGTTGTTGTGAGGTACTCCATAGGCGGATTTTATTATCAGTCGAGGCATATTTATTTCTTTTACGTATTCAGACTAATATCGTGCAATATTGTTGTATATTTTAAATACAATTATGAGATATAAATTAAATGAGATTTCATAATGTAAATAAATAAATCTTCTTTTGTAAACGAGTTTTATATTAGTGAAAATGAAGGCACTATAGATAGCCCAACCATGATCTTGTGAAATTAGTGAAAAATATATAGAAATTATCTAAATTCAGAACGTGACATTTAGATACTATAATAGTATAAGAACTTCTTTAAAAAAGAATAAAGTGGTTCAAAGACTTTTTTAATATTTTAGACCCCATTAAACACATTGCAGCTTGCTTAATCTAAAAAGCAAGTTGCCAAATTCTTTATTTTACTCAAATGAGTATTATTATGTGTTTATGTTTAGAGGAAAAAGACTTATGGACTAACCTAAAATAAAACGTAGAAATCATTAGCACTATCAAAATGGGCCAAGGCTCGTTGGGCTGACTCGGACTGGCCCATCTATTTAGGGCTTAGACTTCATTTTTGTAGCCCATTTAAGAAAGAGGGCTTTTTGGCTCGGTCCATTTAGGCTTGGGTTTAAATGGGCCGGCCCGTTTAATTTTTTAATATTTTTAATTATGTTAAAGTTTTATTTTTATTTTAATTATTTATATGTTTAACATTTTAATCAAAGTAAAATATATAAAATTAATTCTATTTAGAGTTACTAATTTACTTCAAACCAACCTAATGACTTACAACTTCTTATACATACTAGTTGGAAGAGGAAGAGTACATTTGCTTTAAGTTATGTAAGTTCATTGTTTTTAAGTATATACTTTATTGTAAATTCTCTTTTGTAATGACAATTAATTTATTTTGAAATGTCCAAGGATATAGGCTTTCAAAAGATTTGAAACTATTCAAGTGGAAGAACCAAAATCTCAATTAGATCTTTATTTGGAAGAGTTAAAGATTATGGGTCGCATGGTTGAAAATTTAAATGTGCTGCAATAGTAGAAAGATAATAAGCCAAGATTTTCAAAGCTTGCAAGTATAGCTTATGATATCTTGAGCATTCCAATAACAACAATAGTATCAGAGAGTTTTTTTAGTATTGGTTCTTGTGTTTTAAATAAGTATTGAAGTTCTCTAAATATGATAACGTGAAAAGTGAAAACTTTTATTTGCATCCGAAATTAGATTCTTGGTTTTGAAGGTAATTTTATTAATTAGTTGACAATTTTTAATCAATTCACAAGTTTAATTCTTGTGAGTTCTTATATTATTCTTTATTTATATTTGTAAATGGCAAAGTTGAAAAAGAATTAATTGAATGTGATTGACACTATGGAGGAGATGGATGGACATGGATCTATTTATCGTGTTTTTGATTTTTAATATTGTTGAGACATGTTTTTTAATATCTAGATTTGTTAAAAAAAAATTATATTATGCTTGTTAAACAATTAATATGTAATGTTTAAATGATGTTGAAGACTTGATGGATTTGACGTGAAATTATTTGATGTTTGTTTAATATTTATTTCAAATTTTACTTTGTTTATTTACTAAAAATGAGATTTTAATATAAAATTTAATTTTTTTTAATTTCTTATACGGGTCAGCCCATTTAAGCCCGTTAGCCTTTACGGCCGGATATGGCTTGCATTTTTAGGTCCATTTAACAAAAAGGGCTTTTTGGCCTGGCCTAGGCCGGCACATTTTGATAGTACTAGAAATCATGGACTTAAGATCATGTGCAAACTTCAAAGAAAAGAATGGAAAGGTTGTGACTTGTGAGTAAAGATGTAAACGATTCAAGTTATTTGTAGATTATTCAAATTCGATTTGATTATTACTCAGGTTTGAGTTATTTATTTTCAAGTCGAGTTCAAACTCAAACTATTCGAGTAATAAATCTAGTTAAGTTCAAATATATTAATATTCGACTTGAGCGACTTATGAATTTAATCAAATTTTTAATATGTATTTATATTTTATTATTAATTTATTTTTACAATATATAGTTGTAAAATGACAAATTGAATTTATTAGGTCGAGTTCAAATTTATTGAGTCAAGCACGAATCGTTCGAATATTTTGTTGAATTGAATTTGAATTTCAAAAAACTAAATTTGATCGACTTAAAATCTAACTTTAAAACTCAAATTTTCAAATTAATTTGAACTCAAGTTCTGATATTAAATCGTATTGATTCAGGTGAATTATAATCTACTTGTGAGTAACCACCGGGAGTTTAACAACTCCCTGTCTCTCAAAGTTGTAGTTTTTTCTTCTCTTTACTCTTTTCTTATATATGTACTGCCAGCGGTACCTCGAGTATGTTGGGGCACGAGAAAACGACGTGCTTCCCACTTGCCCCTGCGCACGCCACCCACGAAACCCTAATTTCCAAAGCTCCTCGAAAAGGAGAGCTCATTTTTATAAAAAATAAAAAAATTTACAGGGTCTCTATATATTTTAGTCAAAGTGATCTACAATGTTACTCTAAATAAATAAATAAATGTAAAAACTATTAATCATACTCGATCTTGATAAAAAAATATTTTAAGAGTAAAATTTTGATTGCCCAGATTCATAGATTAATATAAAAAAAAATGTATTTTTAGTATCATCTTAAAAAATTGAAACAAAATTAAAAAAACCTATTATAAATTATTTAAGAGAATAAAATAATTAGGAAAACGGGTAGTAATAATATTGATATTAATATTATATTATTATTACTGTAATGCACACACCCGATAGCTCCCCAAATCAAAACACAACACACAGTTTCAACCTAGAAAGAAAGAAAGGAACATTTGATCAAATCTTGTTTTAAGTTTATGTACAGTTTTTGTTCTTTTAAATACTGCAAAATTTATGTCTCACTGCTTTAGTTTATTCTTCTCTTTCCTTTTCTCTCTTCCCTTCTTCCTTTCTCTCTCCTTTTCTTTCTTTCTCTGTGTTAATTTGATGCTATCAAGGGTTCTTTGGTTTTGATCAAATACTTCTGGGTCGTTGATCTTGTTGATTCATCTTTACCAGAGATTAATTGGTTCCCTTTTATGTTCTGCTCTCTTTACTTTGATTCCCAGTTTGGAATTGCATCTAATTCTCTCTTCTACAACTTCTCATATCATCTCTTCTACAAAGCTACAACCCTATCTTTCTTCATCAGAATTTGTGAAAATCAGTTATGGCAAGGTAACAAGTAGAAAGAACCCTGTTGATGCAGCTATAGCAGTTGCCAAACCCCTTCTTTCTTGTTGACTTCTTTCTCTAATTGAACTCTCTGAAATCTGATCTCAAAACCCTGAAATTAAGTTGTGAGAAGAAATTGTAAAAGGTCGACCGATTCTGGTCTTTTGATCTTCTGTTTAGTTACTTGTTTTCAAATTCAGTTTGCAACCCTGGCGAATCCTTGGTGGGCAAATCAGTTGAGTCTACCGGGCATGGACCCGGCAGGCAATTCACCAGCCTTAAACAAGCGTGACCTTGAAATTTCCATGAACGACAGAAGCAAAAATAAAAGCAACAGCAAAGGGGATGAAGATGAAGATAGAGACACCGGCGATGAACCTAAAGAAGGGGCAGTTGAGGTCGGAAACCGAAGACCCAGAGGCCGTCCTCCAGGCTCCAAAAACAAGCCTAAACCACCCATTTTTGTCACCAGGGACAGCCCAAACGCGCTCCGTAGCCATGTCATGGAAGTTGCAAGTGGTACTGATGTAGCTGAAAGCATAGCCCAATTCGCTCGGAGACGACAACGTGGGGTTTGCGTGCTTAGCGGCAGTGGCTCCGTAGCAAACGTTACACTAAGACAACCAGCAGCACCAGGAGCCGTGGTTGCTCTCCATGGAAGGTTCGAAATTTTGTCTTTGACTGGGGCGTTTCTGCCTGGACCAGCTCCACCAGGCTCAACTGGTCTCACTGTATACCTAGCTGGTGGTCAAGGGCAAGTTGTTGGAGGAAGTGTTGTAGGTTCACTGATCGCAGCAGGGCCTGTTATGGTCATTGCAGCAACATTTGCCAACGCAACTTATGAAAGATTGCCTATAGAAGATGAAGAAGAAGATGGCAGTGCTGGCCATGGAGGTCAGATCCAAGGAGGAGCAACTAATTCTCCACCAGGGATTGGAAGCGGAGGCCCTCAGACAGGTCTGCCTGATCCATCTTCACTTCCAATATACAGTTTGCCACCAAATCTACTCTCCAATGGAGTGCAGCTGGGGCATGAGGCCTATGCTTGGGCGCATGGGCGGCCGCCTTACTAATAAATGATGCAGGTTCATATATAAGAGAATGATGAAACTTAATTTTCTTAGATCTTACAAAACTGTTGTGTTTGTATTTAAAGATAAAGATTGGAAGAAAATAGCAAAGAAGAGGTGATTGTGAACAAGAGAAAAACCTTGGGTGATCTCATTGTATATTAATTAACCTCTCTCCCTTCCCGTTGCTTTTCTTTACTGTTTGCAATAAAAGATGATTTTAGGAGTTCTATTTTAAATTGTTTTCCCCATATCCTCCATTCTAAATTATTGACATGAATTGTTCATCTCTGAGCTAATGTTTATTTTTTTACATATTTTTCTTGGTTGGATTACTTATTTTTATTTCTTTTTCTATTTGATGCTCAGTGCATCATAGTGTGATCTTTGGTTATATTTGCACGATGGATTAAACATATATGTATTCTATTTATATTGCTGCAGGGAAAAAGGTATATATTCTTTTTATTAAAAATATTTTGTTTGTTTTGTTAATCAACAGCATTAATTCTTTTTTAATTTCTGCTCTGTGTACCTTGGTTAATCCACTTTTTCTTAAATGATGAACTGCTTGAAGGGACTGTGTCCTAAATTTCATGTCATGTTCTTGTGTTTGATTTTGATTTTGTAGGTTGGCATGTAAGGAGCACTTTTATATAATATATATATATATATATATATATATATATATATAGGATAATTATTACATACACTGACAGTGGAGTTTTTTTACTCCACAAGCAGCGTTAAGATCATGACATGTGTCTTATAAAAATATTAAAATAAATAAAACAGGACATGTGTTACGATCTTAACGCTGCTTGTGGAGTAAAAAAACTCCACTGTCAGTGTATGTAATAATTATCCATATATATATATATTTATATTTATATTTGTCTGTGTCTCAGTGTATGTATGTCTTTCATACAATTTGAAGTAAAACAAAAGCAACCTCAAAAGATTATTTTATGCTATCAGCTGATATATGCAAAGGAAAGGATATCAATAATATTGCACTGGGTATTCTGCAGAAATAACATAAGATATAAAAAAACATAATTATATAATAACTTTTTTTATCAGGTGGTCTACGTTTTAAATTTGGGAATTTAGAATCATTTTTTAATGTTAAAATGCATTATATTTTTGTGTATTTTTAACCTAAAAAACAATGTAGTTTATTTTTTAAGTTATTATAGTTATTATAGTTTATTAATTAGAGCAACATTACTTAAAAAGCATGCTGCAATTGGAGAGATGCACATAGCCATGTAATAGAATAACCCAAAATAAAAGAGGAGAAAGCACACATCGTTCAAAACTGTTAGGTTTTAAGTCAAATCTTTTGATCTTTCATTGTTTATGGATGTTGGAAATTAAATAAAAATGAAAAAGGTTTTACCAGAGACACTCTCTTTTTTCATTAGCATGCATTCCCTCAATTGAGCAAATATTACCTCCTGCATCAGTCTGCTTGGAACATTGCATTTAACAGCCCCACATGTCTGACCTAACCAAAGCTGCTTCTTCCATAGCAGTATGGCTCTTCTGTCCGCCTTTTTTGAGGGATTTGGGAAGGAAAGGCAAATGGTTGGTGGGAAATGGGTAAGTTACAAATTATTATGATGATTAGATGAAAATTGAAGAGGGAATGCGAGTTTTTAGTTAGTGAATTTATTTATTGTGTTTTTATACATTGCATGTACCATCGATAAAAAATAATTACTTCCGTTATATAATTTTGGCTTAATAGTTAAATATACTCTTAATCTTTTCCCTAAAATAGATATACACTCAACATTTTGTTGTATAAAAATCAATTCATAAACTTTTATTTTACTGTAAATAAACTATCAATATTTCAAAATCATATAATTAAGTCTAAATCTGTTAAATAATATTAATTTTTGTTTTTATTACACACGTAGTATGCCACGTGACAATTCACAAATCTATCCATGTCAATTGTCACATAGGATTTCTAAATGGCAATTAGTGTCATTCAATAGATATAGACTTAATTGTATTATTTCGATAGGCTGGAGTGTATTTATAGTAAAATAAAAATTTATAGCTTGATTTGCATGTAATAAAATACTGAAAGATTATATCCATTTTGTGCAAAAAGTTGATGATATATTTAGGTATTAAGCCATATAATTTTGATATTAGAATGTGTAGTTAATTGTATTTTTCTTATTGTGTTGATGAAAATTAAGTTGCTAACTATTATATTATTTTTGTTTAATTAGTTATTTAAAATATTGCACTTGGATATTTGATCTAATGGTAAAGTATATGTTAGCAAAGAAAGCTTGTGATTTGGAGGCTGATTTTGAGGAAGTACTTTATCCTCCTTATTTATCTAGATTGTTAGATGCTGATGCATGGGGAGTATTCATTTGTAAATTTGTAAATTTCTCTTTAACAAAAAAAAAAAAAAAACAATGCTCGAAGATTCAGGTTTTAATCATCTCCCCCAAATAATTATATGTTATGTATAAAAACTTTTAAAATCTTCAATTTTCGTTTTTCTAATAAAATTAATTTATGATCTTAACTTCATATAAGATTTTTTATCCATCGTATGTATTTATAGTATTTGTGTCATTGAAATTCGTGGATATATTAATGAAAAAGCAAATTAAGATATGCATATTGATTCCGAGTTATAAATAAAAAGGTGAATAAATTATTTTAATTTAAACTATAAATAAAAAAAATTAAAATATCCTAATTAATTATTATTTTTTTTCATTTTATAAAAGCAAAAGCCTTTCTGTACGGATTGTTTGAATTAAATATGCTAATTATCCACAAATGACAAATCTTAGTTCAGTGTGTACGTAGAGTCGTAGACCAACTTTTTTCTTCTCATTCAAAATTCGGTCATAAAGGAAAGCAGTGCAGGAGTAAAATTTTTTTTATATAATCATAGGCATTTTTATTCATTTTATGATCTGAAATTAATTTTGTTTGGATCAAAAGTGGTAAACGGTAAAATTTTTTTAACAGTTACGATTTCAAAATTCGAATCATATCCAAATGTTTGAAGAAAAAATTAACTTTCACTTTTTTCAATTACTTGTTGATACATTGCAGGAGTAAAATTATGAGCGCACAAAATTTGACAAATTAAAACCGTAGGAACTTGTGATCTTATTAAATAAATAAATAAATAAATAAATAAATAAATAAATAAATAAATAAATAAATAAGCTAATTAATTTGATAAGTTTTTTGCTTGCCACACATGCTTGGTTTATAATATAATAACGCAATTGATTAATTAATTCTCGATCATTCAAGAATTTTGATAAATAATCTAAAAACCTCAATTAGTTTTATTTTGCTGTAATTTTAGAGGTTTTCTTAATTAATTAGCACATGATGACATGATCAACTTTACGAAAGAAAAAGGGTCTGTCATTCTTTAAACTTCAAAGTGCATTCATAAAATTAATTTTTTATATATAAAATGCCTTTTTCTTGATCTAGTTTAATTATTTAGGCTTTTCTTTTATATATACACAGTGATTGTCACATGTCCCTATAAAAAATTTACAAGATTTTATTATATGGTCTCTGTTGATTAAATTTGTTATCTAAACTGAATTAACAAACAAAAATCTTTGTATAAAATAAATATTAAGCTATAAAATTCAACAACTGTATGTGTGACAAAAAATATTAATGTAAGAAGACTTATACGACTTCCCAGCTTCTATCTAGCCACCTTATGTCTAGGTCTTAATGCATTATTGTGAGCAAATCATGTCTGGAATCTTGGACTACAGATAATATTAGGAAATTCATCTGATGTTTCCTATTTCCCATCTTGAACTAATAAATTTTAACTCTTTAAAAACGAGGCTTTGCTTCATAGGAGGAAGGATGGAAAGAGATAAAGATGAAAAATTTGCTAATGTAATAGTTCTGTTTCATATCCACTTTCTTATTTTGTAGCTTAACCATTAGATTAGCAAATTTTTCATCATCACTCTTTCCATCCTTCCTAGCAAGAGTGTTACTCTATTATAATTACACCAATCCAAGAAAATAATAGCTATCTAGGTAATTACACTAGGGTACGGATTTGAAATTGTTAATTTCAGCAATAAATGATTCATATTTATTTTCATTCAAAGTTACAATCTGTCAAGTGTCTGGGCTGGTTAGGGATTTGCCACCCTAGAACCACTGACTCACATGTACTGTCCTCTTTGGGTCAATTGATCCTCAAGGTTTTCTCGGGGAATAACACTTAAATTTGCGTCCAGAGGGATTCAAACACTTGACTTTCGTTCAAAGTTACAATCACAATCAGCATATTATATTCGATGAACAATAATATGATAAATTAGTAAATATAAATATTAATAACAAACTAAACTCAATTTTGTACTTGGTAAAACTCAAACCTATAATTTCAAAATCTTCATTTACTACTAAGCCAAAGCCTTATTGGCTCATATTCTCATATTTAGACTAATAAGAGAAAATGAAAATAGAGAGCATTTTATTTTATTGTTTACCCAAAGGCAATCAATTTTAGAAAAACGGTAATGACTCTAAAATCTAAATGAAGTATAGATAGGAAGGAGAAGAATTTTTTTTTCTAAAATATGATATCATGGTATGACTTATTTTCAGGTTCTGTTTAAGTTTTTTATTTTTCATTTTTTGACAATTTCATAGGTGTCCACTTGATATTAACTTCATGCAGGAGTAGAGCACATGGGGCCTAGTGGAGGCTCAAGCTCTCACTGACCTAAAAAAAATCTAAAATTTATATTACACATAGATAATTTTTATATTATATCAAAATTTATTTATTTATTTATTTATATTCTTGATAAAACATTTGCCAGAAGAAATCTAACTTTATATACTCTAGCATTGAGTTTTTAAAGTTGAAAAGAATTAATGATTTTACTATAAGAATAGTTGAGACCAAAAATGATAAATTGTATCCACTAGTTTATTTGTTGTTGATGCTAACTTTGATTTTATCAGTTCTCATGACCATAATAGATAATGCATTTACAACAATGAATATGTTCAAAACACATTCGTGTAATCGAATGAAAGATTAATAACTGAATAAAGATTAGTTGTATACCTTAAAAAAGATGTGTTTCAAAGTATTAATATATGGATAATTATCTCATACATCGCCAATGGAGTTTTGACTCTACAAGTGGCATTAGGATCATGATACATGTTATATAAAAATATTTAAGAAATAAAAAATAAATAAAATGAAACATGTGTCATGATCTTAATCTCACTTGTGGAGTCAAAAATTTTTACTGACAATGTTATAAGATATTAGTCTTTAATATATTAGAAAGAAACCCCCACTTAATAAACTTTCTAGCATTGCCACTTACTTCATGCACTCAGGATTTTATATATTTTCGTACCTTTCACAAGATCGAATTAACAAAGAAAGAGAGCTCATCTCCTTGTAATCAAGACTAACTCCTGTAGAGAGAGGAAAAGAGAATAATAATATGATTGGATTGTTTAATACAAAAAATATCAAAGTTTAAAAAAATGGTAGCAGTTCTTGATCGAAGTCTCAACCTTGCAAGGGTCTTTATGGAGAAGGAGATGATTACACACATGTTAGGAACACCGCTAAAGTTGGAATCACTCATTGTTGTTTGCTAAGCAAAATGATTTATTAATGTTGTTGCCCAAAACAACAATAATTAATTGTTGATGTCGGATCCTCGATCTTCGCGTTAGTCTGTCTCCAAGAAATCTGCGAAATAGGAAAAGTCAGAGGGCGCAGGGGAAAACCCCTGCGCACGCACTCCAATACTTAAGTCAGACAGGGTTTTGACAGGGTTTTAGTAGGCAAATAGAGCTTAGGGTTTAAAAATGATACCTGTGACCTATTTATAGGAGTTGTTTTGCGCGTAATTACCTTTAAGCCCCACAGCTTAAATAATAATCCAGTGGATCATTTATGGGCCTTCTAAGTCCTCTTTCCTCTTGGGCTTAGATTATCATTTTGCTCAATGGTCTTCAACTTGACTTATAGAAAAGCCCAGTAATAATTGACCTAGTCCACATCAATTGCTTCCCACTCTTTTACAAGGCTTACCTTGTGAAAGAGTATATAAAGAATGAGCTTTTCAAATTCTTTTGCTACCCTCTTCCTGGGATTATCACAAGAATTTTTTCATCTTCACTTGAGGGCTTAACTAGTGAACTTCATTATTATTTGTAGTAGAAACGACTTCGTGTCATCATTTCTTTTGTCAAGTGCCTTCTATTAGCCAAGAGGAAGAAAACCGAATCTGGGTTAAGGCCATGAGGGCACATCGTCAAGAACTGCCATAAGCGGATGCATATGTTCTTATCTGGTTTCATCAGATGTGGTTTGTACTCGGCATGCTCTTGATTGGTTGAAGCTCGATCCAGATGATCTAAAAAAGAATTCGTACTTGGGTATCGCATTTATCCGTACACTTTATTGCTTGAGGATTTCACAATTTGCCCATCTCGCGCGTTTTTCGCTTAGGGACTTTTAGAATTGATAAGACTATAACATTATTTATATCCGAAATGTCAACATAAAATGTTAAATGTAATTTGTCAACCAATTGCAGCACATATCCAATGATAAATTGTGACATACCTCGTAACATACCTCACAGCCTGCATACTGTGTGCTCCCCAAGTTTTTCTTTGCGACTTTTTGTGTCCAAAGAAGAACCTTTACTGGAGTATTGGTCCTGTCTTGCGTACTATCCGCTTAAGGACTTGTTAGAATATAATATCATTTATATCCAAGATGCCAACGTAATACATTAAATGTAATCTGATAAAATTGTAACATACCTCATTTAGAGACTTATTTTTGCCCGTCTCGCACCCTTTTGTGCTTAGGGACTTTTGATTTACCCTTCTTGCGCATCTTTCGCTTAGGGACTTTTGTTTGCTCGTCTCGTGCACTTTTCACTTGGGGACTTATTTGTGCCTGTCTAGCGTCTTCTTCTCGCTTAGGTCTTATTTTTGCCCGTCTCGCGCATTTTTCGCTTAGGGACTTATTTGTGCCCGTCTCGCGTCTTCTTCTCGCTTAGGGTCTTATTTTTGCCCGTCTCGCGCATTTTTTGCTTAGGGACTTATTTGTGCCCGTCTCGCGTCTTCTTCTCGCTTAGGGTCTTATTTTTGCCCGTCTCGCGCATTTTTCGCTTAGGGACTTATTTGTGCCCGTCTCGCGTCTTCTTCACGCTTAAGGTCTTATTTATGCCCGTCTCGCGCATTTTTCGCTTAGGGACTTATTTGTGCCCGTCTCGCGTCTTCTTCACGCTTAAGGTCTTATTTATGCCCGTCTCACGCATTTTTCGCTTAGGGACTTATTTGTGCCCGTCTCGCGTCTCTTCACGCTTAAGGTCTTATTTATCCCCGTCTCGCGCATTTTTCGCTTAGGGACTTATTTGTGCCCATCTCGCGTCTTCTTCTCGCTTAGGGTCTTATTTTTGCCCGTCTCGCGCATTTTTCGCTTAGGGACTTATTTGTGCCCGTCTCGCGTCTTCTTCGCGCTTAAGGTCTTATTTATGCCTGTCTCGCGCATTTTTCGCTTAGGGACTTATTTGTGCCCGTCTCGCGTCTTCTTCACGCTTAAGGTCTTATTTATGCCCGTCTCGCGCATTTTTCGCTTAGGGACTTATTTGTCTCGCGTCTCTTCACGCTTAAGGTCTTATTTATGCCCGTCTCGCGCATTTTTCGCTTAGGGACTTATTTGTGCTCGTCTCGCGTCTCTTTGGCCAGCTTCCATTTTTTCTTATTCTATTCCTGCAACATGTCTATCAAACATGGAGGATTATCATAGTACAGATAAAAATAACTGGCCTTTCGTTTCATAATGTAGTATTTTCAATTAAATGGAGTAAGTAGCAATATAATTGCAGCAAATGTTAAAACAAAAATAGCAGATGTTTACCATTAGTACCATTCCAAGTCTTTGTCTTTGAAAAATCTGTAAAGTACGAGTGCTAGGATGTTTTGCTGTCCACCATGGATTGTGCACTAAGTCGTGCCTCGGTACTAGCGATCTACCTTCACGAGCTTACCACAAGTTGTTTTTGATCAAACCAAGCTCTCCTTGGCTTGCTACCTTACACGACAGTGGCTAGTGCCTGCCTCGGACACCTGCCTAATTCAATCACAATTGTTAGAGTGGACAAGAAAATAGAAAGCATAATATGAGGGTACCTCGAATCTGCTACCACCCGCATGTTCCTTGCTTGGTCGGTGAAGACCATAACAATGTGCAAGGGACTTCATTAACCTTGCATCCAAGCAATTGGCCGCGTGCCCTTTTCTGCTTTTTTTTTTTTTTAACTTATCAGCAAATAGCTCTTGTTTCTTGCCATCAATGTCAACGCTAATGGGACGTTCTACTGGGACCAAGGATGAGCCCGACTCACAAGATCCGGACGATTATTTAGAGGATGGAGCCATAGATGACCTGGATAACCTTGAAGGTCTATGGCTTCCTCAACAGCTGTGAAATCAGCCTGGGGTTACTGAGGTTCGTGACCAGCCTAGGCATATCGAAGTGCGTAATGAGTCTGAACATGTCGAGGCAGGCAATTAGCCCGAGCCTATCAAGGCACTGCAAGGGTTAAATGCTGACGAGCTCCAATTTTTTGATTCTACTGCCATTGGTCCCGTGCCAGACTTTGTGACTGTGGCTGGCCCTCGATCGATGCTCTCGCTTCTGAAATTGCTCCTCCGGCTTCCCAAGATCCTAGTGCTGATGCATCTTTTCAGCCGGTTGGTTTGGTTCTCACTATAGACTAGGATTTTTCATTTTCATTTTGTCTTTTCATTTCGATGTACAAATTTGTTCTTAGTGAAAAGTACAATTTCTTTTTTGTATCTTTCTCTTCTTTTGTCTTTCCATTTTATTGCGACACAATACCATACCTTTTACTTTTACAGTATTTAGCGTACCTTTACACCATATAGCTCCTCAAGTTCTTCTTTGAAGCAGTGTTGTCATTCCTATTCAAAGATGAACTTTTTCTCGAGCGTTGTGGCTGATGATGTACAGTGTTGTCACTCCTTTCGCATTGCCTTTCAAATGGGCTCCCGCTTGGGAGAGCAGGTCTGTCGCATGGGAGGGCCACCTATTCACCATAGGGCTGTCGCGCGTGGGAGCAACTCTCTTGCCCAGGGCCCTTGCGTGTGGAAGCCTGTCTCTCGCCAAAGGCCTCTCACTTGCGGAAGCCAGTTTCTCGTCAAAACCTGTCGCGCGTAGCCCTCGCTCGCGCGCCAAGGCCTATCGCGAGTGAGAGCTACTCTCTCGCCCAATACATGTGGCATGTGAGCGCTTACCTCTCGCCTAAGGTTGGTGACTCTGCAGCTCTTCTATCTGGAGCTCTAAATGTGCCAATGCTTTTTATTGGCCACTCACATGGTCGGGATAAAGCTAGAACAGCTCTTGAAACAGGTTGGCAATCAAGAGAAGAAATAAATATGGCTTACAAAATCATGCGACGGATAGGGGCTGAGGAATTATCTCTTGATGCCTCTGAAATTGTTATAACTAGCACTAGATAGGGGATAGAAGAGCAGTGGTGCCTTTACGATGGCTTTGATCCAGTTTTGGAGCGCAAACTTAGAGCAAGGATCGAAAGGGGAGTCAGCTGTCATCGGAGGTTTATGCCCCGTCTGTTAACAACCTGTTTCTTAAAGAAGCTATTCGGTTAAGGGGCTTTTTAAATATTGGAAACCTGTTACTGGTCGTAGGTAATCCTTCAGTATATTAATGTAAGAATGAGTTAGTTCTGAGAAAACAAGAACTATTTCACAGTTGAACTGTGATTCCTAGAAATGGAATTTATGGAAACGCTCCTGCCTTTCTGAAACCACAGAAATTGGTTGTTCTCAGGACTCATTACTATCAACTGATGAATTACAATCTTCCCATCGCAAGCGTAACATTTTCCGTTTGAGTTCACACTATTCAGCTTGTAGAACTTTGTTCGTACATGCAGTTTAGCAATCATATCCTACTTTAGACTTCCAGTAGATTTTCCTTGGATGCCTATTATCAGCAGAAGAGAAGACTTGCTATGAAAGCGAATTCGCCTTCACCATAAAAACAATCCGTTCTTATCCAAATTCACAGAAAGTAAAAATAAAGGTCTAAGAATTTCTCAGCAAATGATAATCTTAGTAATCCCCCCGAAGAAAATTTCCTGATAACAGCATCTTCTGATTAATTTTTCAAGTCAAACCACTCCATTAGAGCTAGGATTTGAGTATTGAATTGGAATAACTGCATGTAGGGAAGATAAAAATGATAGAACATGAATTCTAATTAATTTTTATTTGGTGAAACTTCCAATTCGCATACAAATAATTTCATGTAGGAATAATGAACTAGCCAAGTTGACCAAGAAAATAGGAAAGGGAGCCCAGAAAAATAAGCAAGAGCCCATTTTCACTTTCCATCATTAATGTCAAAAGTAGTTCATTATTATATGAAAAGTCGTAGGACTATGGTTTGATTTCCAGGACTACAATGACTTTGAAAACTGAAATGAAATCTTATTGCCATAATTTACGTATAATCCGTCTACTCAAAAGAACACAAACAGCAAGTAATGCAATATATAACATATAGATGGCATTCAACAAAGAAACTTGCGAGAAGCAAAGAAATCATGTTAATCTGAAGGCCATAAAGAAATATCCAAATGAAAATTTTCTCCTGCTAGTAACCTCAGAGCCTCCTGCTTTGGAGGACACAGGATGAGGTGCTTGAGAAAAAGCAGGGCTCAAAGATGACCACGAATTGTTTGCTACTCTATCTTGTGCTATAGATGCCATCCCAACACTAGAACATGGTTTATCTTCCCCATTAGACATGAGGCCATTTTTTTTTATTCTTTTGATTTGACATCTTTTAATGCCACTGAGCAATTGAGAATTTTAGCAATAAATGTCAGACAAAATTTGAAGATGACGAAACAAAAGTTTTCAAGTTATAACGTATCTGCTTTTAAGTATGAATTTTCAAGGTCTGTCGCTCGCGAGAGGTTCTATCGCTCAACCTGTCGCTGCGCGAGAGCTCCTCTCTCACCCGTATCTCTCTCGCCTAATGCTGGCTCTCGCTTACTCCTTGTACTCTGTCGCCAGAGATCTTTTGAGTGACAAGTAAGGTTGTCGTTAGTAGTATGTATTCTATCGTAAAAAAGCCTGTCGCGCGCGATAACCAGTCTCTCGTCAATACATGTAACGTGGGCCTCGCGCTATCTTGCGACAGAGTTCCTGTCGCAAACCGTGGCGCCCAATTTTGCTCTGTCGCGTGAAACCTTACGTGTGATAGTAGTCTGTCGCCTGAAACCTTCCGTGCGACAGACTGTTTTTTTTGCGTGTAATTTTTTTTATATTTTTATTTGTGGCGACAGACTCTTTATGTGAGGGTGAAACTGATGTGCAACAGACTATTCTGTCGCATTCACTTTGCGCGCGACAGACTATTTTGTCGCGTAACCTGTGCACCCTTTCGCAGCCTACATACCCTGTCTACCGCATGTTGTTTTTTCGCAATCTTTTATGGCTTTTTTGTTTGTTTCCCACAGACGGCGCCAATTGTTGTTGCCCAAAACAACAATAATTAATTGTTGATGTCGGATCCTCGATCTTCGCGTTAGTCTGTCTCCAAGAAATCTGCGAAATAGGAAGAGTCAGAGGGCGCAGGGGAAAACCCCTGCGCGCGCACTCCGATGCTTAAGTCTGACAGGGTTTTGACAGGGTTTTAGTAGGCAAATAGAGCTTAGGGTTTAAAAATGATACCTGTGACTTATTTATAGGAGTTGTTTTGCGCGTAATTACCTTTAAACCCCACAACTTAAATAATAACCCAGTGGATCATTTATGGGCCTTCTAAGTCCTCTTTCCTCTTGGGCTTAGATTATCATTTTGCTCAATGATCTTCAACTTGACTTATAGAAAAGCCCAGTAATAATTGACCTAGTCCACATCAATTAATATATAAGAATAATCATGATGTTCTGGAGATAAGACCCCATAGAAACACTCTGTATTCGTCACAAAAAAACAAAGAATACCAAAAAACCATAAATAAGACAAGAAATTACTAGCAGAACACAAATCCAATTACATTGTTGACGAACACCAGGATATAGCAACATCTTAAACACTTAAAGAACCAAAACTTTATTATACATCCTCGCCAAATACTACACAACACACTCAAAGCCGCAACCTGCTTCGTCCTACCAGCAACTGCTAAAGATTGCATCTGCGAAAACTTCACACCAGTTAACAAGATCAACAGTCAACTTCATCCAACCCTTCTGATCATCAACTTTCAAACCATTGCAAAGAAAATCCACAATTAACACTGTTGGGGTTTGCCTTGAATCCCACATTGAAAGTGTAAGAGAAGTTATAAATGCTCTTCCCTTATAAATAATGTGTCAGACTTGGTTTGTAAAGTATCTTAAAGAGTTGTAAATACCAATAAAATAGCTAGAGTTTGAGCTATTATAAAAAGTTGTAATTGGGTTCTTTGGATAGTTGTGCTTTAGGCTTTGTAAGGATTTTGCAATTTTTCTCTTTTAAAAATTATATAGTTGTAATTATTTGATTAGTTATTAAATTGATTGGGTGGTTATAGGCCAATTTGGTTGGGCGAAACCACATTAAAAGTTGTTTTGTTTGTTTTTGCTTTTTTTCGTTTTTTTTTTTTTTTGTTTTGTTTTTGCTTTTTTTCGTTTTTGTGAGTATTTGATTTGAAGGATATTTTATCCCAATAAGTGGTATCAGAGTTGAAGGTTCATGATCTTGTGAGTGGAGGAATGCTATGACTGAAGCTATGTTTGGAGGTATGCCTAAATTTGAGATTTCTTTATTTGATGGTAAAAGAATTTTATGTTACGGCAAAGTACAATTCAAGATCTTCTAGTACAACAAGGTCTAAATTTGGCACTAGAAGAAAATAAGCTGGATGAAATGTCCGATAATGATTGGGTTAGAATTCAGAAGAAGGTTGTGAGCATAATTAGATTGGCACTTACTCCAGAGATTAAGTATAATGTATTGATTGAGATGACACCAACCGGATTGTGGAAGAGCTGGGAGACATCTATGTATCAAAATCGCTGACAAATAGATTATGTTTGAAGATGAATTTTTATTCACTGAAGATGGATGAAGCTACGAGTCTCCATGATCACTTAAATGAATTTAATAGACTAGTTTCACATTTATTAGCTATTGATTCTAAAGAGCTGAAAGAAGAAGAGAAGGCATTGCTGTTGCTGTCATCTTTGCTTAAGTCCTATAGATCTTTAGTTCAGACTTTATTGGTAGGTAAAACTACTTTGACGTTGGATGATGTGATTGCTGTGTTGCATGAGAATAAAAGATTTATGGGCAAAAAGGATTCTTTATTTGCGAGAAGTGTACTAGTTGCTGTAGAAGGTCCTACTCGAGGGAGGACTAATGAGAGACATGGTGGATCAAGAGCGAGATCAAGGTTAAGATTCAGAGATTATAGTGAGGTCGAATGTTATTATTGTGGAGAGAAGGGTCATATTCAAACAATTGCAAGACATTAAGGGTGGATAAGGCCGCATTCAAGAAGGCTCAGCAAAAGAGTGATGATGAAAAAAAGAATGAGACATGTGTTGCTCTGACTGATTCAGTGATGATGTATTTTTGGTACCCTTGTTCAGTAGGGTCTCATCATCATCATCAGAGCCTTTATCCCAAGAGATTAGGGTAGGCTATATGAACCAATATCTGAATTCACGTTAGATCGTCCATATATATTCTCCTCCTCCATAGATTCCTATCCAAGGCCATTTGCTCATCCAATTCTAAAACCTCTATATCTTTCTAAACTACTTCCTTCCAAGTCTTTTTTGGTCTTCCTCTAGTCTTAACCCGTCTCTCAACATCCATAGCCTCTATTCTCCTAACTGGAGCATCCACAGGTCTACGTCTTACATGTCCAAACCAACATAAATGATTTTCACACATCTTGTCTTCGATAGGTACCATTCCAACCATCTTACGAATATCATCATTTCTCATTCTATCCTTTCTTGTATATTCACATATCCACCGCAACATTCGCATTTCTGTTACACTCATCTTTTGTGTATGTAGCCTCTTAGTCACCCAACATTCACTACCATATAACAATATTGGTCTAACAACTGTCCTATAAAACTTGCCTTTCAACCATATAGGAATTCCTTTATCGCACAACACACCTGTAGCACTTCTCCACTTACTACATCTAGCCTAGATCCTATAGGTCACATCACCATTAATCTCTCCATCCATCTGTACTATCGATCCCAGATATCGAAAATGGTTCTGCTTAGGTATTGCCACCCCATCTAACATCACTACATCATGCTCTTCCACTCGGTTAGAACTGAATTTACACTCCATGTATTCAGTCTTCACTCTACTTAGTTTAAATCCTTTTGATTCCAACGTTTGTCTCCATAATTCCAACTTTGCATTGATCTCTGCTCTAGTTTTCGCACATAGGACAATATTATCTACAAACATCATACACCAAGGCACCTTATCCTGGATGGATTTTGTCACTTTGTTCATAACTACCGCAAACAAGAATGAACTCAACGCTGACCCTTGGTGTAATCCCACCGTGATAGGAAACTCACTTCTTTGCCCCCCACCTGTCCTCACATGTGTCCTTGCATCTCTATACATGTCCTTAATTAGTTCAATATATTTCAAAGGAACTCTTTTCTTCATTAAGGACCACCATAGTACCTCCCTAGGCACTTTATCATATGCTTTCTCTAAATCTATAAAGACCATATGGAGATTGTCATAACGTATTAAGTTTTGAAAAAAACCTAATAGCTAGACACTAAAATTACGGGGAGTCACCACCAACCATTCTACCTAGGTGTGATTGGTCACCTATTCAAACTATGGATAAGGCTTGGTCTACATTCAAAGATACTAAGGTTCGGGAGTACGGTTACGTGTAGGGAAGGATTAGCACCCCCACAACGCCCATCCTAAAATGGTACCAACTAGTTTTAGGTTATCTTTACAAATTGCCTTGTATTTATATTAATTTCGATATGCTTATATATTGGGAATATTTCTAAGATTTCTCCATCAATTTGGCTCCAATCTTAAAAATCTCCCTCACCTCAAGATTTTCAAGGAGTCTCGATTGACTTTCTTGAATTCCATCGTCGGATTAATTAAATAATTTATGAAAATCTTATTCTTTCTAACTTTGGCTCTAATTTCGACTCCATATTAATTTCTATATTTTTTAATCTTATTTCATATTATATTTATCTCTATATTTTATTTATTTATTTTATTTATTTAGAGAATAAATATGAATCATGGTTTATTAAAGGTTTTCTTAAAAGCGGCCCATCGATTTGGCTCGGCTTAAAAGAAATCTTTTCACCTAGAAAATTCAAGGAGTCCCAATTGACTTTCTTAAAATTTCATCATTGGCATAATTCATATTTTTTATTTCCTATAATTTTTATTCTAAGCTATTTAGTTCATTTATCTAATTTTATTTAAATTTCTTTAATCTTAATCTTGATCTGATTTATTTTTATTTTATTTATTTCATTTATTTATATTTATTTAATAAACATGAATTATATTTTTATTGAAAATTCTTTCTAAAGTATTCCATCAATTTGGCTCAACTTAAGAAAGAATCATCTCACCTAAAAATATCCAAGGAGTCTCGATTGACTTTCTTAGAATTTCATCCTCGGTACTAATTCACATTTATTTCATTATTATCTAACCTTATTGATTACTAATTATTTTCAATCTAAGCTATTTCATTCCATTTATTTAATTTTTTTATTTAATTTATGTTCTCGTATTTATTTTTATTTATCTATATTCGTTTATATTTTATTCATATTTAATTTACTAAGAATAAACATGGATTATAATTTATTGAAAATTCTTTCAAAAGTATCCCATCAATTTGGCTCAACTTAAGAAAGAATCATCTCACCTAGACATTTTAAGATGTCTCAATTGACTTTCTCAAAATGTCATCATCGGTATAATATTATTTCTTTAAATTTTTTTTTAAAATTGTACTTTTCATGCAACATTTTTATAAATTTCTTATTTATTTTAAAATTTTTTTTACATAACTAGAAAAATTAGATAAACGACAAAAAATGAAAATAGGATAAAACAATATATATATATATATAAATGAAATATGTGAACCACATAAATGTGCACAGGATGACTAAATAACATATACTAAGTGAGAAAATAAACTATTATAAAAAAGGTGCACAGCATGACCAATACCATATGCACGAGAGCAAATAATAATATAATAAAATAATAACAATGATACCTTTTCCTCAATCTGTAGTACTTTCCTACTAATTAATTCTTTCCTTCCCACGTAGCTCTCAATGAACCGAGTAACAAAGGCAACGTAGGAAGCAAGGAAACAAGCAATTGGGTGCGGCTCTCATTCCACGTCACAGATGCTTCAAAGATTTAACAGCTTCAACAAGCGGTAGAGCTCTTCAAGTCAGCAGTAGTGGCTTGAAGCTAACGTTCTTCCCGCTCGGTTCCAGGTGCACCTCCACGCTTTAAACTACAGCAACGATAAGCTAGATACAAACTATGCTCAGATGCAGGGAACGACAGCGAAGATCACGGCTACAGCAAGGAGGTAAGGACTGCGCAAACAGGGACGATATGGTGCGAGGTTGGTGGTTTGGAGCAATGCAAGGCAGCAGACAACAGGGAGAAAGCTTGGCGATGGTGTGCAGCGACAGTAGCGATGCAAATGATGAATGGACCGGTGGTGCAAGATGAGAGGTGCTGGTGCAGTAGAAGCAAAGATGGAGGTGCGCAGCAAGTGGTGGTGAGTTCGGGATAACAGCGGCGATGAGGATTCAAGAGAGTGGTGAAGAAATTGATTGGTTTTTATGCAAGTAAAACGATGGTGGCTAGGCTGGAAGCTGTGGCGTTCGTGTGATCCCGCAACACCAGCCACCAGGCTCTCTTTTTCTCTCTATTTTTTATCTCCTCCAAGGTTTTTTCTAGGGTTTCTCCTCCCCTTTTTTTTAGGGTTTCTCCTCTCTAGGGTTTTTCTCTGTGTGTTTCTTTTTTTTCTCCCCTCGTTTAGGTAGTCAAGCCCTTCTTTTATAGACCTAGGTTTTCTTTTTGGTAATAAAAATCAAGAATCAATCTTTTAGGAAATTTTAGATTTCAAGAATCGGATCTTAAATCCGACATTAATTCTGATTTTCCTTTCCACAAAATTTAAATTTCAATCTTTAATAGTCTCATTTAAGTCTGTTTTCCTATAAAAATTAATTCCGATTTCCTTCCTTTTTATTTTATAAAAATCAAAATCAAAATCCAAAATTTATTTCTAAATCTAAATTAAAAAAAATAAAAAATAAAAAATAAAAAATAAAAAATAAAAATAAAAATCAATAATAAAAAATATATAAAAAGTAATTAATTAAAAATGTTTGGAAAAGATCCGAACAAAAATGGTGTCTACAGTTGCCCCTCTTTGCACTTTTGCTGTGAAACAGTAATGGTGCAAAGACATAGACAACCATTTTGTCCGAATGCAAGACCTATCAATGAATTTTTTTTTGTAAAATATGATTTTTTTTTGTAGCCTTCTCTCACATGAGGCTAAATGCCAAATGAAATTTCCTAACCTTCTTCTCTTATAAAGATTGAGGAATGAATGCAAAATGAAGTTTCCTAGCCTCTTCTATCATAAGACTAAGGAAATGAATGCAAAATGAAATTTTCTAGTCTTCTCTATCACAAGACTAAAGAAATGAATGCAAAATGGAACTTTTTAGTCTTTTCTATCATAAGACTAAGGAATGCAAAATGAATGTCCTAGTCTTTCCTATCATGAGACTAAGGATTGCAATTTCCTAATCTTTTCTATCATAAGATTAAGGAATGTAAAATGAGATGTCCTAGTCTCTCCTATCATAAGACCAAGGAAATGAATGTAGAATGAGATTTCCTAATCTTTTCTATCACAAGATTAAGGAATGCAAAGTGAAATTCCTAGTCTCTCCCATCATAAGACTAAGGAATGCAAAAAATGAAGTTTTCCTAGTCTCTCCTATCATAAGACTAAGGACTGTGAAATGAAATTCCGAGTCTTTCCTATCATAAGACTAAGGAAATGAAAAATGATCATGAAATAAAAGCTCCTCTCACCAGAGGCTATGAGACTTTTTGAAACAAAGAGCTCCTCTCAATAGAGGCATCAAGACTTTTTGAAAAATAAAGAGCTCCTCTCAACAGAGGCATTGGAACTTTGAAAAATAATCTTGTGCTCCTCTCACCAGAGGCATTGAGACTTTTGAAAAATAACCTTGTGCTCCTCTCACCAGAGGCATTGGAACTTTGAAACAAAGAGCTCCTCTCAACAGAGGCATTGAGACTTTGAAAAATAATCTTGTGCTCCTCTCACCAGAGGCATTGGAACTTCGAAAAATAATCTTGTGCTCCTCTCACCAGAGGCATTGGAACTTCCGTGCTCCTCTCACCAGAGGCATTGGAACTTCGAAAAATAATCTTGTGCTCCTCTTTCCAGAGGCATTGGAAAATAATCATTTCATTTCAGAATACCAGTTAACATGGGTTTGACTAGGCTTAACTTTCATTTTGATGCCAACAATATTGGGCTTTATTCTCCTTTAAGGTGCCAGCTAAACTGGACTTTACTCTCATCTAAGGTTTTTTCAAAAAGTATTTTTCTCATCATCTTCTCATACCTTATCATTTTTTCAAATTACCATCTCTTATATTTTCTCTTTTCCTCAAAATTCTAATCATTCAAAACTTCTTATCCTAATGTCTTAACATATAGTTCAATGTCCAAAATGCACTAGTGAAATGTCATGCATGTCATGAATATAATGAATGCTATGAATGTTATGCACATGTCAATGTCATGCTCCCTGAATTATTCCATGAATGTATGTAAATGCATTCTCAATTGTGGTAACAAGATTCTCAAGCTCATCTTGCCTTTCTCAAGTCCCATATATCTGCTGAATTCTTTAAATCTCCTTTCATTTAACATCCCATCTTTTATTGAGTCCTAGTCCAGTTATGCCCGAAGACTAGCCATCATGTTTTCAGATTTGTAATATTCATCATTCACTTTTGTTTCTTTCTCTCTCTTAGTAATGCAAGATTTCTCAAAAAATATTTTTTTTTCAAAAATTTACCCAAAAAGGTTACCAACATTTATTTATTTTCCTTCCAACTCGACCACCAATGTAATGCACTCATACATCTTCCCAATTTATTATAGGGATGGAATGAATTTAAAATGATCAAGAGAGACATAGATATTCATTCTTAGAAAAGGAACATGAAATCAAGAAAAATCAACGGGATAGTCTGTTTGGAATAAGGTTTTTAGTATCCATTTAATGAACATTCTGACAATTTCAATCAAGTCAATCTAAAATTCTTTTCCAAAAGCCCACTCTTATGTTGATATGCTTTTTCATGTAATGTTTGCCAATCTTGCCCTTTGTCAAAACTTTTTTATGCTGATATTTTCCTAAGCCGCCTTTTCAGGTTTTCAACTTAGGTGCCCCTTTATTTGATTCAAATTGCCATTTTCGGGTTTTCAATTTGAATCCTCCTTTTTCTTTTTTTTTTTTTTCTTTCTTTTCTTTTTTTCTTCTTTTTTTTTTTTTTTTTCTTTTTTTTTTTTCTTTCTTCTTTTTTTTCTTTCTCTTTTTTTTTTCATATTTTTCCTTTTTTTTCATTTTCAACTTCATTGGCTTTGACAAACTTCAACCTTCAATGCTCAATCCAAATTCATGCCCCTTAATAGGCGTTCTTGATTTCGATCCAAGATATCTTCTAAAGCTCATGGACTTCTTTATTCAACTTGATCTACTTCCTTTATCTTCCTCGAACCTTCAAAGGATCATTATCTCATTATACAGGTATGCCTTCATTCAATACATGATTCTTCAATTTAAACATTTACATTTGATCAAAATGGGCTTTTAAAGGTGTAGACACCTAATTTTGTCCGAACAATTTTTAAATAAAAAAAATCAAAAAAATAAAAAAAAAATCAAAAAATGATAAAAAGAAACAAGTCAATTTTGGTCAAATCTCATGTGGAGCACATGCAAAATTCACACCTTCAAGAGTTGACTAAAGTTGATATTGTTGCCAAAAATAAAAAGAAAAAATAATCAGCCATTAAATCAATGAATAAATTAAGGAAGAAATAAATTGGGTGAAATAAAATCTGAAAATTGATTACCAAAAATAAAAAAATGAAATGGAAATAAATTTTAAAAAAAGAGGGAAAGTTAAACAAAATAAATGAAAAATCCCATGATCATGGGATCAAATATAAATTTTTGATTGCTTTCCATGAAATTTTGAGGCTATAAAAGCCAATGAAACGGGGCTAAAAAAAAGACCTTGAGGAGAAAAACCCTAGAAAACGGGGGGAGAGGACATACAGCCACCATCCATCATCCTCTTGAACTCAGCCTCGCCAACCACCATCGTTGGACAGGCACACAAAAAAAAACCTAGCTGGTCGTACCATTATCATCTCCCTCCCCTACGATCCTTGTTTTTTGGGCCATCTTGAATTCATCCTTGCTGCCACTCTCCCCTTTTGCGCTGCTACTTTGCTCTACATCTCTTCACTGTTAATCATCTTCATCGCCCCGCCAAAGAAAGAGAGAAGAATCCGCGAGTTTGCTCGCTCGTCCACGAGCTCGCCCGCCCAAAGAGAAAGAACATCCAAGAGCTCGCCAATTCAAGGAGTTCGCCCGCCCGAGGAGGCTATCTTCGATCGCCTGCCCCGCCAAAGAAAGAAGCTGTGTGCTCGCCCGACCGAAGAAGAGGGAAGACTTGTGAGCTCGCCCGCCCTCCAATAGAGGTATATTCCCCTTTTTTGTCATTCATTTACTTAGGTATTTTTAATGTATGGGTAGAAAATAATAAGTAAAATAAATAAAGGAAAATAAAAACGGAATTTTTCCGATGATAAGATTTCGAAGAAATGACAAGTAGTGATTCTTCGATAATCTTTAGGATCGAGAAAATTCATTAGATGTTACCAGCGTATTGGAATATCTAATTTGTTTTATCTCGATATCAAAGTTTCTCATAAATATAAAAATAAATAAATAAAAAGGTAAATAAATAAATAAATATAAATTAAAATAAATGTAGATATAAATTTCAATAACAAATTTTAAATTTCCGACGATAGGATTTCTTAGAAATCGCAAGTAGCGATTCTTTGACAATCCTTAGGATCGAAATAAAATCTTTAATGTCACCAGCGTATTGGGACATTTAAATGGTTTTATTCCGATAAAATATTAATAAGATTTCTTAGTATAAAAAAAATAATAAATATAAAAATGGTAATAAAAATAATAATATAAAAAATAGGTAAATACAAAAAAAATAGTAAGTGAATAGAAATAAAAAACTTTTAAATAGGTAAAAATTTAGGAATTTAAATAAATAAATAAATGTAAATACACATCTTAAATATAAAAGGTCCCCGATTATAGGATTCCTTAGAAATCACAAGTAGTGATTCTTTGATTATCCTTAGGGTCGAAATAAAATATTTGAATATTATCAGCGTATTGGGATATTCAAGTAATTTTAGTTCGATGAAATAAATTAATATTAATAAATAAACAATAAATAAATAAAATTTTTTAAACAAATAAATAAGAGTACAAAATTGTTACAATTAACCTTCAAAAATAAATGATAATAAAACAATTAAAAATTAAATAAAAAGTATAAGTTTTAAAGATTTTCCGATGATGAGATGTTTTGGAATTCACAAGTAGTGATTCCTAACTGATCTCTAGGTGAGAGAAATATGCTAAATGTTACCAGCGTATTGGAATATTTAGTATGATTTTTCAATAAAAGTAAGATTTTATAAATATAAATAAATTACAAAATAATAATATAAGTATAAATGAATTAAAAGATAATAAAAATAAAATAAAATTTCTCATGTGCATCACATCTATTTTGTTTGCATCATTTGCATTCATTGTAATTCCAAACTAAATGCAAATCTCCCGAGGATAGGATTCTATAGAAATCGCAAGTAGCGATTCTTAAGAAATCCCTAGGTGAGGAAATTATCCGAAATGCTACCAAAAGTATTGGGGTACTTCGGAATAATTTTCGATATAAGGGATTTTCATTTATTTCAAATAAAAACTAAAATTTAAATATTTCAAAATAAATAACAAAATGATTTCAAAATAAATGAAGTTCTTTTTAAATGTTTAATTAGGATCATTTTATTAAGATTAAAGGATAAGACATGATTAAGTGGTACCATTTTTTTTAACGGGCGTTGTGGGGGTGCTAATCCTTCCCCACGCGTAACCGAACTCCCGAACCCAAACTTTGCCTTCGCAGACCAAAAATTATTTTTTTGATAAACCTTAATTAATTTTAAGATTTTATTGAAAAATAAACAATTTTAGGTGGCCAATCACACCTAGCCAAAAAAGATTGGTGGCAACTCCATTTTGTGTTTTTTTTCAAAATCGTCTAGCGATCGAGTCCCCGGACGAAAATCGTTACGACAGCCTTGGCGACTCCGCTGGGGACGTTAGAGAGTCGAACCATAATTAATCATGTCTTATCGAAAATCTTAATTAATGGTCTTAATAAATATTTAATAAAACCCTTCATAAAAAAATAAAAATAAAAAAAAGCAAAAAATAATACAAACAAAAAATGTGTGTGAATCATTTTCATCATTTGTGTTTTGTTGGGATGCATCTTAAATTTTATTCCTTTGCATACATGACATATTCATTGCATACATCAACCATACACCTGGGTTTGTCCCTTTTAGGAGAGAGTAGAGTACCTTTGCTCTCGTGAGGTAATAACCTCCGCAATGGCAAGTGAAATACTCTCACTCAAGTTGAACCCTTTCCGTTTGTAGCCTGTCATGGGTGAGGATTGGGGTGCCTTACTAGTCTAGTGTGGACGTCAGTAAGGAACAATTTGAGAACCTCTTGTCCTCTAGAACTCCAAACCAAACATATAGTAAACTTAAGAGGACCAACTTGGGATAGAGTCATGTTAACCCTATTACTTAGGACATATCTTTGATCATGTATGTTTGCTTTTGTTTGACATGTGAGACACTAATAGGGAATCATAGGTTCTTTAGCAAAACATTTCCATGCTTGATTTTTTCCAAACACATGTAGCATTTTGTTCATCCATTCATCTTCATTCATTTTTTTTCAAGCATCACCACATGTGAAATGATAAATTCTTAATTGTGGTAATAAAAGATTCGAAGATAGCTTGACCAAAGGTTCATTCACACAACACTCGCCATCAAGCTAAGATCATGGAAGAAGAGCAAAGCATTTGCATGGAGAAGATGAAAAAGCTCAAGATGATATAAAGGGGCAATTGGCCCAAATTACTGAGTTGTTGAGAAACTTGGGTAAAGGAAAGGGAGTAATATAATAAGTTGTAGTTCAAAAAGAGATTTGTCTTACGGGGGCATGAAGGGTTCTAGCCATGCGATATTGAAGATTTATAAATTCTAGTTTTTTTTGCTTTCTTTTATTTCTTTAAGTAATGCAAGAGAGTTTTTGAAAGTGCTTAAGCCCATAAGTACAAGATAAAGTTTTATATGAGCTAACTCTTATTTATTTCCCTTTCAATAAAGCGACTAGTGTGATGCACTGTCAATTTCTCATTCATTCTATTCATTTGCCATTTCTCACATACTCACCATATCTTTCATTCACAAGTATCCAAATAATGAACATGATGATAATGATGTCAATAAATCTGGGATTCAAATTTGAAAGAACCACTTTTGCTTATGGATTATCAATCTGCCAAGGTGTCCAAGTAAGAAAGAAGAAAATTTGTTCACAATTTTCACCCAAATTTGATGGTATAAGAAAAGGTGAATCTCTTATAGAAGTTTCTAACAAGTTTGTATTTGTTCAGTAAATGACCTTCAAGGAGAATATTTGCATTTGAAATGATAAATGGCCTTCTTTCACTATCCTTCAAGCGAGAGTAAAATTATCCTTTGATTACCCCTTTGAGCCTATTATGTTTTTTTTGTAATATAACCCACCAAGGATCACCCTCCACACTGGGGGCAAGGAAGATGAAATAAAGAAATTTTGGGGGTAAAAAAAAAAAAGAAATAGCCCATTTTTGTGAAAAAAAAAAAGAAAAGAAAAGGGTTTGAATTCAAAAAGAAAACCCAAAAAAAAAAGAGAAGCAAGAAAAGAAATGAGTGAATTAGAAAGGGGCAAAATACCTAAATGTTTTACTTGATAAGAAAAGTGATCCTTTGGTTTATAAACCTTGAAACACATTTTGGGCCTACTATATCCTTTTCTTTCATAAGCCCTCACCCGAGCCTACATTACGTGCCTTTAAAAGCCCATTTTGATCAAATGTAGATGCTTAAATTGAAGAATCATGCATTGAATGAAGACATACTTGTACAATGAGATAGTGATCCTTTGAAGGTTCAATGGAGATAAAAGAAGTAGATCAAGTTGAATGAAGAAACCCATGAGATTTAGAAGATATCTTGGATCGAAATCAAGGACGCCTATTAGGGTCGTGAATTTGGATTGAGCATCGAAGGTTGAAAAGGCCAATGAAGTTGAAAATGAAGAAGAAAAAAATATAAAAAAAAGGAAAAAAAGAAAAAAAAAAGAGAAAAAAAGAAAAAAAAAAGAAAAAAGAGGATTCAAACTGAAAACTCGAGGAGGCGCCTAAGTTGAAAACCTGAAAGGGCAGCTTAGGAAGAAGGTCATCACCAACAGTTTTGATACAGAGGGCAAGATTGACAGACACTACATGAAAGAGCATATCGATAAGAGTGGGCTTTTGGGAAAGAATTCTAGATTGACTTGATTGAAATTGTCAGAATGTTTATTAAATGGATACTGAAAATCCTATTCCAAACAAACTGGCCTATTGATTTTTCTTGATTTCATGTTCCTTTTCTAAGAATGAATACCCATATCTCTCATGATTATTTTAAATTCATTCCGTCCCTATAATAAATTGAGAAGATGTATGAGTGCATTATATTGGTGGTCAAATTGGAAAGAAAATAAATAAATGTTGGTAATCTTTTTTTTTTTGGGTAAATTTTTGAAAAAAAATATTCGTTTGAGAAATCTTGCATTACTAAAAGAGAGAAAGAAACAAAAATAAAAAAATGATGAAAACATAACTTTGCAAGCATGATGGCAAGTCTTCAAGTATAATCGGACCAAGACTCATTAGAAGGTGGGAAGTGGAGATAGAAGATTTGAATAAGAAGAAGAATCCAGCAAATATGTGGAACTTGAGGAAAACGAGATGAGCTTGAGAATCTTGTTACCACAATTGAGATTGCATTTACATACATTTATGAAATAATTCAGGGGGCATGACATTGACATGTGCATAACATTCATAGCATCCATGGTATTCATGACATTCATGACATGCATGACATTTCAATAGTGCATTTTGACATTGAAATATTTAAGACATTGGGATAAGAAATTCTGAATGATGAAAAATTTTGAGGAAAAGAGAAAGTATAAGAGATGGTAATTTGAAAAATGATGAGGTATGAGAAGATGATGAGAAAAATACCTTTTTGAAAAAAACTTTAGATAAGAGCAAAGTCCAGTTTAGCTGGCACCTTAAAGGAGGATAAAGCCCAATATTGTTGGCATCAAAATGAAAGTTAAGCCCAGTCAAGCCCATGCTAACTGGCATTCTGAATGAAATCTTTATTTTTCAAAAGTCTCATTGCCTCTGTTGAGAGGAGCTTTATTTATTTTTTCAAAGTCTCATTGCCTCTGTTGAGAGGAGCTTTATTTTTCAAAGTCTCATTGCCTCTGTTGAGAGGAGCTTTATTTTTCAAAGTCTCATTGCCTCTGTTGAGAGGAGTTTTTGTTTCAAAAGTCTCAATGCCTCTGTTGAGAGGAGCTTTTATTTCATGATTATTTTGTATTCCTTAGTCTTATGATAAGAAAGACTAGGAAATTTCATTTCACAGTCCTTAGTCTCATGATAGGAGAGTCTAGGAAATTTCATTTTTGCATTCCTTGGTCTTATGATAGGAGAGACTAGGAAAACTTCATCCTGCATTCCGTAGTCTTATGATAGGAAAGACTAGGAAATTTCATTTCACGTTCCTTAATCTTGTGATAGGAAAGATTAGAAAAATTCATGTTTGCATTCCTTAGTCTTATGGTAGGAGAGACTAAAAAAAAAAAAATCTCACCTTGCATTCCTTAATCTTGTGATAGGAAAGATTAGGAAAATTCATGTTTGCATTCCTTAGTCTTATGGTAAGAGAGACTAAGAATTTCACTTTGCATTCCTTAATCTTGTGATAGAGAAGATTAGGAAAACTCAAGTTTGCATTCCTTAGTCTTATGATAGGAAAGACTAGGAATTTCATTTCACAATCCTTAGTCTTATGATAGGAGAGACTAGGAAAACTTCATTTTTTGCATTCCTTAGTCTTATGATAGGAGAGACTAGGCAATTTCATCTTGCATTTCTTAGTCTTATGATAGGAAAGACTAGGAATTTCATTTTGCATTCCTTAATCTTGTGATAGAAAAGATTAAGAAATCTCATTCTACATCCATTTCCTTAGTCTTATGATAGGAGAGACTAAAAAAGGAATATCACTTTGCATTCCTTAATCTTATGATAGAAAAGATTTGGAAAATTCATGTTTGCATTCCTTAGTCTTATGATAGGAGAGACTAAAAAAAGAATTTCACTTTGCATTCCTTAGTCTTATGATAGGAAAGACCAGGAAATTTCATCTCACATTCCTCAGTCTTATGATAGGAGAGACTAGGAAATTTCACTTCCCATTCCTTAATCTTGTGATAGAAAGGATTAGGAAATCTCATTCTATAGTCTTATGATAGGAAAGACTAGAAAATCCCATTCTGCATTCATTTCCTTAGTTTCATGATAGAAGAGGCTAGGAAACTTCATTTTGCATTCATTCCTCAATCTTTATAGGAGAAGAAGATTAGGAAAATTCATTTGGCATTTATTCCTTAGCTTTATGTGAGAGATGGCTAGGAAATATCATATTTTACAAAAAAAAAATCATTGATAGGTCTTGCATTCGGACAAAATGGTTGTCTATGTCTTTGCACCATTACTGTTTCACAGCAAAGCGCAAAGAGGGGCAGCTGTAGACACCTAATTTTGTCCGAACAATTTTTAAATAAAAAAAATCAAAAAAATAAAAAAAAATCAAAAAATGATAAAAAGAAACAAGTCAATTTTGGTCAAATCTCATGTGGAGCACATGCAAAATTCACACCTTCAAGAGTTGACTAAAGTTGATATTGTTGCCAAAAATAAAAAGAAAAAATAATCAGCCATTAAATCAATGAATAAATTAAGGAAGAAATAAATTGGGTGAAATAAAATCTGAAAATTGATTACCAAAAATAAAAAAATGAAATGGAAATAAATTTTAAAAAAAGAGGGAAAGTTAAACAAAATAAATGAAAAATCCCATGATCATGGGATCAAATATAAATTTTTGATTGCTTTCCATGAAATTTTGAGGCTATAAAAGCCAATGAAACGGGGCTAAAAAAAAGACCTTGAGGAGAAAAACCCTAGAAAACGGGGGGAGAGGACATACAGCCACCATCCATCATCCTCTTGAACTCAGCCTCGCCAACCACCATCGTTGGACAGGCACACAAAAAAAAACCTAGCTGGTCGTACCATTATCATCTCCCTCCCCTATGATCCTTGTTTTTTGGGCCATCTTGAATTCATCCTTGCTGCCACTCTCCCCTTTTGCGCTGCTACTTTGCTCTACATCTCTTCACTGTTAATCATCTTCATCGCCCCGCCAAAGAAAGAGAGAAGAATCCGCGAGTTTGCTCGCTCGTCCACGAGCTCGCCCGCCCAAAGAGAAAGAACATCCAAGAGCTCGCCAATTCAAGGAGTTCGCCCGCCCGAGGAGGCTATCTTCGCTCGCCTGCCCCGCCAAAGAAAGAAGCTGTGTGCTCGCCCGACCGAAGAAGAGGGAAGACTTGTGAGCTCGCCCGCCCTCCAATAGAGGTATATTCCCCTTTTTTGTCATTCATTTACTTAGGTATTTTTAATGTATGGGTAGAAAATAATAAGTAAAATAAATAAAGGAAAATAAAAACGGAATTTTTCCGATGATAAGATTTCGAAGAAATGACAAGTAGTGATTCTTCGATAATCTTTAGGATCGAGAAAATTCATTAGATGTTACCAGCGTATTGGAATATCTAATTTGTTTTATCTCGATATCAAAGTTTCTCATAAATATAAAAATAAATAAATAAAAAGGTAAATAAATAAATAAATATAAATTAAAATAAATGTAGATATAAATTTCAATAACAAATTTTAAATTTCCGACGATAGGATTTCTTAGAAATCGCAAGTAGCGATTCTTTGACAATCCTTAGGATCGAAATAAAATCTTTAATGTCACCAGCGTATTGGGACATTTAAATGGTTTTATTCCGATAAAATATTAATAAGATTTCTTAGTATAAAAAAAATAATAAATATAAAAATGGTAATAAAAATAATAATATAAAAAATAGGTAAATACAAAAAAAATAGTAAGTGAATAGAAATAAAAAACTTTTAAATAGGTAAAAATTTAGGAATTTAAATAAATAAATAAATGTAAATACACATCTTAAATATAAAAGGTCCCCGATTATAGGATTCCTTAGAAATCACAAGTAGTGATTCTTTGATTATCCTTAGGGTCGAAATAAAATATTTGAATATTATCAGCGTATTAGGATATTCAAGTAATTTTAGTTCGATGAAATAAATTAATATTAATAAATAAACAATAAATAAATAAAATTTTTTAAACAAATAAATAAGAGTACAAAATTGTTACAATTAACCTTCAAAAATAAATGATAATAAAACAATTAAAAATTAAATAAAAAGTATAAGTTTTAAAGATTTTCCGATGATGAGATGTTTTGGAATTCACAAGTAGTGATTCCTAACTGATCTCTAGGTGAGAGAAATATGCTAAATGTTACCAGCGTATTGGAATATTTAGTATGATTTTTCAATAAAAGTAAGATTTTATAAATATAAATAAATTACAAAATAATAATATAAGTATAAATGAATTAAAAGATAATAAAAATAAAATAAAATTTCTCATGTGCATCACATCTATTTTGTTTGCATCATTTGCATTCATTGTAATTCCAAACTAAATGCAAATCTCCCGAGGATAGGATTCTATAGAAATCGCAAGTAGCGATTCTTAAGAAATCCCTAGGTGAGGAAATTATCCGAAATGCTACCAAAAGTATTGGGGTACTTCAGAATAATTTTCGATATAAGGGATTTTCATTTATTTCAAATAAAAACTAAAATTTAAATATTTCAAAATAAATAACAAAATGATTTCAAAATAAATGAAGTTCTTTTTAAATGTTTAATTAGGATCATTTTATTAAGATTAAAGGATAAGACATGATTAAGTGGTACCGTTTTTTTTAACGGGCGTTGTGTGTGTGCTAATCCTTCCCCACGCGTAACCGAACTCCCGAACCCAAACTTTGCCTTCGCAGACCAAAAATTATTTTTTTGATAAACCTTAATTAATTTTAAGATTTTATTGAAAAATAAACAATTTTAGGTGGCCAATCACACCTAGCCAAAAAAGATTGGTGGCGACTCCATTTTGTGTTTTTTTTCAAAATCGTCTAGCGATCGAGTCCCCGGACGAAAATCGTTACGACAAAAGGCATGTAATGTAGGCTCAGGTGGGGGCTTATGAAAGAAAAGGATATAGTAGGCTCAAACTGTGTTTCAAGGTTTATAAACCAAGGGATCACTTTCTTTATCAAGTAAAACATTCAGGCATTTTGCCCCTTCTTGCTTTTTTTGGGGTTTTCTTTTTGAATAGAAACCCTTTTTTTCTCTTCTTCTTCTTTTTTTTCACAAAATTGGGCTATTTTTCTTTTCTTCTTTTTTTTTTTGCCCCTTGATTCATCATGAACATTTTCATTTTTGCCCTTAAAATTTCTTTATTTCATCTTCCTTGCCCCCAATGTGGAGGGTGATCCTTGGTGGGTTATATTACAAAATATAATAGGCTCAAAAGGGGTGATCAAAGGATAATTTTACTCATGCTTGAAGGATAGTGAAAGAAAGCCATTTATCATTTCAAATGTAAGTGCTCTCCTTAAAGATCATTTATTGAACAAAGACAAACTTGTTAGAAGCTTTTGTAAGAGATTCACCTTTCTCGTACAGTCTATCAAGTGCGGATGGTGAGGAACCTTTCCTTCATTTTCTTGTTTTCACAACATTGGCATACTATTAATTCATCAACAATAGTAGTTCTTTCAAAATTGAACTCTAGATTTATTGACATCATTATCATCATGTTCATTATTTGGATACTTGTGAGTGAAAGATATGGTGAGTATGTTGAGAAATGGCAAATGAGAAATTGACAGTGCATCACACCAGTTGCTTTATTGAAAAAGAAATAAATAAAAGTTAACCCATACATAAAATTTATTTCGTGCTTATGGGCTTAAGCACTTTCAAAAACTATCTTGCATTACTTAAAGAAATAAAAGAAAGCAAAAACAAAACTAGAATTTATAGATCTTCAAAATTGTCAGGCTCGAACCCTTCATGCCCCCACAAAACTCATCCCTCATTGATATGGTTAGGCAATGGGTTTGCATCTGTAGCCGGTTCCCTTTTGGTTTCAAAACTCAACATGCCAGCTTTTATCAGTCCTTGCACTCTATACTTTAGCGCAGTGCAATTCTCTAGAGAGTGACCCACGTTCCCGAAGTGATACTCGCATCGAGCATTCTCATTATACCACTTTGGATATGGAGGCTTGAGAGGTTCCACATAGATGGGTGCGATGAGTTGTCCTTTGATCAATTTTGGGTACAACTCAGTGTAGGTCATGGGGATTGGGTCAATGGAAGTCCTTTCTCTTTTTAGCCATGATGCATTATAATTGCCCTCTTGTTTATTGAACTGCTTAATGGGTTGAATATTTGGGGCAGGTGTCTGGGGACTAGGTTGAACATTAACCTTGGGGTAAGAGTGGTAAGGATTTTGAGCAAGATGGTATGGTTGTGGCATGTGATAAGGGTGTTGTGGAACATAGCCTCCATATTGCCTTCCATATGCAAGAGCATGGACTTCTTCTTCCCTCCTTTTGTTGGCTCCTCCTTTCTTCTTAATATTGTTGGGAGCTTCAATCTTTCCACTCCTGATTGCATTCTCAGTTATCTCACCAGACAATACCATATCAGCAAAATTCTTAGTGGCATTACCGATCATCCTATCGTAATATGGAGTCTTCAAAGTATTAATGAACATAATGGTAAGCTCCTTCTCTGATAGTGGAGGTTGCACCTCCGCAGCCATATCACGCCACCTTTGGGCATATTGCTTGAAACTCTCATTAGCCCTCTTTTCCATACTTTGGAGTGACAGACGATCAGGGGCCATATCAGCAACATGTCGATATTGAGCCATAAATGCTCTTGCCAAGTCATTCCAAGTGATGATTCGAGTTCCATCTAATTGATTGTACCACTTGACAGCAGATCCAGCGAGACTTTCTTGAAAAATGTGAATAAGGAGCTTATCATCTTGAGCGAAAGCAGCCATCTTCCGACAATACATAATAAGATGAGACCTAGGGCAGGAAGTTCCATTGTACTTCTCAAACTCTGGTGCTTTAAACTTAGGTGGAATAACCGAGTCTGACACCAAACATAACCCAGTAGCATCCATGGAACCATAAAAGTCTAAGCCTTCAATAGCTCGAATCCTTTCCTCCAACATATTAATCTTTTGTTGCGACTTCGCCTCATCTTTCTCTTCTGCTTGTTTGGCTTTCAACTTCTCAATTTCCCTTGGGTCATCTAAGTCGGGCACCTCAATGGGATCAGTAGATTTTGCGCCTTGGGAAGGATAGGCGGGTCCTTGGAATTGAGCTTGTCCAAACACTTGGGGTATAGCAGTGTAAGTAGGTGGATATCTTCTTTCTTGGGATGTTTGACTTGGAAATGGACCAAATCCAGGAGGATAGACAGGGTCTTCCATACTGCGTTGTTGAACCCCTTCTTGGACTGCAACTTCCTCTACAACTCCTTTGCCCTTGCTTAGATTTTTCAACGGCTCTGTAATTTGGGCCAATTGCCCCCTCATTTCCTCTTGAGCTTTTTCCATCTTCTCCATACGCATGCTTGATTCTTCTTCCATGATCTTAGCTTGATAACGAGTGTTGTGTGAATGAACCTTTGGTCGAGCTATCTTCGAATCTTTTATTGCCACAATTAAGAATTTATCATTTCACATGTGGTGATGCTTGAAAAATTTTGAAAATGCTTTGTTTTTTTTTTTTTTTTAAATGAATGAAGATGAACAAAATGATATGATACTTCATGTTTATGAATTTAATGGCATGGTAAAAAGTTGCCATGTAACAATAATGGATGAATGATGCATGGAAATGTTTTGGTGAACTCATGGTACCCTCTTAGTGTCTCATGTATAAACTTGATCAAAAATGTGTCCTAAGTAATGGGTATTCCTATAGCATGGGTTAATATGGCTCTATCTTACAGTTGGTCTTCTTAATTTCACTATATGCATGGCTTTAGACAAAAGGGCTAAAGGTTCCCAAATTGTTCCTCACTGTCGTCCACACAAGACTAGTAAGGCACCCAATCCTCACCCATTACAGGTTACAAATGGAAGGTTCAATTTGAGTGAAAGTATTTCGCTAGCCATTGCGGAGGTATTACCTCATGAGAGCGTAGTTACTTTACTTCCTCCTAAAAGGATAGAGCCCGGGTAGAGGGCTAATGCATGCACATGCACGTGAAGTGTGTGTCGAAGAAACATGTAGTTATTAATGTCTTATTATTTTATCAAAATTAACATACCTAAGGCAAACCTAAAATTACCTAAAACCAATCGTTGGCTTGACTCTCTAAAGTCCCCAGTGGAGTCGCCAAACTGTCATAACATATTAAGTTTTGAAAAAAACCTAATAGCTAGACACTAAAATTACGGGGAGTCGCCACCAACCATTCTACCTAGGTGTGATTGGTCACCTATTCAAACTATGGATAAGGCTTGGTCTACATTCAAAGATACTAAGGTTCGGGAGTACGGTTACGTGTAGGGAAGGATTAGCACCCCCACAACGCCCATCCTAAAATGGTACCAACTAGTTTTAGGTTATCTTTACAAATTGCCTTGTATTTATATTAATTTCGATATGCTTATATATTAGGAATATTTCTAAGATTTTTCCATCAATTTGGCTCCAATCTTAAAAATCTCCCTCACCTCAGAATTTTCAAGGAGTCTCGATTGACTTTCTTGAATTCTATCGTCGGATTAATTAAATAATTTATGAAAATCTTATTCTTTCTAACTTTGGCTCTAATTTCGACTCCATATTAATTTCTATATTTTTAATCTTATTTCATATTATATTTATCACTATATTTTATTTATTTATTTTATTTATTTAGAGAATAAATATGAATCATGGTTTATTAAAGATTTTCTTAAAAGCGTCCCATCGATTTGGCTCGGCTTAAAAGAAATCTTTTCACCTAAAATTTAAGGAGTCCCAATTGACTTTCTTAAAATTTCATCATTGGCATAATTCATATTTTTTATTTCCTATAATTTTTATTCTAAGCTATTTAGTTCATTTATCTAATTTTATTTAAATTTCTTTAATCTTAATCTTGATCTGATTTATTTTTATTTTATTTATTTCATTTATTTATATTTATTTAATAAACATGAATTATATTTTTATTGAAAATTCTTTCTAAAGTATTCCATCAATTTGGCTCAACTTAAGAAAGAATCATCTCACCTAGAAATATCCAAGGAGTCTCGATTGACTTTCTTAGAATTTCATCCTCGGTAATAATTCACATTTATTTCATTATTATCTAACCTTATTGATTACTAATTATTTTCAATCTAAGCTATTTCATTCCATTTATTTAATTTTTTTATTTAATTTATGTTCTCGAATTTATTTTTATTTATCTATATTCGTTTACATTTTATTCATATTTAATTTACTAAGAATAAACATGGATTATAATTTATTGAAAATTCTTTCAAAAGTATCCCATCAATTTGGCTCAACTTAAGAAAGAATCATCTCACCTAGACATTTTAAGATGTCTCAATTGACTTTCTCAAAATGTCATCATCGGTATAATATTATTTCTTTAAAATTTTTTTTTAAAATTGTACTTTTCATGCAACATTTTTATAAATTTCTTATTTATTTTAAAATTTTTTTACATAACTAGAAAAATTAGATAAACGACAAAATGAAAATAGGATAAAACAACATATATATATATAAATGAAATATGTGAACCACATAAATGTGCACAGGATGACTAAATAACATATACTAAGTGAGAAAATAAACAATTATAAAAAAGGTGCACAGCATGACCAATACCATATGCACGAGAGCAAATAATAATATAATAAAATAATAACAATGATACCTTTTCCTCAATCTGTAGTACTTTCCTACTAAATAATTCTTTCCTTCCCACGTAGCTCTTAATGAACCGAGTAACAAAGGCAATTCAGGAAGCAAGGAAACAAGCAATTGGGTGCGGCTCTCATTCCACGTCACAGATGCTTCAAAGATTCAACAACTTCAACAAGCGGTAGAGCTCTTCAAGTTAGCAGCAGTGGCCTGAAGCTAACGTTCTTCCCGCTCGGTTCCAGGTGCACCTCCACGCTTTAAACTACAGCAACGATAAGCTAGATACAAACTATGCTCAGATGCAAGGAACGACAGCGAAGATCACGACTACAGCAAGGAGGTAAGGACTGCGCAAACAGGGACGATATGGTGCGTGGTTGGTGGTTTGGAGCAATGCAAGGCAGCAGACAACAGGGAGAAAGCTTGGCGATGGTGTGCAGCGACAGTAGCGATGCAAATGATGAATGGACCGGTGGTGCAAGATGAGAGGTGCTGGTGCAAGTAGCAGCAAAGATGAGGTGCGCGCAGTGTGGTGCGGTGCTGGTGCAGTAGCAGCAAAGATGGAGGAGGTGCGCAGCAAGTGGTGGTGAGTTCGGGATAACAGCGGCGATGAGGATTCAAGAGAGTGGTGAAGAAATTGATTGGTTTTTATGCAAGTAAAACGATGTTGGCTAGGCTGGAAGCTGTGGCGTTCGTGTGATCCCGCAACACCAGCCACCAAGCTCTCTTTTTCTCTCTATTTTTTATCTCCTCCAAGGTTTTTTCTAGGGTTTCTCCTCCCCTTTTTTTTAGGGTTTCTCCTCTCTAGGGTTTTTCTCTGTGTGTTTCTTTTTTTTTTCTCCCCTCGTTTAGGTAGTCAAGCCCTTCTTTTATAGACCTAGGTTTTCTTTTTGGTAATAAAAATCAAGAATCAATCTTTTAGGAAATTTTAGATTTCAAGAATCGGATCTTAAATCCGACATTAATTCTGATTTTCCTTTCCACAAAATTTAAATTTCAATCTTTAATAGTCTCATTTAAGTCTGTTTTCCTATAAAAATTAATTCCGATTTCCTTCCTTTTTATTTTATAAAAATCAAAATCAAAATCCAAAATTTATTTCTAAATCTAAATTAAAAAAAATAAAAAATAAAAAATAAAAAATAAAAATAAAAATCAATAATAAAAAATATATAAAAAGTAATTAATTAAAAATGTTTGGAAAAGATCCGGACAAAAATGGTGTCTACAGAGATCTTTACCCATTATTCGAGAGCACTCCATAAGTTGTCTAAGCAAATATATTGCCTCCATAGTTGATCTACCCGACAAAAAACCAAATTGATTCTCCAATATCTCTGCATTCTTTCTTAATCTTCGTTCTATCACTCTCTCCCATAATTTGATCGTATGACTCATCAATTTTATACCTCAGTAGTTGGTGCAACTTTGAATATCTCCCTTGTTCTTATATAGGGGTATCAAGACACACTTCCTCCATTCCGCTGACATTTTGTTAGTGTGCCAAATCTAGTTAAATAGATTTGTCAACCACCTAACTCCTACATCTCCAAGGCATTTCCAAACTTTAATTGGGATGTCATCAGGTCCAACAGCTTTTCTGTTCTTCATCATCTTTAGTGCCTCTTTTACCTCTGTCTCTTTGATTCTATGTATAAAGCATTGATTTAAATCCTTGAGAGGCACCGAGATATTGTCCAAAATTTTATTTTGTTCATCATTAAATAATTTGTCAAAATAATCACGCCATATGTCCTTAATATCATTGTCTTTAACAAGAGTTCTTTGATGCTCATTCTTAATACATTTCACAACTCTTAGGTCATGACTCCTCCTTTCTCTTGCTCGCGCCAATCTATATATCTTTTTCTCTCCCTTCTTTGTGTTCAACTTGTCGTAAATCTCTTTCACAACCTTCGTCTTAGCTTCTGCCACAGCCTTCTTTGCCTCCTTTTTGGCTAACTTATATTCTGTAAAACTCTCTTCTGTATTGTTCTTCTTCAAAGCTTTATAATACTCTCGCTCAGTCTTTATAGCATCTTTTACTGCTGCAGTCCACCATATTGCGTCTTTTCCAGTTGGCACTCTTCCGTTTGATACTCCTAATGTCTCTTTGCCCACTTCCTGAATGCATTTTGCCATCTTATTCCACATTACATTTGGGTTCTCTTCTGTTGTCCAATCCTCTTTTTGAATCCAACTATCTCTACATGTTGTATGACAATTTTCTTTTAGCTTCCACCATCGAATCCTTTCAATTCCTTTTTGTTGGTTCCTTCGATGTCGTCTATCTATCTTCATATCTAGAACTAGGAGTCTATGTTGCGCGGTAACACTCTCACCTGGGATAACCTTACAATCCAAACATCTATGTCTATCCCTACTCCTAGTTAAAAAGAATTCTATCTGACTTGCTCTTGGTCCACTTCTAAAGGTTATAAGATGAGAATCTCTCTTTTTAAACAATGTGTTTACCAAGATTAGGTCATAAGATAAAGCAAAATCTAAGATAGCATTCCCACCTTCGTTTCTTACACCATAACTAAAACCCCCATGTCCGCTCTCAAAACCCTCTCTACTTGTACCTACATGTCCATTAAGATCGCCGCCAATAAAAAGGTTTTCTCCTAGAGGCACTTTTTGTACTACCTTATCTAAATCCTCCCAAAATTGTCATTTACTAACCTCATCAAGTCCTATCTGGGGTGCATACACGCTAACGACATTCAACACCTAACGACATTCAACACCTCTTCTCCTAGAACTAGCTTAACCAAAATATTCTTATCCCCCTGTCTCCTAATATGTACAACATCCTTATGGTACTCTTTATCTATAATGTACCTACTCCATTTCGGTCTTTATCTTTCCTTGTGTACCAAAGCTTATATTGCCAAGGTGCTATCTCTCTAGCCTTTTCCCCAACCCATTTGGTCTCTTGAAGACACAAGATGTTAACCCTCATCCTACTCATAACCCCACAAATCTCAGCTAACTTACCACTAAGCGTACCTATATTCCAAGATCCTAATCTAAGCTTATGGTTATGGTTATGGTTATGGACTAACTTCTTTACCCACCCTCATCCATTATGGTGTGGGAACCTTTGCCTATTTAACACCACATCTAGGCGTCGATGTGGCACATCGCTTCTAAGCAACGACCTAGCAACCCTTGCCCACTTTTCACTACACTCGGGCTCCGATGCAACGCGTCGTTGAGTAGGGGATGCTCCAACGTTGTTCTGATATTGGTTCATTTCATGAGATTAGACTAGTTTTTAAGGCTGGTTGTCCAAACCTACCGCCACCCTCCTTCTTTACCCTGGCTTGGGATCGGCTGCGTTAACTCACACAGGCAGAGTTAACTCAGTAGGGTCTCATACTTATGAAAAAGGTTGGGTTTTGGATTTAGCTACATTGATGCATATTTGCAATGATAAAAATCGCTTTGATGAATTGAAAGAGGTTGAAAGTTTAAGCAATATTGTGGTTGGAAATGGTAATAGAGTGAAGATTGAAGGTACTGGGAGTGTTCAACTCAAGCTTCATATGGTGGTGTTAGGACTTTTCATAATGTACGCTATGTGCCCAGTTTTAGCTACAATTTGATTTCTTTGAGTGAGTTAGCTTCACGTGGGTACACATATGTTGATAATTATGATTATTGCAAAGTATACAAGAATGGTAATTTAGTTTTGCAAGGAAAAAGAAATGAGAAACAACTATATTTGCTTGATGATGCAAAGGATAAAGTTGTTCCCAAGAATAAAAAGATTCAGAAGCATGTTAGTTTTTCAGATGTTATTGAGCAGTTTGGAGAGTTTGGGGATTTAAGTCAAGGGAGGATTTGTTGGGGTTTGCCTTGAATCCCACATTGAAAGTGTAAGAGAAATTATAAGGGCTCTTCCCTTGTAAATAATGTGTCAGGCTTGGTTTGTAAACTATTTAAAAGAGTTGTAAATACCAACAGAATAGCTAGAGTTTGGGCTATTATAAAAGGGTGTAGTTAGGTTCTCTGGGTAGTTGGGCTTTGGGTGTTATAAGGAGTTTGCAATTTTTCTATTCTAAAAATTGCATAGTTGTAATTATTAGATTGGTTATTAAATTGATTGGGTGGTTATAGACCAATTTGATTTGGTCAAACCACATTAAAAGTTGTTTTGTTTGTTTTAGCTTTCTTCTATTTTTGTGGATGTTCAGTTTGAGGGATATTTTATCCCAACAAACACCATACTAAATGAATCCCAAAAGATGCTAAACTCATTAAAGAACAACCTTTAAACCCTCATAATGCAATTCCAGCTCATTTAATCCTCACAAATGATTATAACTCTTTCTCCTTTAATTTTAAAAATGAATGAAATCCACTGCTCCTTGTCAAAAAACCCAATGATCATGAGAACATCTGCAAAAATAAAAACTAGGCAGAACTCCATCCTCAAAGTTTGAGAACCTAGACAAAAGCCTTTAAATGTTTGGCTGAGGCCAAACTTCAAACACCCTCATTGCATCATCACTCCAAACAAAAGCACTCGACATTTAAACTAATATCGACACTGGAAACTTTTCTCACACCAAAACCAATTCCCATTTAAGAAAACATCAAAGCAAAGATCAAAGGACAACCTTTTAAACTGTACCCCACCATCCTTATCTTTCCATGAGAGATCGCACACCTTGTATAACGAGACATTTGAATCTGTGAAACAAAACAACACTTAGATCAATAATCACTTAACCATTTTAATCTCCCTACACTCGCCCCACTAAACCTATTTTTTTTATATTCTTTTCCTTTCTTTTCTTTTTCATTTTTTTCTTTTCTCATTTTTTTTTACTTATTAAGACAAAACATTTACATATAACAGAAATGGAATAGTAGTGGAATCACTTCATTGTTAATTAAACTGAAGTAGTTTTCATATTGCATCAAACGCAAGCCTTTGTTGAGTGGATGATGCGACTGTTGGAAAAAATATCCCTCAATCCAAACACCCATAAAAACTGAAGAAAGCTGAAATGAATGCAACAACTTTTAATGTGGTTTAACCTAACTAGATTGGTCTATAATCACCAAACCAATCTAAAAATCAATTAAATTATAACTGTGCGATTTTTAGAAGAGAAAAATTGTAAACTCCTTACAAGCCTAATCGTGCAATTTTTGGAAGAGAAAAAAATTACAAACTCCATACAAATCCAACTGCACAATTTTTAGAGAAAAAAATTGCAAACTCTTTACAAAGTTCAATCGTGCAATTGTTAGAATAGAAAATTGCAAACTCCTTACCAACTCAACCATGAAAAATTGCAAACTCCTTACAAACCTAATTGTGTAATTTTTAGAAGAGAAAAACTTTAAACCCCTTACAAGAGTCCAAAACCCAACTACATCATTTCTAATAGCCCAAACACTAGATATTCTATCGATATTCGCAATTCTTTTGGATGCTTTACAAACCAAGCTTGACACATCATTGATTAGGGAAGAGCCCTGACACATCATTTATAAGGGAAGAGCTTTGATAACTTTTTTTATACTTTCGATGTGAGATTTAAAAAAAGGTCAATAAATCCTCCCTTAACTTGAATCTCCAAACTGCTTTAATAAACACGCGAACCTTCCTCAAACTGAAGAGTAACTCCATCATCATCATCACCATCACCATCATCCTCATCATCTTCTTGTAATCATCATCATCAAACTTATCATGATTTTCTTCCTCTAAATCATTGTGTACCTCATTATCTTCCTCCAATTCATCTTTATCATCTTCAAACATGACTTTCCTCCTTTGCAAGATCATGAACTTTTAGCTCTGATACCACTTGTGGAGATAAAAACAAAAACTTTTAATCAAAACACTGACAAAAACTAAAAAAAATGAAACAAATACAACAACTTTTAATGTAGTTTAACCCAAATAAATTAGCTTATAACCAAAAAACAAATCTAATAACCAATTAAATTACAATTGTACAATTTTTAGAAAAAAAAATCGCAACAAGCTCAACCATGCAATTTTTAGAATAGAAAAATTGCAAACTCCTTACAAAGCCTAACTGTGCAATTTTTAGAAGAGAAAAATTGCAAATTCCTTACAAACCCAACTGCTTAATTTTTAAAAAGAAATATTATAAACTCCTTACAAATCTAACTGTGTAATTTTTAGAGGAGACAATTGCAAACTCATTACAAAAGCCCAAAGCCTAACTGCACCCTTTCTAATAGCCCAAGCACTAGCTATTTTATTGGTGTTTACAACTCTTTAAGATACTTTACAAACCAAGTTTGACACATTATTTTTAAGAGAAGAGCCCTTATGACTTCTGTTACACTTTCAATGTGGGATTCAAGGTAAACGCCAACAACGACAACCACCACTCAACAACCATCATCATTCATACTGCCACCAATCATCATTCGTGCAACAACAGTCTATATCATTTGCAACCTCTATGTAGATAAATGATTAAAGGTCCTCTATTCATATGATTTTTATAGATAACCTCAGTAGAAGAGTGTCTAAGGATGCATTATGGAAATCTTTTTTAAAATTTATGGTAAAGTTAGAGATGTGTTCACATCTTACAAACAAAGTACTAATAATTGTCTTACATATGACTTTGCAAGATTCAAAGAGGAATGGGAACTACTCCTAGTGATTAAGAAGGGGAATGATATGAAAATTGATGGGTATTTTATCATGGTTAAAAAAGCTTACAAGGCTAGAGTCAAAGACAATATTTAGTCTCTTTCTCTGATGATTAGTGTATGGCTCAAGTGTAAGGAGAAAATTTCTGAACCTTTTGTCTGTCAAAAGAATAAAAATAACTATTCCTTTAAAGGAGTTATCCCAGTATACAAAGAATTTCAAGCAAAATGGAGCCCAAATTTTGAATCTCTTAATCATTTAGTCAATTTTGATATAGAAATTGATCAATAGGATTTTGATTGGCTACAAAGAAATATAGTAGGTAACTTGAAAAATTATATCCATCAGTTGTCCTTGCAAAGTAGTTTTTTCAAAGAAGGTTTCTATTATGGAGTTTAACCTATAGGCAGCAATCTCGTTTTGTTGACTTTTAGTGAATCAAAAGAAATATAGGCTTGTTGAAAGATTTTAAAGATTGGTTGGATATTTGGTTTTAAAGAATCAGTTTGTGGGAGGTGTACAATGTTTGTCATGATCGCTTTGTATGGCTAAAACTTAAAAGTTTTCCTTTCCATTTTTGGACAGTAAAATTCTTTAAGGCAATTAGAAAAATTAGATCTTATTTTACCATTGATGATAGTACTTACAAGATGCTCAGATTTGATATTATAAGAATTCTAGTCTTTATCATAGTAGATTCAATCATCCATTCTCTATTTTCTTTAAAGCCAGCGGTGAGTTTTTTAACATATCAATAAGAGAGAATCCAATCTATTATTTCCTCAATAAGTCAGCAGATTTGAAGGTAAAAAAGGAAAAAGAGCTATATTATTCTTCGTCTTGCTTAATGGTTTCAATCTCTCATATCTCAATCCAGTCACCAAAGGTGATGAAATTACCACTTATTGAAACAAACGAGGTTCTTGAACATGTCTATAGTTCACAAGCTAAATGGTTTGAATTGGAATGTTGTATAGGTGACTGGGTGAACACATTAGACATATGCAAGCTAGCACTTAAATATTTACCAAAAAAAAAGGTTAGCGCTTAATGAACTTTTCAACAAAGAAAACATAATGACAATTATTGATGAAGGTGGGAATGATAATGAAGTTGAAAATGTTTGCAGAGTTTCTGAAAACAAAGTTAATGAAGGTGGGAATAATATTGTTAACCCAACTATAAAGCTTATTAGTGGTTTCTAAAGCTGGGTTGTGGATTGAAGAGGGTGTACAAGAACCTTCAATACATTTACTTTCTGAAAAGTCTAAAATGAAAAGCAATTTGCATTTTCGAACTCAAAAAGTCGGAAAGTAAGGTCTTTAGTGGACATTGAGGAAACTTTATCAAAAAGATAAGAGACAAGTTACAAGGGGTATAGGAAAATCATACGGATAAACACATATAGGATCTTATGTTCAATCATCAAGAAAGAGTAATACGAAAGCGTACTTGAATTCATTAGAATTGATTTCTTAGGGTTTGTAGTCTTCCACGTTTAAACCTTTGAGAGAATCTGTATCTCACTCACTGATGTGATATGAGAATGAGAATTACGTTAAGTTTAGACTGGAGACCATAACCTATGGCTGTAGTATATTTAATTTTATTTTGGCCCATCATAAAAATAAAATAAAATAAAATAAAATAAAATAAAATAAAATAAAATATTGGATCTCTACACATTACAAAGCCCATCTTAAATAAAATGCCCTAAAGTCCAATAACTCAAACTTTATATGATCACTTTTAAATGGAATAAACAAATTAGATAGCCTATAATGTATAATTAATTGATATATAGCCCAATTAAAAATTTTTTTGACAATCTCTCACTTGGGCCACATATGACACCTAATAATTGTACTTTTTAAAATAACTTTATGAGCTCAATATTTGCTATCTTCACAAAGTAACATCTCAAAAAATCTAGTCTATCAATTATACCAAAATAGGATCAAAGCAATCTTCATTACATATAGTTCGTAACTAGATCCATCAATAGTGACATATATTAATATAATCAATGAAATAGATCAAGTATAGATGTGTAGCATGAAAATTACATGTAACGTGATCCCTTAACATACTTATTTCCAACTGGTCCTATTTTATAACTCAAAGTGTTAAACAACATGCTTTCAGAACCTTTAATGCTCAATTGCAATTGAAAGAATAAAAACTTTATTTCAAAGTTTAAGTAATAACCACAATACCTAAATCTAATCAGAAAAATATCTTAATAACAAATGAATATAAATAAAACAAACTCCCACCATACAAGCATATCATCAAAGTGAACCACACCCATATGAGCTACATGCTCATGAAACACCTTAAGTGGTACACCCTTAACAACCGGATTCACAATCATGGAGTTTGTATCAAGATATTCAATAGATATCTGAAGACTCTAAACTCTCCTTAACAACAAGAAACTTAATGTTAATATGCTTTGACTTTGATGAGCTTTTGTTGTTCTTAGAATATAACTCTGCGACTTTATTATCACAATAAATCTTCAACGGTCTCTCAATACCATCAACAATGCACAGCTCAGTGATAAAATTTCACAATCATATTGTTTGGTTAGATGCTTTATAGCAAGTTATAGACTTTGCTTCTATGGTAGAAGAAGCTATGAGTGACTTCTTTACACTCTTCCAAAATATAACTCCTCTAGCTAACATGAAAACATAACAAAAAGTGGATCTTTTGCTATCAAGGCAACCAACAAAATCGGAGTTTGAATACCCAATGATCCTTAAATGATCTGAGCTTCTATATGTGAGCATGTAATCTTTAATTCTATGTAGATGCCTCATAGCCCTCTTTACTACTTTCCAATGATCCATTCCAAGGTTAGTTAAATATCTGCCAAGCATTTCAATAATGTACGCAATATCTGAAAGCATACAAACTTGAGCATACATAAGGATCCCTACTGCTCAAGTATAAGGAATCTTTACATCTCTTTCTTTTCAATCTCATTTCATGGGCATTGAAGCAAATTGAATTTATCACCTTTAGTAATGGGCATGTCTCTTGATGTACAATTCTTCATGTCAAATCTGCTAAGCACCTTATCATTATATGCCTTTTGTGATAAGTCAAATATACCATGAGAACAATCTCGGTCAATCTGTATGTCCAACGCAAAGGATGCATTACCAAGATCTTTCATCTCGAAATTATTCGAAAGAAATCTCTTGATCTCATGCAATAGGCCTATATTGCTGCTTGTTAGCAGTATATCATCGACATACAACACTAGAGAACAAATTTGCTTCCACTGATCTTGTGATAAATGCATTGATTAACATTGTTCTCCTTAAAACTGAAAGAGGTTATGACTTGATCAAATTTTCAATACCATTGATTGGATGCTTGCTTTAAACCATAAATGTTTTTTTTAATTTGCATACCATATGTTTCGATTCATCCAACACAAAATTTTCTAGTTGCACCATATAAATTGTTTCTTCAATATCACCATTGAGAAACTCTGTCTTTACATTCATCTGATGTAATTACAAATCTTAATGAGCTACAAGTGTCATAATGATTCTAAAAGAGTCTTTCGATGAAACCAAAGAAAAAGTCTTTTTAAAATCAATGCCTTCCTTTCGAGTGAAATCTTTGGCAACTAGACATGTTTTAATTTTTTTACATTGCCTTTCGAATCTTAATTGGTTTTGAAAATTCATTTACAACCAATCGGTTTCGCTCCTTCAAGCAATTCAACAAGATCCTAAGTGTCATTGTCATTTATAGACTTCATCTCATCTTTCATGACTTCTATCCATTTATGAGAGTGAACACTTTGTTTGGCTTGACTAACAGATTTTGGATTATCTTCCAATCCTATGTCAAACTTGTGTTCTTAGAGATATACGATATAATCATCTAAAATCACCGATCTCCTCTCCTTAAAAGATCTCCTGAATGGCACTTCCAATTGAGATTGTTGTCGCTACTTCAGTTGAATAGGAACAGGTTCTTCAATAAAAGGTAACCTTGGAATGTCTTAATAATATGAATTTGCATCTTAAATAAGGTTAAGCATAATTTTTTGATCATTTTCAATTACAACTATAGGAACTGTACAATGTTCTTCATCAAAGACAAAGCTCCTAAGTTTGGCACTCCCATCATATTCAACATCCTCAATAAACTTAATATTTTCTGTTTCAAAAAAGGATCTATTTGAGGATAAAAAAACTTGAAACCCTCAATCTTTTTTTAGTATCCAACAAAGTAGCAGCTTATTGTTCTCAAGTCTAATTTCCTTTCATTAGGCTTGTATGGCCTAGCCTCAGTTAGACAACCCCAGATATGTAGATGTCTAATACTAGGCTTCTTTCTTGTCCATAACTCATATAGGGTTTTAGCCATTGCTTTGCTTAGAACTCAATTGAGAATATACACTGTAATCTTTAAGGCTTCTCCCCAAACTGACTCTAGTAAAGAATAATTACTTATCATACTTCTAACCATATCCTTTAAGGTTCGATTTTGTCTCTTAGCTACACCATTTTGACTTGGAGTCTCAGGCATGGTGTATTGAGGAATGATGCCACATTCTACTAAATACCTTGGCAAAGGTCCTGGACGTTGTTCACCTGATACGTCATATCTACTATAATATTCACCGCAACGGTCAGATTTAACGGCTTTAATTTTTCTACCATGCTGATTTTCAACTTCAGCTTTATAGGTCTTGAAATTGTCCAACGATTGAATCTTCTCATGAATCAAATATAAGTACCTATAATAAGAATGATTTTCTATGAAAGTAATAAAATAATGTTGACCATTCCAAGAAGTTGTAGGGAATGGAACACAAATATCAGTATGAATTAAATCCAAATTTTTGAACTCCTATTAGCACAAGTTTTCTTGATATTTGCTTGTTTTCCCTTAATATACTGAATACAGATTTTAAAATCTAAAAAATCAAGGGAATCAAGAATTCCTTTTGAAACAAGCATCTTTATTCTTTGTTATAACATGGAAGAATTCTCATTAATTAATTTGCGCTCTGTACCACAATTACTTTTGTTCAAGGATTCATTAATATAGGAGGCATGAAGGTCCAATTTATATCGATTATCTACTAAAGGACTGCACCAATAAGATTTGAATACTGAAAAAGACTAAACTTTCAATTTTTAAATGAACAAGAATATCTTGATTTGTCCAAATAAGAAATAGGAATCAAATTATGTCTAAGTGACAGTACACAAAAAGTCTCATTTAAATCTAAATAGCAACCAATTTGTAACTTTAATCTAATAGACCAATAGCTTCAATAGGAGCCCTTTTGCCATTTCCTACATAGATGAATCTTTCAGCATCAGTTGGCTTTCTGCTCCTTAGACAATCCTGCATGGTCACACTTATGTGAGTAGTTGCACCTGTATCTATCCACCAAGTGCGATTTGGAACTAAAGCTAAATTAACTTTAAAATAAACAAAGTTGAGAAGTTTACCCTTTTTGGCAAGCCATTTTGTATACTTGGAATAGTCCTTCTTCACATAACTATCTTTATGGCAAAAGAAATATGTGATCACCTTATCCTGTTTATGCTGCCCCTTAAACTATAAAGTTTTAGTGTTTATAGAGCCTTTTCTTGTATTGTTTATTTCCTCTTTCTGTTGGCAACATTGTCATTGGAAGAAATTGCTAAATGAGCACTTTGTATCTTCTCTTATTTCAATCTCTCTTCTTATTGCACACATTGGGCAATGAGCTCATTAAGAGTTCATTCTCCTTTTAAGTATTATAACTTATCTTAAAAGGACTAAATTGTGTAGAAAGAGTTATGAAGACCAAGTGCACGAGAATGTCTTCAGACAACTCTAATTTTACTGCCTTTAATCTTTTAACAAGATTAAACATTTCCATAACGTACTCCCTTATGTTTCCTTTGCCATTATACCACATTAAAACAAGCTTAGATAGGATGGTGCTTGTTTCAACATTTTCATTTGTAGTAAATTTGTCTGCAGTTTGATTTAGGAAACTCTTAACATTTTCTTCATTAGGCATTGCACCCTTGATGACATATGGAATTGAGTGCTTCATGATCATCAAACTCATACGGTTTGAACACTCCCATTTTTCATAAAATGCCCTTTCCATAGCTATACTGTTATCAACAAGGGTGGGAGGTTTGTTTGACCTAGTCGCATAGTCTAGATCTATACACCTAAGCACAATGGTAATGTGCTCCTTCCATTTATTGAAGTGAGTGTCATTAAGCATTGGATTGTTGTTCAAATTAGCAGATATAAAGGAAACATTAATTGAATGTAGATAATAATAATAATAATAATAATAATAATAATAATAATAATAATAATAATAAGTTCACAATTAACAAACAATAATTTTGGGCCATTTAAGATACCAAGCACAACATTGAAATTTAGTCTTTAAACAAAAATATCAATTTGCAAGCGGTAGTCTTAAACTTAATTAGTAAATATTGATAACTGAATCCTATCAACAATACGCCTTTCTTTGGACCGATATATTGCATGCATGGTTAAAATAATTTTATCACATATTTACTACCTCATGTGTTTATAATATAGGCCAAAAAAAAATCTTTCTTTGGGTCGATTATTTTTCACATGGATTAAGAACACAGCTATTTAAATTCTTTAATGACAACCTTATTTTTCTAAATAAATAAATAAATATAAAAGAGGTCACTTTGGTGGCTTTTTATATCAATTTAATTTATTTGGAACTTTATTTTTCACAAAATATGCACATGTGTATATACTGAGAGTATACAAATTTATCAACAATATTAGGGCTATAATCCCAAAAAATAAGAATATCCTAAAATCCCCAAGAACAAAACTCCAATTATTAAAATAATAAAATAATAAGTATTTCAAGATATCTATTCCCAACAGACATAAGCCCAATAAAAACCTAACAATAAAGATGTGTAAAACATGACATATCAAATTTACCTCAATATCCTAGGTTTTTTGCCCAAAGCTCAGGATTCCAATAATTAGCCTAAAACAAAGTTCAATAATTTCAAGAGATTAACTACAGATACCCAAATTGTTATACAAACTTATCTTTGTAACCTAATTATGTTTTCTTGATTTCTTTAAACAAAAAAAAAACAAATATTCCTTAAATTTGCAACTTAGATTCAGCTATATAAGTTACAAAAAAACAATCATCATTCAACAATTATAATCAAAACACATAAAATATAATTGTTTTGGTTGAATTTTAAATTCGGGATTTCAAAAAATTAAAAGATAAATTACTTGAATCATGAAACAAATTTCATAATATTCTTTACATGATTTTAATCTTTATTCTATAGGTAATAAAAGCACTAAGGTTTTAAACAAAAATTTTTAATTCTCAGTGATCAAACATGAACAGGCTCTTGATACCACATGTAGGAAAATCATACGGATAAACACACAAGATCCCATATTCAATCATCAAGAAAGAATTATGTGAAAGCTTACATGAATACATTGGAATTGATTTCTTTGGATTAGCAATATTCCACGTTCAAACTTTTTAGAGAATCTGTATCTCACTCATTGATGGGACATGAGAATGAGAATTACGTTATATTTATATTGGGGACGATAACCTATTTATACACATAGTATATTTTATTTTATTTTGGCCCATCATAAAAATAAAAAAAATATTTGGTCTCTACACATTTCAAAACTCATTCTAAATGATATGCTCTAAAGTCCAATAACTCAAACTTTATATGATCACTTTTAAATGACTAAACAAATTAGATAGCTTGTAATTTACAATTAATTGATATATGTAGGCCCACATAAAAATTTTCCCAATAGGGGGAAGTTGAAAAAAAATGAAACAACTCAAGAATAGCAAACTAACACAAGTACATATTAACAAAGAAGATAGATTTGCTAACAAATTGTTGTTTGACGGTGATTTTCAAAATCGAGACAGAATTTTAATGGAAGAGGCGAAAGCTACATGGAACATTAGAACAATATTGGATTTTAAAGCATGCTGTGATGATGAGTATGTTATTGAAAGATTGAAGGGGTTGTCTTCTCGAGATTAAGGAGTTTCGCTTGTCGTTTAGAGGATTTGAATTTGAGAAGGAAAATGAAACGAATGGGAAGTTTACGTGCTTTGGTAATGTCAGTCAAAGGTTATGAATAAGTTTATTTGAATTAGCAGGATTTGGTGACTTTGAATTCATCTTGCTATGGTGTTTAAGATGCAATGCAGTAAAGGGTCTAAAATAGGTTATGTTATAGGTGTCATATTGATCATACGAAGAGAAATAGAGACAAGGAAAAGTGGGAGAAAAAACCATTTGTATACTTTTCCCTTCACCCCATCCACGACCTTTTTCCTTTCATCATATTGAAGAGACGCAACTTGAGAAAAAAAGGGTTTCATCTTTTTCTTCTTCCCACTAATTGTCCTTAAGGAAGAAGGGCAATAGAAAAAAGAAAGTCATTTTGATTTGATTTTGTACATGACTTTGCGTTATCACGTGATTTCATCATCACTATGCAATTTTCCTAACTTACCTAATTCCCCTATTGATATCAAACAAAATTATTTGCTTCATTAAAAGCAGTTCTCTTCTAATTATTTTGATTAGTTGATTTTGACATCTAAACTATCCTAATTAAAGAATGCTGAAAAGACATGCAAAAAAACATAATTGAGGATATTTAGATTTAATTATAAGAAGCAGCATCATAAATAAACCTCTTAATTTATTATTTTATTGTCTTGAATTCCCTTCTTAAATTGATGAATTACTTTGTGCATGACTATGCTAGTTGTAAATTAATTTCTATTATCTATATAGAAAGAGCAGAACAAATGTAGCAATGTTGTAGATAAAAATGTTTTCGTCATAAAAAGGCAATCATGAATCAATTAATTAATGATCTAAGTAAGATTAGAAATAGTCGGCAGATGACATTGACGTGAATTGAATATGTGCAAATAGCTTGTTTTTTATGCGAAAGATTTCAAGATTTTCCTGTGGAATCATAGAACAATGACACTTTTTATTGGACATGAGTTGAATTGCATGTGTGGATTTCAGTGAAGTTTAAATATCGGTTTTAATCGAATTGTTTTAATTTAGTTAATCAATCTGTCATTAAATTAATTTTAATCGGCTATCAAAAATAATTTTGAAAAAATATCAATTTTTGGTTAATTCAATTTAAAAGTAAAATTAACTGAAATTTTAATTTAAATATAAAAATCTAAAAATAAAATTAAAAATACACGAAACTAAAGGATATGTTTAATGTTACGAGTGCAATGTTTTAACTTTAATGTTATTAGAGTTTTAAATTTAATACTTTGATATTTGAATATCACTACAGCAAAATGTACTTTTAGCAGCGTTTATAAATGCCGCTAAAATTTCATGGCATTAGCAAAAAACGCTGCAAAAAAACGCCGGCTATTCTAGTGTCAGGAAAAAGAGCGGTGTTTTTTTGAAAAATGCCGCTAAGTTCGCGACGTTTTTGTGCCAATTAACGGCGCTTATAGGTGCCGCAAAATTAGCGGCGTTTTTGACAAAACGCCGCAAAAATAGCGGCATTTTTCTGCATTTTTATTATAAAACGCCGCTAAATTAGACTTTTTTTTTATAATTTTTATTATATAATTAGATTTTATATTTTTTTTCAATTTGAATACATTTAATGAATTTTAATTATATTTTTAGAAAAAATTTTAATTATTTTTAGAAAAGAATAGAAGAGAATGATGAAACTATGAGTTTTTGCCTTCAATATTAAGAGTTGTCAATTGTTAAGAATGTAAAATAGACTTTTTCTTTCAGCAAAAAAAGTAAATAGACCTCTTCTAGTCATATGAAAGTCATAAACTGTTTATCAACTTATTTATATATAAAATATAAAATAAGCGTAATGTAAAAACATATTTACATAGAAAATACATCTCTTATCTGTCCTAAACAAAACCTATGCTACGTTGCTGCTGATTATAAAACAGAACTAACAAAAGATACACAAGCATCATTGGAGGTTCCAGCAGTGGGGTGGTTTACTCTGTCAAAGGAACGCTTTCAAACTTGCATCCCTCCTTGTTGGCTTTCTTGGCAACTGCTGCAGCATTATCATAACCAATTTTCTTGAAGCAAGGAAGTAATTAGGGATGTGCTTGAAATGCAAAGACTCTTGTGGAACAATTGATCATAGATAAGGAAACAGGGATGAAAACTCAAGACTTACAGGGTTTAAGGATGTTACAAGCATTAGAGACTGCAAGACCACGCAAAATGTCACAAGGCAACAACATATGATCATTAGCTCGGGAATCTATCATATGGTATCAAAATAAATTTAAATATTCAGTATGTAGCATCAACTGACCTCATGTAATAATTTTGAAATTCTTTCCCTATTAGCTTGAATTCCCCTCACATAGTTCTTCTCAAAGGAAGCAAATGCATCACCCAGCAATCTTAGCGACTGATAGCAAAGAATCAAGATGACTAGTTAAATTAAAATGAATACATTCAATAATCTAATCGTGTAGTCAGCATCATAACTGGAAAAAAAAAATTCAAGGTAGGACAAGCACATGATAACCAAATATTGAATCCTATGAACATTTTTCGTTGCAATAATTCATTTAGTTCATATCCAATAATTTTTGTAAGATCTTAGGAAAAAAGAAATTTGATTCTTCAAATGAGAAGTTTATTAGCACAGGAATTTTAAATTTCAGTCAAAAAAATCCGATGCATTAATTTATAAAATTTTAAGGGAAAAAACTGTATTACAGTTGCTTATTAGCCAAAACGCCAGTATGTGTATGTGGAATTGCTATCTAACCACACTTAGTTAATATAATTCGTGCACTAGGAACTCAAAGGTTTTGAAATTATATGAATTGCAGTTTTTCAATTACTATTGTTACAAAAGAACATACATGTAGGAGTGCACTAGCAATCATTGGCTTGAATACATTCAACTCAAAGTGGCCAGTTGATCCACCCACTGTGATAGCAACATGGTTACCCATAACCTGCAAAGAAAATTTTTATCTTGTTATACTCTGATAAAAGTGATGATTTAACTGCCAGTAGATAAACTCTCCAGTTGGTCAATAGCATCTGAATGTTAAAAAAGTAATAGTAACAAAATTTACCTAGGCACAGACCATAGTAAGAGCCTCACACTGGGTAGGATTCACCTTCCCCTGAAACAGAATATCATATTATCATATTATCCTCACTTGCATTTTTAAATGCAAAATTAAGAAATTGTTTTACTCCCTCTTGGTACTCTTGACTTAACCTCGACTTTTGCATCCAACTCTTATCCATTTATAACTTGCTACATTATACACCAATAAAAAAAATTAGATGTCTATACACTATAGTCTTCGGGCTCAACTCGATAGTTTTCGAGTCGAGCTCGAGCTACCTAAACAATGAGTTGAGCCAAGTTCAAGAATTTTAACAGTCATTCAAATGGCTTTTAATGTAAATAGTCAGCAACAACATAAAAAATACTACTGCACATTCAACAATGTAGTTCATGTGCAAATAATGGAATTTAACTACATATTAACTAACATGCAAAACAATTCAGAACAATCTTTTACACATCATGGAGCAGCATTACATTAGCAATCAAGTTCACTTGCAGATAAAAGAAGAAAGCATCAATTCTGAGTCTAAAAAGAGTTTATTATCATAAGCTAATGCTAGACAAAACATAGTAACATATTAACTAAAATTATTAACTAAAATTATTAAAAAGAAAAAATAGAAAGCAACCATTCTGAAATACATTTTTATGTACTATCACCTTAAGGCATTATCAGTTCAAGTCTAACTCACAAGTTAAGAAAACTCAAATAGCTCAAGTAGTAACCTACTAGCAGGATCTCTTGCCCCAAATGTTTTAAACCTGGAAAAGCAAATATAGATTTTAGGAAAATTGGATATATCTGCAAATAGGCTAGCAAATTTAGGTAAATGACATATCTGCAGCACTTTACCTCTATAATGAACCCCTACCAAGGAAAAGAAGTTTGTTTAGAACATTACCCATTCTCAAAAACATATATAAATACAACTCAGGCCTTGAAAAGCCTAATTAAGCCAAAGTAAATCAATGACAGTGGAGATGTTGAAACCTAATTAAGCCAAAGTTCCAGATAAAATAAATTAAACAGCAAAATTCCATGCATATAAAAGAGAAATCTCCCTAAAATGTTTTGCTTCCAAAGCAGTACTCAAATTAGTATTAATTTCAGCTAAGTTGACAGAAATAGACAAATAGTCATTCAAACATTAACAAGAAATATATAAAAAATAAAAATAATAATAAATTGCTAACTAATTCTTAGAAGTGAAATTAACTAAAAATTTATCATGACGCAAAAAAACAGGGTAAAGAAGAGCTAAAAATTTTTAAAGTGAAAAGATAAGGTAACAAACTGAAACGGAATTGGCGGTGAGAGTGCCGCTAGAGGCGACAACGGAAGCGGATGACCTGCGAGAACCAGCGCTTGCAGTGATGGTGGATGAGGGAAAGAGGAGGCGGTGGATGGGGCGAAAGATGAGCTGGCAAGGCATGTGGTGAATGGAAGCGGTGCAAGTGGAAGTGGCGCGTAGGCGTGTGAGGGAGACGGATTCAGTACGGAGAATTGAGTCCATCTTTTATCAGACGGATTCTCAAAAAATATATATTTTCAAAAAAATATATATTTAGCTACTCATGGAAGAAATATGTAGGAAAATGAAAGAAAAAATAACCAAAGCAATCCTTTCAATGACCAAAGCTTAAAATAATCCAAAAATCCATTCCGTCTTTCTTCATTTCTGTTACTCCATTCTCGTAACAAACAAACAGAGATTAGCACCGATCGAATCCACGAAGAAAACACAAAAGGAAATAGAGAACTTACGAGATCAGAAGAAATGGAAGAGCGACCGGAAGCAATGCTCTTGAGACGACGCATCACAACGCTGCTAAAGCTCAGAAGCTTGAAGGCCCGAAAAGAGAATCGGAGAGAGAATTTAAACACTAAGAGGGAATCAAAAAGAGAATCGGAGACTGAAATCTGAGAGAATCGGGAAACATGAACAGCATTGTAAAAATTGAAGAGAGAATGGGAAAATTTATGTTTAGGGTGTTTATGAGAGGTGAGGTTTTGATCGAAACCAGAGAGGGAATTTAAACACTATGAGGGAATCGAAAAGAGAATCGAGAAACATGAACTTTTTTGAAGAAAACATTGTAAAAATTGAAGAGAGAATCAGAAAAATCTGGGTTTATGAGAGGAGAGGTTTTAATGGAAATGTTTAAGAAAACTTTTTTTATATAGAATTTTTTTATTAGATTTTTTTATCGAAATACATTTGTTTTATGTTTTTTTATAAATGTAAAATTAAAATAGCGGTGTTTATCTCTAACAACGCCGCTATTTAATATTTTTTTTAATAAAATATATATTTTCAAAAAATTTAGAATAAATATTTTTTAATTTTATTTTAAAATATAGCGGCGTTTATAAGGAAAAAACGCTGCTATCTGATCAACTTAGCGGTGTTTAGATACATAAACGCCGCTATTGGTCAAACTTCACGGTGTTTTAATTGAAAAACGCCGTGAGTTAATTTAAAAGAAGGAATTTAGCAGCGTTTTATTAAAAACGCCACTAAAAAAGTGCCGCGAAAAGTACATTTTCCTGTAGTGTATTTTGTTAAATAATTTTATTTAGTTTGTTTCAAATATAAAAAATTAAGAGTTTAAAACACTATAAAAAAATGCATTTTATCATTCAATTAATCTGAAAATTAACCGAATCAAATTCAATTTTTGAAAACAATAAATTTAATTCGGTGATAAAAATAAACTAGTATAATTCGGTTAATTCAATTTTAAATAATTCAATTCAAAATTAATCGAATCAATAAAACAAATATTAAACTTTCATTTTTAAAAAAGAAAATTTAGAACGGATTGCTTGTTGTTTATCTAAAATATTATATTTTCATTAGAAGTTATAAAATTACAAGAAAATTATCAAATGAACATGCTCTCTAAATATGGAATTAGAAGAAAGTACTGAAAAATTACGATTTTGGAGAAAACATCCAGTTTAAGACCTAATTGGAGAAATATAAGATTTAAAATTAAAAACATATATATATATATATATATTTATTCATCTCTTTCAAATATATAGATAGAAAAAATAAATGTTATAAAGGAAAAAAACAAATCCATTTATATTGGAGTCAAACATGTATTATTCGAATTCAATACCCGTATCTAATTAGGATTATTATCCTATCCACTGTCAATAGAGTTTTTTAACTCTACAATTTGAGTAAGGATAATAACATGTGTCCTATTTTATTTATTTTTTTAATATTTTTAAAGGACACATGTTATCATCTTAACCCCACTTACGGAGTTTAAAAACTCTATTGGTGGTGGATATGATAATAATTCTTAAAATTATAAGTTATATCTTGAGTTTGAATAAAAAAACTTTCAAACTTAATTATTTAAAAAAGGTTGATTGAAAAACTTTTATAATCCACCTAATACACTAAAATACAAACTTTAATCAAGTTGTTTAAGATAATGTTCTATCAACACACAAAGGATCAAAGAAGGTATAAGACGTTAAAGAACATGGAGGGCCCTCTTCACATGAATTCACGTGTCACAGTTAATAAAAAAAGTACTCAATTTAACAACTTAGATACAACATTCGAACGCTAAAGTCTCACAACATCAAATGGACCCCATTTTGTTCAATAATTACCCTTTCAAAATTAAATTAATTAACAATAATAATCAAAGAACCAATTACAACAAATATATTCTCCTTTTTGTTCCATTTCCCTTTTTTTTTTTCCCTTTTCAAATGTTGGCACCCCACCACTCTTTGTTTGCACATTCTACATACACTAAGCTTTCTTTTAGATTGAAAGAGAACCATTTTAGCTTACAATAATTTTGAAAGAGAATCCACTAATTAAAACTCTGCATTAATGAAATACAGACCACCCAATAAACATCATTAATTAATATTTTAATTGAGTGATTAGATTCAATAAGATTTAGTCGTGGGACAGCAGCAAACATAATCCAAGACAAATCTCAATGACACATGTTTTAAACATTTTTAAATTGGACAATGCTACATGTACTAAAATATTACACTCAAATGACGCATTCAGGTATTTATTTTTATTCTAAAGATTTAAATGAAAGATTCCAAAATTTTATTTAGTATAATAAATTTTAAAAGCCTTTATATATTTTATGAATCTATGAGATATGTATATCAAATGGGTGTATATAACAATTTTCTTTTCATTTTTCCTTGAATATATGAGATATGTGTATCAAATGGGTGTATATAAGAATTTTAACTTCTGCCTCAATCGAAGACTTCGCACAAAATTTCCTTGCAGTACGTGAAATTACCTTACCATTTTCATTGCGTATCACAAATCCTATCTGTTAAAGCTAGATAAATGGCAGTAGCTAATCTGTTATTCTTTGTAATATTTTACCGAGTATATATATAGGTACAATGCTAGATGTTTATGGAATACAATTATGTAGATCCTAGAATTAAGGGTCAATGCCTGTAGTGGTGCAGAATATTATGGGATGATTGACAGACTGTGTAATTAAGGATTGATATTCTTATCATGCCCCCGCAAGGTTGGTGGTCCAGAGTGGACACCAAGCTTGGTTCTATGATCGAGGAATTGTTTGCGGTGAAGTGGCTTAGTTAATGAATCTGCTAGTTGATCAGCAGATGATACATGTCGAATCGAAATGAGATGCTTGACAACCTGATCAAGAACAAAGTGATAATCAATGGCTAAGTGTTTGATGCGAGAGTGAAAAACTGGATTAGCACATAGGTAGGTGGCTCCTAAATTGTCACAGTAGATGACTGGTCGTTCTGACAGAACTATGTATAGTTCTTTGAGAAGATTTTGAAGCCAGTTGATTTCTGCTGCAGTATTGGCGACAACTCGATATTCGGTTTCAGTGGATGATCGAGCAATTGTATTTTGTTTCTTACTACTCCAACTGATGGGATTTTTACCCAGGAATACTACATAGGCTGAAGTAGATGCACGATTGTCAGGGTCACCAGCCCAATCAGCGTCCGAGAAGGCATGAAGTGATAGGGGAGAGTTCTTTTTGAGTAGAATGCCAAGAGTGGAGGTCCCATTGAGATATTGAAGAACTCTTTTCACAGCACACCAGTGATTGGATGTAGGTTTATGCATGAATTGAGAGAGTTTGTTAACTGCAAAACAGATGTCAGGTCTGGTGAGAGAGAGATATTACAATACACCAATTGTCTGTCGATAGAGAGTAGCATAAGCAAGAGGACCGCTATCATTGAGACTGAGTGTTTCTGTGGCCGAGAGTGGCGTAGCAATAGGTTTGGATTCATTCATCTTTGTCTTGGTGAGGAGATTTCGAATGTATTTGTGTTGGCTGAGAAGGAGTCCATCATCGGTGAAGTGAGCTTCAACACCAAGAAAGTAATGAAGTGATCCAAGATCTTTTAAAGAGAACCTGTGTGCAAGGCAGTTGATGAATTTGTGGACTAGTTGGGAAGACGATCCTGTAACAATAATATCATCGACATAGACTAAGAGCAAAATGGTTAGTTTATTCTGATGATATGTAAACAAGGAGGTGTCAGTTTTGGAGAGGGTGAACCCTTGCTGTAGTAGAAAGGTGCAAAGTTCATTATACCAGGCACGAGGGGCTTGTCGAAGTCTATATAGAGCTTTCCTGAGTTTACAAACATGATGTGGATAGTCTAAATTGATGAAACTAGGAGGTTGAGCAACGTAGACATCTTCTGACAGAGTGCCTTGTAGAAAGGCATTGTTTATGTCGAGTTGCCTAAGAGGCCATTGGAATTGAAGTGCCAGAGCAAGGACCAGACGTACGATGGTTGGTTTAACCACTGGGCTGAAGGTGGAATGGAAGTCGATACCTGGTCTTTGTTGAAATCCTTTGGCAACCAAGCGGGCTTTGTATCTGTCGATGGAGCCATCAGGTTTCCTCTTGATCCGGAAAATCCATTTACATCCAACAATGTCTTGTGTAGGGTGTGATGGTATTAGGTCTCAAGTGTGGTTTCAAAGGAGAGCGTCATATTCATCTTTCATGGCCTGATGCCAAGCAGGCTGTTTTACAGCTTGACGATAGGAGATGGGTTCAAAAGTGTCGGAGGTGTGGTTGTGGGTGACACTATATAGATGAGAATTTTGGAATTTGGAATTGGGTTTGAAAATGTTGTTTTTGGATCTTGTTGTCGTTGGATGACACGCGGTGGGGGGTTGGGTATGAAATTTAGTGGTGTCATCGGATGTTATGGGTGTAGGGGAAGATAGTTGAGTTGATTGAATGGAATTTGGACTGTCTTGTGTAGGTGGTTCATTGTGGGAGGAGGTAATGGCTGGTTGAGTAGTAGCAGGGGAATGAAATGATGAAGAGAGTGGAGTTTAAGAGATACATACCTGTTCTGATTGTGTTGTGTTGGATTGAATGGGGGAAGATTGCAGCATCGAGGCAGGAAGGCATGAGTGGCTGGTAAATCTTAGGCGAGGGATGGTCAAGGAAGTTTCAATAGGTATGAAAGTAGTGTTGGATGAGTTCTGAGGTGGACTGGAAGGTGATGTCGATGTAGAATGGAAAGGTAAAGGACCCAAGATTCCAGGGCTGTTATTTGGAACAGATCTGGAGGTTTACCGATTGCACCATTCAGTGACAGTAGCATCAGAGGGTGAATAAGGAGATCTAGATTGGTGTGAGTGAGGAAACTCATCTTCCACAAAAATGACATGTCTGGAGACATGTATTTTCTTTGTTAAGGGTTCATAGCACTTGTAGGCATTATGAGTTGTAGAGTACCCAAGAAAAATACAAGGTTTGGATTTGGGTTGCAATTTGTGTTGATTGTATGGTTTTAACCAAGGGTAGCATAGGCAGCCAAATATCTTTAATTTTGTGTAGTTGGGAGTGGTGGAGAACAGTTTTTCAAATGGTGATTGATTGTGTAATACTGGTGTAGGTAACCTATTAATAAGATATGTGGAAGTGTGGAAGGCATGAGGCCAAAAATTAAGTGGAAGAGAAGCTTTGTAAAGGAGTGTGAGACCTGTTTCGATTATGTGACGATGTCTACGTTCAGCTGAGCCAACAAGTTGTGGTGTATGTGGTGGAGAAATTACGTGTTGAATGCCAATGTTTACAGCAGTGGTATGAAGGCCATGATATTTGGTGCCACCATCAGAGTAAACTGTTTTGATCTGAAGTGCAAAGAAATTTTCTACCAAGTTCTTGAATTTGGTAAAGATGGAAGGAACTTCAGATTTTGATTTGAGCAGGTAGAACCATATATATTTTGTAAAATGATCAATGAAGACAACATAATATCTAGATTGATCAATGCCAAGTGTAGGTGCTGGTCCCCAAACATCTGTATATATTATTTCAAGTGGTTGAGTGCTTGATAAAGAGTTAACTCCAAATGGAAGTCTGTGACTTTTTTTACATAAGCAAGAATTGCAATAAGTGAAGGTGTTGGAAGCTGACACATGAAGTGAGTTGTTGGAGAGTATTTTATTGAGAAGTCGAATTGAAGGATGACCCAGTCGACAATGCCATTGAAAGAGAGAAGGTTTTGTGGTGATGTAGGCTTGAGGATTGGTAGAGGTGTTTGGCCATTCATATAGATTCCCGTTGCACCTGCCTTTGACGAGCAATGCCCTCGTGTTCAAATCCTTCACAACAAAATCATTAGGGTAAAATTCAGCATAAGTGTTGTTAGTTTTACAGAGCTGAGAAACAGATATAAGATTCTTTTGTGTTGAGGGAGTACACAAAACATTGTTTAGGGTACGAGTGGATTTATCAGAAACAATATCAGTGGATCCAATATGTGTGATAGGAATACCTGACCCATCACCGATGATAATTCCATCATTACCTTCATATTCAGAGTGGATGGCTAGATTTTGGAGATCAAAAGTGATGTGATGTGACGCTCTTGAGTCTAGAATCCAGTTGTTGCTGCTGTTTGAACCACCATAAAAATAATTGGCCTGTGGTGTGAAGTTTGGAGACTTGGATCTGCATGTTTTTGCTGTATGGCCATGTCTATAGCAAAGTTGGCACACGACAGAACTGTGGTTGTTGTTGGTAGAGGTGCACCAGTGAGGATTATTATTGTCATGAGATGCTGATCTGGGTTGGTGGTTGTTGAAATTTTTGTGACGATAGTGTCGATTAAATCTGGTGTTGGAGGTGCTATTGCTCCTTGTCTTGTCTCCACTATTAGAGCGCTGAGAATACTGTGCTGTGAACATATTTGTATCCTTGTGATTGTCTTCTATCTTCAGAATCATCTCATGGTCAGAGAGTTTTTCATGGAGCTCTTCAAAGGAAATGGGTTCAGATCGAGCACGGATACCAGCGTTGATTTCTTTAAAGTCAGTGGTGAGGCCCCTGAGGACATAATGAACATGTTCATCTTCAAATAGTGGATGGCCAATCAATGCCAGGTCATTGGCAATGGTTTTGATGGTTGCATATATTCTGATACAGTCTTCCCTTCTTTGTTGGTTTTGGAGAGAATATCTCGAAGTGTGAGGTAGCGTGTCCGTGATCTGTTGGCATAGGTCTAGTTTAGTTTGGTCCAGGCTTGTGCAGCAGTTTCGACTCCATCGAGGGATGGATGAATACCAGGGGTAGATGAGGATAATATAGCGTGGCGGATGAGAGCATCTTGTCGATGCCAGAGTCGATGGGAGGGATTTTTGTTTTCATCTGTGAGTAATTTGGAGGGCAGGGAAATGAGCCATCAAGATAGCCATCTAAGTCATAGCCTAGCATTAAGGTTTCAAATTGAGTTTTCCATGCTGAAAAATTTGTTTGTGTGAGTTTATTGGGAAGATGAGTGGTAGCGTTGATGGGAACTATATCTCTAATGAGATCAATAGGTTCAGTTGTTTTGGTGACGGAAGATTCTGTAGACATGGTGATAGGAGGAGAAAAAAGAAGAGGGAAGAGAGCAAGCAGAAGATGGTGGAAGGGAAGTAGAAGAAGACAAAACGGAAGAAGATCAATCTCGTTAGAGAAAAAATGCTCTTGATACCATGTTAAAGCTAGATAAATGGCAGTAGCTAATCTGTTATTCTTTGTAATATTTTATAGAGTATATATACAGGTACAACGCTAGATGTTTATGGAATACAATTATGTAGATCCTAGAATTAAGGGTCAATGCCTGTAGTGGTGTAGGATATTATGGGATGATTGACAGACTGTGTAATTAAGGATTGATATTCTTATCACTATCCTTTTTTCTTTTTTGCTACTAAAGCACCATTGCAATTGACTTTGCTCCATCCTACCTCAGGCCTCAACCATCCTGTGCACCTCCTATTTGCTCTCTGTATAACATTTCGAGCAATATTCATATTACTTAATCTTCATTATGCGATTGCTCCCCTTATCTTCTAAATACACCATAAGGGGCACAACTTAGTCTTTTTGAACACCCATGCACATCTAAACTTCTATCTTGCCCGACATTTCTTTGCAATCTTGCGAGAAAAAATCTATTTATCATCCTTGTACTTCTCTACCAACTCCAGAATCCCTTCAAGCCATCTATCCAACGTTGTAATTTTATCCCTATCCACTTTATAACCTATATCGATTCCAAACCAGATAGCTTTAGTCCTTTCACATATCAATAAATTATGATCAATAATTTCATCTTATATCTGGCTAATTCGATGTATAGAATTATGTCACTGTAGACACCCCATTTTGTCCGGGGTCTTTTAATGTTATTGGGCCTATTGGGTTTAATAATTAGAAGATGAATCTAATTTTTGTATTACTATCTTGTTTACTATTATTAAAAAAAAATAAAAATGAAAAGAAAATAAAAAATAGAAAAAAATAAAAAAATAAAAAAATAATAACAAAATAAAGTGATCAAAGAAGGGAAACTTGAAAAAAATAAAAAAGAATCAGAATCTTAAAATAAAGGCAAAGTCAAAATTTTGAAAATTTTAGAAAGAAAATCAAAATCAATGAGTGAATCAAGTGAGAATCAATGAAGATACAAGTCAAACCCAAATTTGTGCATAGATGGAAAGAAAAGAAAATTGGTTTAATACCTGTATCAAGAAAAAGGAAGGAAAATTAAATAAGAAAGAGACAAACACATATATTAAGGGAAGAGAGAACTAGGGTTAAAAAGAAGGGGAGAAAAAAAAAAGACCTAGAGAACACACGGAAACCCTAAAAAAAAAAGCTAAAAAAAAACCCTAGAGAAACCTTGGAGAAACCCTAGAAAAAAACCTAGAAGGCGGAGGGGCTGCGTGCGTGACAGAGCCACCTACTCCAACCCGTTTCTGTTGAAGAGGAACCAGGCAGTGTCCATTTGTGCTGGATGGAACGAAGGCTGGCGTGAAGGTGATGTGCAGGGAAGGTCGATGCGCTGAAGCAGGCAGAGGTAGTGTAACGTGACTGTAGAAGGGCTAAGAGCTTGTTGCGTGTCTGCTGGTCCTGGTGCGTAGCAAATCAATGCAGGAGCAGTGGACGCTAGCTTGCGTGAGTGGGCAGGAGATAAGCAAGTGCTGGCAGGAAGCAGCCCGTGCGTGAAGGCTGAAGCGGTGGGCTGGTGTACATGGAGGCATGGCAACACGCATGGTTGCCGCAGTAGTTGTAATTCCACAATTCTGTTTTGAAGTTTCAGATTTGGCATGCATGGTGTCATGAGCCAACCTTGCATAAGGCCATGACCAGGTAGAAGTACTTTAGGGGAAAATAGAATCCAACGAATTAGGAAAAGTGTCTCCAATTCAAACATATTAATGGTTAGTGGTAGCATTCTTGTAAAAGCTCCTTTTGCAACTATAGGAGGTGAGCAGTCGACAGATTATTAGACTATCTCACTAGTAGGTATGTACTCTTTTCCATCTTCCTTTTAACCATTGCTTTATTATTTTTAGACTTGTTTTATTGACGTTGATGCAAAAGTTAGAATTGTTTAGCATGTTTTTGATCCCCTTGTGTTTCACGTATATTTGGATCCTCCTTTAATATTTTATTTATTTATTTATTTTTTTCTTTTTTAAGCATGATATGATATTGTTAAAGGCTATATTAGTTGAATTATGATTTAGAGTGGTTATAAAAGTCCTTATAATTGTGTTACTTAAATCTAAAAGTTTTGCTTAGTATTAGTTTATTTTATCAATTTACGTTTTGTTCATTTTACTTTAGACTTAGAATCAAAAATTAAATTATTGATAGAAGATTAAATTATGAAATTTATGAGATGCTTTTTTTAATTAAAATAAAAAATAAACTAGTAATTATGAAAATAAATATAAGTATTCCGACGATGGAATTTTAAAAGTACTGCGCTTGAGTAGTACTTTTAGATATCTTGAGGTGAGGAGATTCTTCTTATATCTTACCAGCTTGATGGAAGATTTAAAAAGATATTTTCGATATTTAAAATTCAAAAAATATTATTAAAATTAATTGCAATTAAAAGAATAAATAATCAGATTAGAAATAATGAATTATAAAAATTAATTTAGACATAAAATAGAATAAAATAATAAAAATACAAATTATCTTACGACGGAATTCTAAAGGGACTGCGCTTGAGTAGTACTTTTAGATGTCTTGAGGTGAGGAGAGTTCTTTTAAATCTTGCCAGCTTGATGGAAGATTTATAGGACATTTCCAAGATTTTATAAATTAAATTATAAAAATAAAAATAAAAATAAAATTAGATTAAAAAATAATAAGTTAAAATTAAGTTTATTATAATAAATAATAAAGATCAAATTAATAAATTAGAATTAAAATTAGGAAAGAATTAAAATAAATAGAAATTAAATTAAATTAAATATTTTAATAAATGTGAATTATTCCGAGGATGGAATTTAAAGGAAATTGCGATTGAGTAGTTTCTGTTAGCTTTAAATTGCAATATATATTTTGAAATGACAAAAACTTAAGTAAGCTTTAATGTCTTAATTCACATTGTAAATTTGCTCATCACACATGATTTTCTCAATTCATTTTCAAGTGATCATATCAAACTTAAGACCATGATTTAATTACATACTCTTATTGGTCTTAATACTTTGTAATGTCTTGAATATTTTAGAAAATCACTTGATGAATGTTTGGACAATATTTTCATTTGAGAAAGTCAAGAAAAACTCCCTTAAAACTTATAAATGGTTTGGGTTGAATTAGGATCAAAGGTCATATCATTTCTAACCCAAAAGTGCAGGAAAAATGCCCTCTGGAAGAAAAGGATCGATCCCCACTGTAGCAGGATCGATCCCCTTTTGGCAGAAAGTCTTCCCAAGGTCCCTGAAGCCCAGAATTAAGATTCTGGACAAAAGGGATCGATCCCCACTGTAGCAGGATCGATCCCTTTGCACCAGAAAGCACCCAACGGCTCTTTTCTGTGAGACACAACGGCTACTTTCTGTTTTGGCTCCAACCAACGTCCACAAACCATCCAAGGGACTATAAATAGAGGCTTAGAAGCTAAAGGAAGGAAGGGGAACAACCAAGCAACATCTTTCATCATTTTATCTTCCTCAAGCCTCAACATCAATTCAAGAGATAAAGAGTCTTCATCTTCTATCACTCATCTATTTCTTGTATTGCTTAGCACAAACTTTGTATAGGCTTTTCATTGTGCTCAATTTCTGTAATCATTTGCCTACTTAGAGGTCTTCCTTGATTACACAACTTGTTATCCAATTCAATCCTTGTAAAAAGGGGAGGTTTCTCTTTAGCCTTAGAAAAAGAGGGAGGTTTCTCTTGAGCCTTAGAAAAAGAGGGAGAAGAGGTTTCTCTTGAGCCTAGAAAAAGAGAGAGGTTTCTCTTAAGCCTTAGAAAAAGAGAGAGGTTTCTCTTGAGCCTAGAAAAAGAGGGAGGTTACTCTTGAGCCTAAGAAAAAGAGGGATTGTAATCACAAATTCAAGATAGTGGATTTGGAGAAAATCCTTGGGAGCGTCTCAAGGTAGAGGATGTAGGCAAGGTTGCCGAACCTCTATAAATCACTTGTGTAAATCTCTCTTTCCCTACTCTCTTTACTTGCAATTATATTGTGCTTATTGAATTGAATTTACATTGCTTGCTTGAGTAGCCTAGAGAACTTAGAAAATATTAATATAGGCTAGAGAATTTAGAAGAACCGAAAAACGAGCTTATAGTTAGTTAAAAACCGATTCACCCCCCTCTCGGTATAGCCTATAGAGTCAAACAATTGGTATCAGAGCTTGGGCTCGAGATTGATTTAGACTAACCTCTATCGAGCAAAACGATCATAAATGGCTCACTTGAGTGTAGGCACACCCCTAGGAGAAGAGGGACAATCCTTAGTTAGACCTCCACTCTTCAATGGAGAAAATTACTCTTATTGGAAAACAAGAATGATGTTGTTTGTCCAATCAAATGATTATGAAGTGTGGAGAATTATAGTGAATGGTCCTAGAATTCCTATGAAGAAAGAAGATGGAAAGGATGTCCCTAAGAGTGAGGATGAGTGGGACACAAATGACATGAGAGTGGCACAATTGAATGCCAAGGCCATGCACACTCTCTTTTGTGCATTAGGTCCCAATGAATATAATAGAGTGTCCCTATGTGAAAATGCTAAGCAAATATGGGACAAATTGGCCATCACACATGAAGGGACCAATCAAGTTAGAGAGACCAAAGTAGGAATGCTCACACATGATTATGAGCTTTTTAGAATGAAAGAAAATGAGTCCATGAGTGAAATGTATACTAGGTTTAATAACATAATTAATGGACTTAAGGCATTAGGCAAAAGCTATTCCAATGTAGAAATGGTCAAGAAAATCTTGAATAGCTTGCCAAAATCTTGGGAGGCAAAGGTGACTGCTATAGAAGAATCTAAGGATCCTAACACCTTGTCCCTAGATGAACTTATGGGCTCTCTACTTACTCATGAAATGAAATTAAAAAGAAATGTAGAGCCTTCAAAGAAAGTTGGGGTAGCACTTAAGTCTTCTACTCATGAGGTCATTGAAGATGATAGTGATGAGAGTGGAAGTGAGGAAGAAAAGGAAATGGCAATGTTTGCCAAAAGATTCAATAGGTTCATGAGAATGAATGAGAGAGAGAAGAATAGGAGACATCATAGGGGAGAGTCAAGTAGAAGAGAAAAAGACCACTTAGTGTGCTATGAATGTAATGAACCGGGTCACACTAAGTTAGATTGCCCCTTACTTAGAAGTGAAAAGGATAGGAAACCTAAGAAGAAAGCATTTGTGGCTGCTTGGAGCGATAGTGATAGCTCCGATGAGGAAAATGTAGATGAAGAGGTAGCCTACTCATGCTTTATGGCCATTAGTGATGATGAGGCTAGTAGTAGCTCTAGTGAAAATAATGATTTTACATTTGATGAGCTACAAGATGCCTTTAATGATTTAGCGAATGAATTTCAATGCATGAACTCCAAATATAAGAAAATCATTGCTAAATTAAAAATAGAAAATGAAGCCTTGACAAATGCTAAGCTAGAATTTGAGAAGAAACTAGAAGAGGCCAACTTAGAGATAAATGAGTTAAATAAAAAGAATACAAATTTGCATAACTCATTTACTAGGTTCTATATGGGTCAACAAAAATTAGATCACATGCTTGAGACCCAAAGAGCTTTCTTTGATAAAGATGGGTTAGGTTATAATGCAATACAAAAAGAAACTCATCTAAAGAATTTTCTTGTGAGCAAAAATACTATACATGATTTATCTCTTACATGCTCACTATGCAATAGAATAGGACACTCTTCACAAGCATGCACTTATAGAAAAACTACATTTAGAGGAAGAGTAGTTAAGAAAATGTGGGTGCCAAAGCATGCAATAAATAATGATGATTTGAGCTTGAAATGGATCCCAAAAGGATCAAAAATTGTGAGCACTAACTCTCAAGGACCCAAGAAAATTTGGGTACCAAAGCATGCTTGAAAATGTGTTTGTTGTAGGAGTGTTAGAGCATGGAGATACAAGAAACAATGAAGTTTTGAATGCTCTACACACCTCTATGGAGATTGCTTGTGCCAATGAGAAAAAGGAAAAGCTTGAGGATCCTTCACAACAACTCTTCAAAGGATAGCTCAAGGTGGACTCAACACATCAAGGCAAAGCATACTCAAGCAAAGGAGTTTTGTAAGATTAATTCTTTACTCCTTAAAACTATTATTTGATTATTTGTGCTTTGATGAGAAAGTTGGTTGATGATTAATGATGCATTGTGAGTTGAATGATAGAACAAAAGGCATGATAAATGATTTTTGAATGTTTGATGAATAGTACTTGATGCATTGAATGAAAAGCATGATTTGTGAATTTGAAATGATTTTTGGTTTTCTGCAGTTTGAGCAAGTTTGATATGTCTAGATAAGATATTTAGTTGCTCAAAAGATGTCAAATATGTCATATATGCAAAATGCCATGTCATGAGCATTAATGAAGAACTTGTATATTGGAAATCATGACATGTTGTTCACAAGATATATGCTTTAATGATATATATGCTTAAAATCTATGTGAAAAAGTTTGTTTTGACATATTTATGTAATTCAATGCATTGGTTTGGTCAAAATATGCTTAAATCTCAAAATGACCTCCTTTGAGGCCAAAAATGCATTTTATTGTGTAAATTCCTCCAAAATTGCAAAATCTTTTGTAAAATGGTTTTTCATTCATGTTTTTCATTCATACAAGTCCAAAATCATGTTTTACAAATGTCTAAACCTTTACTTGAACTTAAATGACTCAAAAACGAAGTTTTGGTACTTCACAAGTCCAATTTTCTGTCAAAAACAACTGCAGAATCTGCAGGAACGTATGAGGGATCGATCCCCACTGTAGCAGGATCGATCCCCCTAGGCCAGAAAAGGCTTTCCTGTATGCTTAAACTGAAAATTGGGAGGACTTTTGTTTGTTTCACACTATCTTTTGTATAAGCATAAAATTCATTGTTTGAACTTCTTTTTGATGATCTTTAATATATGAAAACTCATTTTTCATTGATATCATGCCTCCACTTCATCAATTAATATCATTTCCAACAAATAGTATCACTTTCAACAATCAATATTACTTTTCTTGAGCTCACAAGTGCAAAATCAGTTTTCTCATTGAAAATGGTCATGAATTGCATAAATCTAGAAATAATCTTGAAACATACTTTCAATGAATGTTTAAACATAATTTTTGAGATTTATTTCAATGATTTATGGATATATTTGAGAATTTGATGAACTTGTGCATAATGAGTGTTTTTCATATCTCTTGTTCATCTTAGTCAAGCATGCTTAATAGGATTATGTCTCTTGGCTTGACTTATCAATTCCACACTAGGTTTCATGAAAATTATACATCTTATGGATTGACTTCAAATATAAATTCAACAATTGGTAATGGTGGCCAAATTATTAAAGAACTTGGACTTTAATGACAACACCAACTATTGATATACATGCATTGTATCTTGATTGTTTTGATGTTGAACATGCACGTTTGCTTAAGTTGAATCAATAATCATGCCTATGAGATGAGAATAGTTGTTTTTCATGATATTATGTGCTTAACCTCACTCATAGTTTATGGATTTTAATGATAAAATATATTTTAGCTTGATAATATTGATTCACTTAGGTGAAACCATTTTAGTTAAAACAGCATATACCCTTTGGAACCTTAAACGTTAAAATTCACTAGGGATATTGCTTTGGATTGATTAAGATGGTAATCTTCCCTTGCTCATAATTGGTAAAGAACTTGAATTGAAAAATGAGCATAGGATTTTTGTGTTTGAAATAATGGAAGAAAATGTGTTTGAATTCCTCGATTGTTTTGAATCTTCCATATGGTATACATTTGTGAATATGAATATGGATTAATGCTTTATGATAGTGTGCTAATGATTAATTGATCCATATGCATATTTAATGTTGATGTGTGTTGTGTTCTTGCATACTTAGAATAATTATTATCTTGACATGAACACACTACACATAGATATTGGATTCATGCAAAATGCCTAAGTCAACCATTAGTAACAATTGGTATTTAGATTGAAATAACAATTAGTATCATTGGGAACCATATTTTCAATTATTGGTAAGCCAAATCTAAATTGCCAATTGGTATGAGCTTTAAATTGACAATTCTTCTCATGCTCTTTAGATTGAAATGACAAATAGAGAAGAATTCATATAAGACACTTTTGCATGAAACTCTTGTGTGCTAGAATTTGAAGTTAATTGCTATATGATTTAATTCTAGACACAATATTTCTTGAGAATGATTTATGAGCACATACATATGATATGTTATATAATTTTAGCTCATAATCATGATGTATTACCATGCACCTTAGTTGGACTTTAGAAAGAACAATTGATATACTTAGGTGCTTAATAGGATTGAAATGAGCAAGTCATAGACCTTAGTAGATATTTATATACAACTTGCTTAACTTCTTACCAATTGGAACCTTCTTGCAAAATTACTTATCAACAATTGGTATCAAAATCATTTATAAACAATTGGTATAGGATCATAAGTCATGTTCTTTGCATGAATATTTCATACTCTTTATGAACAATTGACTTATTTGTTTGTGCTATGAGTCCCATGTACTAACATGTTTCTTGTTGGATGGAGCATATTCTTTTATCTCTTCTCACCTAGCCATGATTTTAGGGGGAGCATATGTTTTTATTATTTTTTTTTCTTCTTTTTGCTATGACAAAAAGGGGGAGAGATAGATATAGAGAGAGATATTAAGGGGAGAGATATTAAGGGGGAGAGATAATGAGGGAAAATTCATTTTCAAAAACCCATGCTTATATTAAGGGGGAGCTTTATAAAATCCTGCTTTATTTGAGGGGGAGTATTCTTTTCAAAGAATTTTCAAAGCAAATTTACATTAAGTTTTGTCATATCAAAAAGGGGGAGATTGTTAGCTTTAAATTGCAATATATATTTTGAAATGACAAAAACTTAAGTAAGCTTTAATGTCTTAATTCACATTGTAAATTTGCTCATCACACATGATTTTCTCAATTCATTTTCAAGTGATCATATCAAACTTAAGACCATGATTTAATTACATACTCTTATTGGTCTTAATACTTTGTAATGTCTTGAATATTTTAGAAAATCACTTGATGAATGTTTGGACAATATTTTCATTTGAGAAAGTCAAGAAAAACTCCCTTAAAACTTATAAATGGTTTGGGTTGAATTAGGATCAAAGGTCATATCATTTCTAACCCAAAAGTGCAGGAAAAATGCCCTCTGGAAGAAAAGGATCGATCCCCACTGTAGCAGGATCGATCCCCTTTTGGCAGAAAGTCTTCCCAAGGTCCCTGAAGCCCAGAATTAAGATTCTGGACAAAAGGGATCGATCCCCACTGTAGCAGGATCGATCCCTTTGCACCAGAAAGCACCCAACGGCTCTTTTCTGTGAGACACAACGGCTACTTTCTGTTTTGGCTCCAACCAACGTCCACAAACCATCCAAGGGACTATAAATAGAGGCTTAGAAGCTAAAGGAAGGAAGGGGAACAACCAAGCAACATCTTTCATCATTTTATCTTCCTCAAGCCTCAACATCAATTCAAGAGATAAAGAGTCTTCATCTTCTATCACTCATCTATTTCTTGTATTGCTTAGCACAAACTTTGTATAGGCTTTTCATTGTGCTCAATTTCTGTAATCATTTGCCTACTTAGAGGTCTTCCTTGATTACACAACTTGTTATCCAATTCAATCCTTGTAAAAAGGGGAGGTTTCTCTTTAGCCTTAGAAAAAGAGGGAGGTTTCTCTTGAGCCTTAGAAAAAGAGGGAGAAGAGGTTTCTCTTGAGCCTAGAAAAAGAGAGAGGTTTCTCTTAAGCCTTAGAAAAAGAGAGAGGTTTCTCTTGAGCCTAGAAAAAGAGGGAGGTTACTCTTGAGCCTAAGAAAAAGAGGGATTGTAATCACAAATTCAAGATAGTGGATTTGGAGAAAATCCTTGGGAGCGTCTCAAGGTAGAGGACGTAGGCAAGGTTGCCGAACCTCTATAAATCACTTGTGTAAATCTCTCTTTCCCTACTCTCTTTACTTGCAATTATATTGTGCTTATTGAATTGAATTTACATTGCTTGCTTGAGTAGCCTAGAGAACTTAGAAAATATTAATATAGGCTAGAGAATTTAGAAGAACCGAAAAACGAGCTTATAGTTAGTTAAAAACCGATTCACCCCCCTCTCGGTATAGCCTATAGAGTCAAACAGTTTCTTTAAAAATTCCTAAGGTGAGAAAGTTTCTTTAAGGTCTTACCAGCTTGATGGAAGGTCTTTAAGAAAATCTTCAATATCAAATAATTCATGTTTATTTAAAAATATAAAAATATATGAAATAATAATTTATATAAGAAAATAATAACAATAGAATAAAATAGGATAAAATAATAAATGGAAATTGGATAGGAGTCAAAATAGGATTTGCATAAAAATATCTAAACAATCCGACGACGGAGCCTCTTCAAGAAAGGCGATTGGTCCTACTTGAATACTCTTGAGGTGAAAATAACTTTTAAGTTGTCCAACCAGCTTGATGGAGGAGACTTAAAAGATTTTTCAATATTTAATTATATCGAAATTAAAGTAAAAGGCAAAATTAAGATAACCTTAGATCACTTGGTACCATTTTAGGATGGGCGTTGTGAGGGTGCTAATCCTTCCTCACACGTAACCGTACTCCCGAACTTAGAACTCTTAACGTAGACCAAGCCTTATCCTTAGTTTGAATAGGTGACCAATCACACCTAGGTTAGAATGATTGGTGGCGACTCCATAGTTTTGTGTCTAGCTATTAGGTTTCCCCCGAAGCCTGATACGTTATGACAGTCACGACCTAAGGCCGTATCTTACCACTTAATTACTATGGATATACGAAAATGTGGGGTAAAATTTTCCTTTTCTAAATTGTCTGTCAACGCGCAATATAGTTCTGAATGGTTAAGCAGTTTAACTACTTGACCTGTTTTAGTCTCTTAGCTCAAAGCTCTAGTCTAATTACCTATATAAAAATCAAGGTTCTCAATAAGATCCTAAATATTCATTCCTTAACAAAAGCTTATCTAGATCTCTACAATTTCATCTAAATATCCACAAGCATAAGTTAACCCTGTTTATCTCAAAATATTAAACTGTAAAATCACATCTAGCGAAAATAATTTATTTACATCCCAAAAGTCAAATAACATACATCCGAAGGGTTCATTTACTTAGTTTACATCCTATAGTACAGTACTCCCTAAAAACTACTTGAAAATAAAATTACACAAGAGAAAATATCTATATATACCAAAATTATCAAAAGCATAGGCCTTAGAGAGTTAGGACGCTACTCAGGCCTGCAATGCTCATATATATCCAATAACATCCCCACAACTCAAGCTCAATCTGTAAAAGAGAATCCACTGAATTTAGTGAGCAAGTGCTTAGTAAGTTACTTAGATAAGTGCAGAGTTAGGATTACACTGTTCTAAAAACAAATGCATGAATTTCACATATGTAGGTTTTATCATCGAATAATGAGCCTATCTCTAGTTTTCAAACTTCGACAATCATCCTAAAGGACTCTAAGTGGGTCAGGGCGTTTTTGGGGTATCAAATGGAGTGTTAGGATTACACTGTTCTAAATGCAAATACATGAATTTCACATGTGTAGGTTATATCGTCAAATAATGAGCCTATCTCTAGTTATCAAACTTCAACAATCATCCTAAAGGACTCTAAGTGAGTCAGAGCATTTTTTGGGGTATCGAATGGAGTGTGTTTTAAAGCATCTCATTTCCCCACTCCCTAACACCTGTAAACAAATTTAACATTCTAAAATTCTTATCTCACAAGTCCAATGTTCTAATCCATGCAACACATAAAATGTGACTTTAAACCATTTGGTATCAAAACAATTCATGCTTTAAATGATTAAAGCATATGATAGTGTACAAGTCCAAAACTTGTTCAAGTTCAAATATCTTTTCTTCGCAACATAGCATGCTTTAAGTGCAAGAATGTGTAAATCATGTATTGATTCCAATATGTAAAACGTATATGTTTCCAAAGTTCAAAAGTCGACATGTACGATATCAATATATTCAATATTCTGATATACATAACATATGTGCTTTTCAAAACTCAAGTTTCGATAATCAAAGTTCAAAGTTTTACAACAATGCTCTAAACGATGTTACAAGTTCGATATAAATGTTTTGATGGTTTTCAAAACCACGTTCACATTGAGACTAGGCATTAACTCCCACACTTTCTTAATAAAGACTTATTCCTACTATAGCTAGCAGTAAATCACTCATTGTTGGAAAAAAGGTGCTACTTATAGCCATAGATTCACTAAACCCCAGTCCCACTAATCAGATAGAATGATATAACGACACTTTATACTAACATTATGAACCAAAATTTTTTTTCCACTTACCTTGTTGGGTTGTACGTAATGTCTCAAACTCTGTTCATAAGCTAAATATATATTAGCTATATAAATATCCTTCATATACCGAGTCCCAATTCAAATGCCCAAATCAAGCATGCATTCAGTTCCCAAATCAATTCACTCAGTAAAATATACAACTAACAAAGATGCATGCATCACCATAAAACATAGATATGTCATATACTTCCTTTAGTTACATTCCTATATTCTAAAAGCAATGAAAATGCAAGTCTGAATATAAGTCAAATAACTGTACATAATATACCTCCAAAATGGTACCAAAAGCCTCGAAGGACGTGATAACTCCTCGCGTATATGCTCCTACTGCAAGTAATTTGGAAGGTGGAGGAGGGGGGTGAGCTTTTTAGAAAGCCCAGTAAGAAATAAATATAAGAGACGGATACTAAATTTCTATATGCAAGTTTTCAAAACTTTTATTAAGGTTCAAAATCGAAATTTATACATTTCAGAAACCAAAACATGCTTATGCAGTGCATCAGAAAAAAAATCATTCAAAACCATAGGTAAACATTACAATTTGAAACATAATTCTCATCATAACATTCAAAATCCATAAACGGCGTAAGTACGAAAAGAAGCATATATGTCATAAGCTGGAGACATGATGACTAAGCAATAATCAAGCAGTTCAAATATTTCCGTGAGAGAAAGTGCAGTTGACATATGGCCATAGTACAGAGGGGTCCACAGTGAGCACTGATTAGGTGTCAACTGGGCCCGCTGTGGACTGGATTAAGGTCACACAGCAATAGAAACTCTACTGTAGACTGGATCAGGATCATACAGTAGCCCAAAACATTAACTACTATGGATTGGATCAAGGTCACACAGTAGTCGAAAACATTACTGCAATGATTGTTAGTCATGTCTCAAAACATTTTCATACATATAGTTTCTAACAATACGAAAATTTGATGATTTCTATGAAAATGGGAGTTTCGAATAAAGTTTCCATAAGTAGTCAAAATCATGTCATTTCGTACTTGTTTTCAAAACAAAACTTGCTCGAGGATTGTTATTTCAAATCATTTTTATTAACACTAGCTCATTTTGTAAATCAATATTTTACAAAAATCCGACAGCATAACAGCTTAATTTTATTAAAAACCCCATGCAAAGAAAATACAGTTCATAAACCACAAGGCAGTTGATTTTAACAATTTATTTAGTATCCCCTACATTCCGATATATATCCTTTACCTCAATTCAGCATAATTGTAGCTTAATTAGACAGTCTTGTAATCGATATCCCAAAATCGAACTGGTAAAATACCAATCATCATTCACTCCCGGACTGCAGAATAATCATTTAAAACAATTTAATTTCCAAAATTACCTTCTCATCATATTTATAAGTCCTAGAAATCTCTCAAAATTCCCATAATATTTTCCAAAATAATTCTTATACCATATACACGATCACATAGTCACATGTATATACTTGTAAATATATAGGCTTACCCGCTTACTCTTACCATACAATCTCAATCTAGTAAGTATCTAACCATTCCTTATTTATTTTCTTCATTCGTGGTAATGATTAATTTTTCTTTATTGTTTATATACACTTATACTTAATTCCATATATATATATATATATATCCTATTTTATTTTAGTTTATTTATATATATTTTTAAGGTTTAGAATTATTAAAGCATACTTTTTCCTCATGAAATCATTATTTAAACTCCTTATTTCACCCTACATTCATCATTTGAAAATCTATTATAAACTCAAATTCTTACCCCTTATTGGTTGTCAAAACCGAGGGCCCCTCTTGTAGCCTTGAATCTTTATGGTTTGGGAGCTACTATGGACTTACAAACCCAGCCACTCTCTCTGTTTCAACCTTGAAATTTTGTATTTCAAAGGTGCCACTACACATATACATAATCAACCTTAAGTCATTATCCATTTTTCCCTGAATATATATATATATATATATATATATATATGCTAATTTAAACTTAATTTGAATCAAGTAGATGGCCAGCCTTACCTCTCGGTTCATGCCATCATTTTCTTTTGTTGGGCTTTCAAATCTCAGCTCTGTAGTTGTGGCAACTCTGCCTCCTATTCACTTCATTTCCACTAAAGTTTTCTACCCCTTTAATTGTTTCAAAAGTCTAACCACCTTGCTCTTGTTTTCCCCAAAAGAGACTTCTCTTTCCTTTCTCCTTATGCCACCTTATCGCTACCATATTCCTCCCTAAAGAGTAGCAAGAGCAAGGTTTTCCAGCTTCGAAATTTTAGCCAATGGGGTAGGGTAGCCATACATACATTCTTCTTTCTTTTCCATTTTTCCTTTCTCTTTCCACTGATCGGTTCCAGCCCTGTTTCCTCATTGTGTTTTGCTGCGTTTTACAGCCATTTCACCCTTTGCTTTAGCTTTCGATTTGACTTCTTACCAACCAAGCATCACCCCTCTACTGTCCCTTATTTCTAGTACCCTCTCCAGCCTCCAAACATAACTACTAGCCTGGTTTAGCCCCTGTTTCAGGCAGCAAACATCACCGTCTTCAACCCTTAAGAACCCATTTTACCGTTCCCTTGTTTCTACTCTGAAACAGTAGCTGCAACTTGCGCTCTTCTTCTTTCACTACAGTTCCGTTCTCTCCATTGTCATGCTCGCTGCTGTCATTTTCCCTCAATCTACAGCTTTCTTCCTTGCACGTGCACTATTGCTGAAGACCTAAAAATGAAGCCCCTTTCACTTCTCTGTTTTGCTTCTTCAAACCCAAAACGAGCTCTTTACTTTCTCTTCCTCGATCCCTCTCTTCTTTCCTTAGTTCTTTCAATTTCTTTTCCCTTAATTCTCACTTTCTCCTTTCAGTCCTTTCTCAGAGGCCAAAGGCCTCTGTTTTCTGTCTTCTAAAATTTGCAATCTGCTCCCACGTGGGAGCAGTTGCTGCCCTTGGTTGCCAATAGTAAAATAATAATATTATTATATTATTTATTTTTTATATATATATATATATATATATATTGTATTCCAATATACCAAATCCACACATTTATATATATAAATATATATATATATGTATATATATTTATATATATCACTATACTTATATATATATAGATATATTCTTGTTTGTTACTTAGTTATTTATTTATTTCATTTATTTCTTTATTAAATATATATATATATATTTCTGTTCATTTAATTAGCTAGTCACTAATATATATATATATATATGTGCACTTAGATTTGTAAGTGCATTTTTTTATAACCTTTAATTTATTTAATTACCAAACAAATTATCTATTTATTTTCTTTATTGAATATATATATATATATATATATATATTTTTTTATACTTAGGTGATTTAATTCCTTCATTTACCTACAAACTAGGTACGAAAAATTTGCGGTCTTCACAAATGAGGACCTGTCCACGACTATTGTCGGACAAGCTGTTGTTGTCACATCCTAAGAGACACGATTGTTCATACACTTATGTGGAATTCATAATTTTAAGGCAAACCGTTTCCACTTTTCATTACACTGGTTTTTCATGTGAGCAGTTCAATCTTATAAAATCGGGTAGCTAACTACCTAATTCAGTTTAAGGTATCCTGCCTAAGGTCCCAGTTCAATATCATATCATTTCTCATCAAAACAAACAATAAATACAATTCCCACATAAAAACGGCAAAACCCTGATTTAACATATTTCAGATCGTAGCCTAATTTAGCAGTCAAATGCAATCAATTTTCGATCTCAATACCCTATGACACACATGAACTCTGTAAACTATAACATAGTTGAATTTCATTAAAAAATAATGTCGTTTGACCATTCAAAAAAAATTCCCATTTTCAGCACGTTTTACAATAAAAATTCATTGATATCCTGATGTCGATAATTTTTACGAAGTGAGCATACATCTAGTTAATGCACATCCTAAACTATAGTGTTGTAGAAAACTGTCTAAAAATAATTTCGTTTAATTACATAAATCATATGCCGAATATAAGCTATAAGGGCTTTAGAGCCTGAAAACTATCGGAGCTATGTACAGTAGTCAAAAATTAGTACTATTCCGGCTTAATCTATACGAAAACAGTGGAGAAGTAAGCTGGGAGCCTAATAAGTTAACCACACAAGTACAGAGGATAACAACATATTGTATATTGTTCTATAATGCATGCAAATACGATAAACATTCATTTCACATAAATGTCGATATACACTAACTTATAAAATTCACATTTTCCAATAATCAATTACTTTCCCAACTTTACCAACACTAAGATTCGATGACGCTATCAAGATCTTTTAGGGTAGGATATGGAATATACTTTGAAGTATCTTATTATCCCCTTGATCTTGACATCACAATTAAAAATTCTTATCCATATAACATGATATGATGATCCAATGCTGTAAAATAATATAATGGTTCGATAAATCGATGCAATACGATTTTTGATAAAAGTACATTCTTCAATAAACACTTTACTTGTACAATATATGATGCATTTTTCGATAAATGATACCAAATGCAATAAACAATATCCAATAAAACGATTATATGTACGCTAAACCATATTCAGTAAATCAATGACATTTATGGTAAACAATAAATTGGTATTTCGATAACAATCACAATAACATTATTCAAGAAAACAATTGTTGACACCTAATTTTGTCCTAATAATAATAATAATATTATTATTATTATTATTATTATTATTATGATGTTTATATTTATATTTATTTTTTTTATTATTTGTTTTGTTATTATTTATATTATTATTTATATTATTTATTATTATTATTATTTTTATTTTGTCTTATTTTTTTGTTTTTGTTTTTGTCCAATCTGTCAATCACCCTCTGCCACCCTGCCATAGCCTCCCTCCCGAGGCTGGCCATTAGCCCCCATTCCATCTCCTCCGGCCAGTTACTCTGGCAACACATCCCATCTCTGCCAACCCCCAGGCCAAGCTCACGTTCTTTAAAGACCCTCCCTCAATCATCCGGCAGGGGACCATTCTCGGCTCACCATCACTCCTACCAGAGAACCGAAAAACCCCCTCTGCCTCTGTCCAAAACTCAAAACCAGAAACATCATCCTCACCACCCAAAAAACCAAAAAAACCGAGCCTCACCCGAACACTCTCAGCCCCAACGCACCACTGCCATCGCCATTCCAACCACCAACAACCAAAAATCAAACCCCAAAAACACCACTAACCCTAAAACCGATCCCAAACCAAGCCCATCACTCACCATACCTGCAACAAAAAGACAAACAACAACAAAACCAAGCAACACCGCAACCAAAAAAAAAATCTGAGAAATGAAAAAGGTTTCGGTTTAGGGGATTTTTGGGAGTCTTTGGGCCATGAAGTTTAGTAAGGAAGTGGCTAAGAAGGAAAGGAAGGCTGAACCAAAAGTTTGGTAACGAGAAACGGCAGCGATAGGTGTTTTAGGGTTTCCAACTGGCGGCTTTAGGTTCAGATCTACGGATTTTTGAGGCATTTTTAAGGAAAACTAGGCTCGTAATCGAAAAGAGGGAGTTGAGAGGAATCAAAAAAAAGGGAGCTTTTGGGGTTAGCTGCCGGCGAGCGACGGCCGGCCGCAACGGACGGTGGCCGAAAATCGCCTGGCCGGGGAAACCTCTGAAAACTCTAAGTTTTTTTTTGGAAGAAGGAAAAAAATGAGTTAAAAAAAAAGGTAGCTTTTATATAAAAAAAAAGCTAGTGACCCGCGCGTGGACCCGAAATCCCACCCGGGACCCGCGCGTGGACCCGAAATCCCACCCGGGACCCGCGCGCCCGACTCGCGGGAGGAGGAAGATCCGCGCTCCTCAGCCGACCCGCATCCGGCCCATCCGTGGCCCGCTCGGCCCAGCAGAATCCAGCCCACTCCAACTCCTTTTGGGCCTCTTCTTGGGCTGTCCAACTTGGGCCAATTTTAAATGAAATTTGGGTTTTCTAAAACCCAAAATCTTTTAGGTATATTTCTTTTAATTTTAGTAACTTTGGTGTTTTATTTTTATTTTTATTATTATTATTATGGTGTTATTATTATTATTATTACTATTATTATTGTTATTGTTATTGTTATAGTTGTTATTATTATTATTATTGTTATCATTATTATTACTATTAATGTATGTTATAAAATAAAAGTTTTGAAAAATTTTCTTTTACTTGTATTTCCATTAATTATTATTGATTAGAAAATGTATATATATATATATATATATATATATATATATATATACATGTATGTATAAAAACAAAAAAAAGAAAATCAAAGAAAATTTAAATTTAAACAATTTGTCTGATGATGGGATGTCATGAAACTCACAAGTAGTGATTTCTTGACTGATCCCTAGGTGAGAAGGGTCTACTAAATGTTACCAGAGTATTGGGATATTTAGTATGATTTTTCAATAATTTAAATTTCTGTTAAAAAGGAAAATAAATAAATTTTTTTAAGAAAGCAAAAGGAAATTAATAATAAATTTTAAATTTAAATAAATAAATGTCCGATGATTGGATGTCATGAAACTCACAAGTAGTGATTTCTTAACTGATCCCTAGGTGAGAAGAGTCGTACTAAATGTTACCAGAGTATTAGGATATTTAGTATGATTTTTCAATAATTTAATTTGTTTTATTAAAAATAAAAATAAATAAGTTTTTAAAAGAAAATCGAAGAAGGAAATTAATAATAAAAATTAAGTTTAATTAAATGAAATTCGTCCGATGATGGGATGTTATGAAACTCACAAGTAGTGATTTCTTGACTGATCCCTAGGTGAGAATAGTCGTACTAAATGTTACCAGAGTATTGGGATATTTAGTATGATTTTTCAATAATTTAAATTTTTGTTAAAAAGTAAATCAATAAGTTTTTTTAATTAATAATAAAATTGAAATTTAATAATTAAACAATGTTTCGATGATGGGATGTCATGAAACTCACAAGTAGTGATTTCTTGACTGATCCCTAGGTGAGAGAAGTTCACTAAGTGTTACCAGAGTATTGGGATACTTAGTGCAATTTTTCAATAATAAAATTTTTCATTTAAAATAAGTAAAGAAATAAAAAATAATAATTAAAAAAATTCATTTGCATCATTCATTATCTGTTTGCATCATTTGCTTTCATAATAATTTTTGAAGCGAGTGTGAATCTTCCGACGATGAGATTCTATAGAATTCACAAGTAGTGATTCTTAAGAAATCTCTAGGTGAGGAAAATTATTCCAAATGTTACCAGAGTATTGGATACTTGATTTAATTTTTCAATACAAAAAGGTTCATATTCACTTTTGAAAAATAAAATTTAACTTTTTAAAATAAAACAAAATGATTTTTTACAAAAAATGACTTTGATTGTAATAAAAAGGATAATTATTATTTTTAAATATTAATTCAAGACCATTTTATTAAAACCAAAGGATAACACATGATTACTATGGTACCGTTTTTTAACGGGTGTCGCAGGGGTACTAATCCTTTCCCACGCGTAACCGTACTCCCGGACCCGATTTTGTTTTTGCAGACCAAAAAATTGTCTTTTTAATAAAACTTAATTAATTTTGAGATTTTGTTAAAAGATAAATATTTTAGGTGACCAATCACACCTAGTCAAAAAAGATTGGTGGCGACTCCCTTTTGTTTTTAAATGTTTTCAAAATCGTCGAGCGCGAAGCCGTTACGACAGTTTGGCGACTCCGCTGGGGACGCTTTTTGAGGGTCAAGCCATTCATTAATCATGTGTTATCCAAAGTTTTAATTTAATAGTCTTGATTGATATTTAAGCTTAATTCACTTGGATTTTGAAAATAATTTTGTTTGCATTTGCATTTTATGTTATTTATTTTATGTTTTATATTTGTATATTTTTGTTATTAATAAATTGTTGAAGCATTTAGGATAGAGAAAATAATTTAATTTGAGTCTGACGTGTTCCTTCATCACACACTTGCACTTGCATTTGCATAACATGAGCTATATACCCGGGTTTCGTCCTCCTTAGGAGGGAGTAAAGTACCTATGCTCTCGTGAGGTAATCACCTCAGCACTGGCAAGCGAAATACTCCCACTCAAATCTGTTCCTTACTAGTCCAGTGTGGATGACAGTGAGGTGCAATTTGAGAACCTTTAGATCTTTACAAGTCCCAACCCAGCATGTAAAAGCCCTAAGAAGCCAATCCTAACTAGAGCCACGTCCAATTTTTGTAAAAATCATCCCGAGATTAGGACACATAGGGGAACATTTTTACTACTTTTTTTCATATCATAACTCTAATAATTTTTCAAATTCATAATCTTACAAAATCAAGAGATATTTGTTTTCAAATAAAATTTTACAATTTTACGACTTTAAAGAATAAAACAAAGATTTATTCGATTTTTCTTCTTTGTCAGAAATAACATGAAAATATTCCTTCATCTTTAATACAATTTGAAAAATAACAATAATGTTTTTTATTTTTTAAACTAATGCACAGACATTAAAAAGAAAGAGGAATTTTGATGAGAAAATAAAAGGTAAATGCATTGTCACATTCCTTTAAAAATAGATTAAATAAAAAAAGAAATTAAAGAAAATAAATTGTGGTGTGAAAATAAGATTTTTTTTAAAAAAAAGGAGAAAAAAAGAAAATTTATTCTTAAAAAAAAAAGGGAGGAGGAGAAATCATCAAATTCTAAAATGAAAAAAGAAAGAAAGGAAGAATTCATTGAATTTAAATAAGAGAAAATTTTGATTCTTTTATTCTTAAATTTTAGCATGGCATATTTCATTACATTAATGCATTCACATCACATAATACGAGGTATTTCTCTTTTTGGAATAAAATAGGCCAAAGACATGGGAGATCAATTAGAAGCTAGACTTACTATTTTGGAGAATAATCGAGAGGAGTTTGGACATGATATACGGGATGAAAGGAAAGCAAGCTAAGATAATGCAGATGCTTGAAAGTTTTGGAGAGGCTAAATTGGTTTATTCTTGAGGATCACTATTGTTTCCAAAACGATTACATGTTGAATCACTAGCAAGTGGAGACCAATCGACTTTTCATGTAAGGTGAAAGGATTGATTGATGTAAAGTCACTCGATATAAGAGAGGTGGTTAATCAAGGAACCACAGGGCTTGATTAGAGTTTAGAGAGTGAAAAGGACAGTTCCTGTGGTGAAATTTGTTTTTGAAAGACTTTGAATGTTGAGGGCATTAGAATAAGGGAGAGTTAGTAAGGAATTTTTGAATCTTGTAAACGATTCCTATGTGAATATGAATGTTACAAGATTTTATATAAGTTTGCATTCACTTCATTCATATGTGCATAACATGATTTTGACAGAAAATAATAAGGCTAGCAATAATTGTTTCCTAAAAAAAATGAAAAAATGAAAATGAAGAAAGTAAATAAACGGTCAAAAAAAAATTTTTGTTTATAATTTTTTCCTTTTGGTGTGTAACTTGTGATATTGTAAAATAATAACAAGATTGAAATTTCTTTTACATGTAGATATACCATTTCAATACAATAAAAGCTTCACATTAGCATGGCAAGTATGACATCTAATTTTAGGTTGTGACGAATTTGGTGTAGATATAGCTTGATCATTGAAAAGATTCGAAGATAGTCTTAGACCATGGAAGAGACAGAAACGAGTCGAATGGAAAGGATGGAAAAAGCTCAACAAGAGATGAGAGAGCAATTATCACAGATGGCAGGTTTGTTGGAGGAGCTGAACAATGGAAAAATGAAAGAAATAGCTACTCAAGAGGGGCATCGGTTACGAAATGCTGAGGATTCTTTTTGTCCAATTAACATTGGCTCACGAGAAACCCAATCATCTCAAGAGCCACAAGCAATGCCCATCGAGGGTTATGTGTGCCCTAATATGCCATCTGCAGTCGACCCTAGTCAGTTTCAAGGGCATGCAATTCCCACCATGAACCCCCTCGAACCAATTCAGGTTGCCAATTTCGATAGTCGCAATGAGCAAGGGATGTCGCAAGTGAAAGAAGGCTTAAATTCTCGACAAAAGATAAAGCTTATAGAAGAAAGACTTCGGATTGTTGAAGGAATAGATTTTCATGGATCTTTAGATGCAACCAGATTATGCTTAGTACCTGGTGTGGTCATTCCATCAAAGTTTAGAGCTCCAGAATTTGAAAAATACGATGGGACCACTTATCCAAAGGCCCATATCACTATTTACTACAGAAAGATGGCAGCGCACGTGCATGATGACAAGCTGTTGATCCATGTTTTCCAAGATAGCCTTAAAGGATCTGCTGCTAGGTGGTATACTCAATTGGGTAGGGGCGATGTTCACTCATGGGAGGATTTGGCAAGGGCATTCGTTGCCCAATATAAGCATATTGTGGATCTAGCCCCAGATCGTTTATCTTTGCAAACCATGGAGAAGAAAGCTACTGAAGGCTTTAGAGAATATGCCCAGAGATGGAAGAACGTTGCCACTCAAATCCAGCCTCCCCTCACAGAAAAAGAGACTGCAGAGCTGCTTCTTAATACCCTTCAGGCACCATATTATGATAGGATGATTGGGAATGTTACTAAGAATTTTGCCGACATGGTAGCCTCTAGAGAGATGATCGAGAATGCAATTAAGAGGGGCAAGATCAAGATAGGTGACATGGCTGATAACAGATTTGAAAGAATGGAAGAAGAAGTACAAGCTACGACATTTGAGGGGCAATTTCCCAAAAATTCCACTCCACAGAATCCTTATTTGTCTCACCCATCATACCGTCCAATCTTGAACAGTGTTTCCTATGATCCTTATCTTTATTCACCAATCCCACAACCAGGATTTCAAGCAAACCCTTACCCTTCAATGGTTGCTCGTGCGCCTATCTTCATGCCTAGGCCAGTAGCTCAACCTCCTCAACCATCAATAAATGACAGAAAAAGATCGAGAAGCAATCAAGGAAAAATCCCAATTCCAATCTCCGATCTTTTGCCTTTTTTGGTGAAAAACCAATATTTGGCTCCTATACCTTTAAGGATAGCACCAAACCCATTGGCCAAGAGCTATGATTCGAATAGCAAATGTGACTATCACATGGGGGCAGTTGGGCATTCAACAGAAAAATGCAGATAGTTGAAGGAAAGGGTTGAAGAGCTCATCAATGGTGGAATCTTGACTCGAGAACTTATGGAATAGTGGAAGTCCACTTTGGTGTAAAATCATGGCATTTTGGCAGATCAATCTGGAGGAAAACGAAGATTTTGAGATTTTAAAGTTTGTATTTTGTTGGAAAAATGCTTGTCATTTTCGTTGGCCTAGGTGACAATTGTATGAGCACAACTTTTTGCATAATTTATTTTCCAGTGGCATATGACAAGAATTTTTCTTTTCTTCACAATAATGATAAAATGATTCTAAGAAAATTGGTGATTGCTATCAAAGATGAATATCTTAAATTGTTCCAGGATCATGTTTCAATAAAACCTAAAGCTAAATTGGGGCATAAGATTTAGAAAGTCCAACTTGTTCCCATTTGAACACGACCAAACTTTATTGTTAATGGTTTAAAAAAAATGATCGATTTGTAAAACTTTTTAAGAATTTTTTTTGGAAATTAATGACAATCTCAAAGATTTCGAACAATGGCGACTGAATAAGTGGCAAGATCATTTTGAAATACCTTTCCACCTAGATTCTTGTACAAATCCCGAACTCTTTAATTATGTATCCCCGAGATGCTTTTCGCCCATGTTTTGGGACAAGATTTCGAAAAAAAAGAGAGCACAAAAAAAAAGAAGAAAAGAAAAGAAAAAAAAAACCAAAGTTAAGGATTTTCCATCAATGTTCATCTACATAATACCTCGAGTTGCGCATCACCTATTTCCTTAAATGAAAATGTGGTGTGTGAGGTCAAGTTCTATCATATTAAAGTGGTATATTGCAAAAAAAAGAAAGAAAAGAAAGAAAAAAAAGGAAAGAAAAGAAAAAAAGAAAAAAGAAAAAAGAAAAAAAGGGGGAGAGGAAAAATGAAATTGATTGTGACATCATGCAAACATGATATTCAGATGATTTCAAAAGCCAAAGGAAAACTTATCCTAAGAATTGCTTTTCAATAGAAGTATCTTAATTTGAAATGATAAATGGCTGTTTTTCACATCCCATTCAAAAATATAAACATTATCCTGTTGCTACCCCTTTTGAGCTTGATAATTTCTTTCATAATAAACCTCCTCCAAGGATCACCCTCCACACTGGGGGGCATGTGCAGAAAGTATCTTTTGAAAGAAAATAAATGATTAAGCTTTTGTTTTCGATCAAATAAGATGTACTATGTTTTGGAAATCTTGGATATGAATCAATGAAAAAAGAAAAAAGAAAAAAAGAAAGAGAAAGGGGGAAGGATACATGTGAAAGTACACAAAGAAAGATGCTTCAAAGGATGAATAGGATTTTAAAAAAAAAAGGGAAGAAAGAAAAGAAGAAGAAGAAGAAGAAATACATGGAAAAGTAAAAAGAGAAAGGGTGCTTCTAAGTATGTAAATGATAGATGTCTATATGAAAAGAAATGATCCTTGGATTGATCACCTTCAAACACATTTTAGGCCTGTTTATCTATTCTTTCAGAACCTTGAACCATGGCCTACATTACGTACTTAAAAATCCATTTTGATCAAGTATGGATGCTTGTATCGAAGACATTTCTTTGGAAGATTCTCGCCATTCTTTGGTTTGAATGAAATTTGAATTCTTGAACGCATGGTGGAACAATCAATCAATCAAAAAAAGAGAAAACAAAAGAAAACAAAAGAAAGAATGAAGCTCTAGGGTGAAAACCCGAAAAGGGCAGTCTAGAGCAAATAATGAACTTTTCATGCAACCAAGTCAAGCAGTGACATGAATTGAAAATGTGGAAAAAGAATTAACAAAGCCTTGAGAAATCCTCGAGATATCCAAAGATTTTGACGTCATTTGATTGCCCCACATTTTTTGAAAAAGTTTAAACCTTGCTTCTTGTAAATACTCTTCCTAAGTAGGAAAGACGTCAGTTATTCATGCCCGATCTTGGCATTTGTAGAACGTTATTATTTGAGAATTTGAGAGATTGTCAAACCAAATTGAAAATATTTTGTTTCTTTTCTCATTCAGAATTTTGTTCAAAAAAGAAGGGAAGAAAAACAATGGTATTTTAAGAAAACCATTTTGAACAAAGAAAGGAACCATTGTTTTTTTATAAGTGGCAAAGTATCCCGTAAACAAAACATCTGGGTGCATCAAACTTTCAATTGTCCAGTTGAATCCGAATAGGATTTATGTCACTCGTCTTGAAAAGAAATTACTAATTTTTTTTGAAAGAATCAAATATCACTTGTGAAATTTAGATTCAATTCCCTCATGGAAAATAGTTATGAGAAAATTTTTCGTGCTTTTCGTCAAAAGGCTATGATGTCAGTACGAGAAATCTGTAGAAATAAGAAACAGAAAGGAGCTTTCATGATCATGTTGGGGGCAAAGAAAATAAAAAAAAGGGCAAATAATGTGCCTTTTTTGGCAAGACGAGATAGAGTTTCAAAGTTAGAGAATGTATAGGTGAGTGCCATGCATATATGCATACATACACAATATCATACAACATCAGCATTGAAAGTTTTTATGAAAAATTTGAGATTAAAACATGTTTCTCAAGTCGAAAGCTCGACACCATCCAATCAAGATTTTAAAGGTTATGCAACCTTTTCCAGATTAAAAAAAAAAAGAAGAAAAGGGTCAAGTTTGCTCATGATAAAGAAAATTTCAAATCCAGTTTGACCAATGCCATGTTTACTTAAGATTGAAGATTGATTTTCAGAAGATAAGTAAAATTCCAAGTCCTCTAGGTACAAAGTTAACTCTTCAAGTATAATTCTAAGACCTCGAGGCATAAATTGTAAATTCTCCAGGCATAAATCATAAGTCCTCCGGGCAAAATTTTTAAGTTTCATTGCCTCTGCTGCAAGAGGAGCACTTTTCAGAAAAAGAACTTAAGTCCTCCGGGCATAAATTGTAAGTCCTCCGGGTATAAATCATAAGTCCTCCGGGCACGAATCATAAGACCTCCGGGCATAAATTGTAAGTCCTCCGGGCATAAATCATAAGTCCTCAGGGCAAAATTTTTAAGTTTCATTGCCTTTGCTGCAAGAGGAGCACTTTTCAGAAAAAGAATTTAAGTCCTTCAAGTACAAATCATAAGACCTCCGAGTACAATCTCAAGTCCTCTGGGCATAAAATATAAGTCCTCCAGGCACAATTCAAGTCCTCTGGGCATAAATTTCAAGTCCTCCAGGCAAAATTTCAAAGACCTTCGGGTACAAATTTAAGACCTCCGGGCATAAATTTCAAATCTTTCAAGTAAAAGATAAGTCTTCCGAGCACAAATCATAAGACCTTCGGGCACAATCTCAAGTCTTCCGAGCATAAAATATAAGTCCTCCGGGCACAATTCTAAGTCCTCCGGGCATAAAGTTCAAGTCCTCCGAGCACCAATTTTAAGTCATCCGGGCATAATTCTAAGACCTTCGGGCACAAATCTAAGACCTCCAGGCTCAAATTTTAAGTCCTCCGGGCACAAATTCTAAGTCCTCCGGGCATAAATCTCAAGTCCTCCAGGCACAATTTCTAAGTCCTCTGGGCACCAATTTTAAACTTTTCAGGTAAATTCTAAGACCTCCAGGCAAAATTTCAAAGGCCTCCGAGCACAAATTGCAAATCTTAAGTCCTCCAGGCATAATTCTAAGACCTCCGGGCACAAATTATAAGTGCTCCGGGCAAAATTTCAAAGTCCTCCGGGCATAAATTTCAAACCCTTCAAGTAAAATTCTAAGTCCTCCGGGCACAAATTTAAGACCTCCGGGCATAAATTTCTAAGACCTCCAGGCACAAATTTCAAGTCCTCCGGGCAAAATTTTTAAAGTTTCAAGGCCTCTGCTGTAAGAGTAGCACATTTAAAAAAAAAAGAGAGAAATTTTAAAGTTTCATTGCCTCTGCTGCAAGAGGAGCACATTTCAGAAGAAAATTTTAAAGTTTCATTACCTCTGCTGCAAGAGGAGCACATTTCAAAAAATAAAATAAATAAATAAATAAAATTTTAAAGTTTCAACGCCTCTGCTGCCAGAGGAGTGTATTTTCAAAAAAAAAACATTTAAAGTTTCATCGCCTCTGCTGCAAGAGGAGCGCATTAAAAAAATGAAAAAAAAAGGAAGAAAAAAGAAGAAGAAGAAGAGATTAGATCATAGGCCGGACAAAATTAATGTCTCTTGTCTTTGCTCCATTCCTGATTCTCAGCAATGAGCAAAGAGGGGCAACTGTTGACACCTAATTTTGTCCTAATATTATTATTATTATGTTTATATTTATATTTATTTTTTATTATTTGTTTTGTTATTATTTATATTATTTTATTATTTTTATTGTCTTATTTTTTGTTTTTGTTTTTGTCCAATCTGTCAATCACCCTCTGCCACCCTGCCATAGCCTCCCTCCCGAGGCTGGCCATTAGCCCCCATTCCATCTCCGCCGGCCAGCTACTCTGGCAACACATCCCATCTCTGCCAACCCCAAGGCCAAGCTCAGGTTCTTTAAAGACCCTCCCTCAATCTTCCTGCAGGGGACCATTCTCGGCTCACCATCACTCCTACTAGAGAACCGAAAAACCCACTCTGCCTCTGTCCAAAACCCAAAACCATAAACATCATCCTCACCACCCAAAAAACCAAAAAAACTGAGCCTCACTCGAACACCTTCAGCCCCAGTGCACCACTGCCATCGCCATTCCAACCACCAACAACCAAAAATCAAACCCCAAAAACACCACTAACCCTAAAACCGGTCCCAAACCAAGCCCATCACTCACCATACCTGCAACAAAAAAACAAACAACAACAAAACCAAGCAACACTGCAACCAAAAAAAATCTGAGAAATGAAAAAGGTTTCGGTTTAGGGGATTTTTGGGAGTCTTTGGGCCTTGAAGTTTAGTAAGGAAGTGGCTAAGAAGGAAAGGAAGGCTGAACCAAAAGTTTGGTAACGAGAAACGACAGCGATAGGTGTTTTAGGGTTTCCAACTGGCGGCTTTAGGTTCAGATCTACGGATTTTTGAGGCATTTTTAAGGAAAACTAGGCCCGTAATTGAAAAGAGGGAGTTGAGAGGAATCGGAAAAAAGGGAGCTTTTGGGGTTAGCCGCTGGCGAGCGACGGTCGACCGTAGCGGACGGTGGCCAGAAATCGCCTGGCTGGGGAAACCTCTGAAAACTCCAAGTTTTTTTTTTGGAAGAAGGAGAAAAATGAGTTAAAAAAAGGGTAGCTTTTATAAAAAAAAAAAAAGGCCGGTGACCCTAGCGTGGACCCGGGATCCGACCCGTGGGAGGAGAAAGATCCGCGCGCCTCAGCCGACATGCTTGCTGACCCGATCCGACCTGCATCCGGCCCGTCCGTGGCCCGCTCAGCCCAGCAAAATCCAGCCCACTCCAGCTCCTTTTGGGCCTCTTCTTGGGTTGTCCAACTTGGGCCAATTTTAAAAGAAATTTGGGTTTTCTAAACCCAAAATCTTTTTATTATTATTATTATTATTATTATTATTATTATTATTATTATTATTATTATTATTATTATTATTATTATTACTACTACTACTATTGTTATTGTTATTGTTATTGTTATTGTTATTGTTATTATTATTGTTATTATTATTATTATTATTATTATTATTATTATTGTTATTGTTATCATTATTATTATTATTATTATTATTATTATTATTATTATTATTATTATTATTATTATTATTATTATTATTATTATTATTATTATTATTATTATTATTATTATTGTTATCATTATTATTATTATTAATGTATGTTATAAAATAAAAGTTTTGAAAAATTTTCTTTTACTTGTATTTCCATTAATTATTATTGATTAGAAAATGTATAAAAAAATATATATGTATAAAAACAAAGAAAAAGGAAATCAAAGAAAATTTAAATTTAAACAATTTGTCCGATGATGGGATGTCATGAAACTCACAAATAGTGATTTCTTGACTGATCCCTAGGTGAGAAGGGTCTACTAAATGTTACCAGAGTATTAGGATATTTAGTATGATGTTTTCAATAATTTAAATTTCTGTTAAAAAGGAAAATAAAGAAATTTTTTGTAAGAAAGAAAAAGGAAATTAATAATAAAATTTAAATTTAAATAAATAAATGTCCGATGATGGGATGTCATGAAACTCAAAAGTAGTGATTTCTTAACTGATCCCTAGGTGAGAAGAGTCGTACTAAATGTTACCAGAGTATTGGGATATTTAGTATGATTTTTCAATAATTTAATTTGTTTTATTAAAAATAAAAATAAATAAGTTTTTAAAAGAAAATCGAAAAAGGAAATTAATAATAAAAATTAAGTTTAATTAAATGAAATTCGTCCGATGATGGGATGTTATGAAACTCACAAGTAGTGATTTCTTGACTGATCCCTAGGTGAGAATAGTCGTACTAAATGTTACCAGAGTATTGGGATATTTAGTATGATTTTTCAATAATTTAAATTTTTGTTAAAAAGTAAATCAATAAGTTTTTTAATTAATAATAAAATTGAAATTTAATAATTAAACAATGTTCCGATGATGGGATGTCATGAAACTCACAAGTAGTGATTTCTTGACTGATCCCTAGGTGAGAGAAGTTCACTAAGTGTTACCAGAGTATTGGAATACTTAGTGCAATTTTTCAATAATAAAATTTTTCATTTAAAATAAATAAAGAAATAAAAAATAATAATTAAAAAAATTCATTTGCATCATTCATTATCTGTTTGCATCATTTGCATTATAATAATTTTTGAAGCGAATGTGAATCTTCCGACGATGAGATTCTATAGAACTCACAAGTAGTGATTCTTAAGAAATCTCTAGGTGAGGAAAATTATTTCAAATGTTACCAGAGTATTGGGATACTTGATTTAATTTTTCAATACAAAAAGGTTCATATTCACTTTTGAAAAATAAAATTTAACTTTTTAAAATAAAACAAAATGATTTTTTACAAAAAATGACTTTGAATAAAAAGAATAAAATTGATTGTAATAAAAATAAAAATTATTTTTAAATATTAATTCAAGACCATTTTATTAAAACCAAAGGATAACACATGATTACTATGGTAGCGTTTTTTAACGGGCGTCGCGGGGGTGCTAATCCTTCCCCACGCATAACCGTACTCCCGAACCCGATTTTGTTTTTGCAGACCAAAAAATTGTCTTTTTAATAAAAATTAATTAATTTTGAGATTTTGTTAAAAAGATAAATATTTTAGGTGACCAATCACACCTAATCAAAAAAGATTGGTGGCGACTCCCTTTTGTGTTTAAATGTTTTCAAAATCGTCGAGCGCGAAAACAGTTACGACAACGATAACACGTGTAAATAATCATAGGCAAAGCTCCCCAAATACTAATAAAGACTATCCCACTACAGCTAATAGTAAGCCAAATAAGACCTCGGAAGCTAAGGTGTTACCTATGGCCATAGATCTGAATGTCTCTAGTTCTAGTGATCAAGTAAGTCTGGAACCTGTCAACAATGATTCTCAGACAAGCCGTATTTGCCTATATAAGATTAATGGTACTGAGGCATGCTTCCATAATGCTTTATCGGTGTAAGTAACACCATAGAGTGCCTATAAGTTGTACAAATAGTTTCAATACATCTTTCAAAAGCCAATAATACTGTTGATAATAAAAACAAGTGTATGCTTTTTCCAAAAACAGTTACATATGCAATGTAGCAATATGTTCAGTGACATTTCAATATAATCATATAATCAATATATTTCGAAACACTTTACTTTTGAGATTTTAAAGCTTTCAAACATGTAGAAGTACATCCATGCAAGTTTAGAATCTCATCAATACCATGCTATGCATGAAGTGTCATATGTAGTATAAACATGTTTCACTAGTTTCAGACTTTTCACCTGCAGTTTTCAATATCTATAAACTATTTTGCTAGGTCCAGAGTACAATATTACACTACCTACCTTGCAAATCAAATCACATATCCACAATTTAGAATTCGTATACATATCATATACATGTATAGTCACATACACCATAATTGGGCTACTATGCCCTAAGAAGTAGTATTAGCACACGATTTGTATATATGGTTCGATATCAATAAAATCAATGTTTTCATTACTCAAACATACATTGTACATTGCTAACATGCATCTTGCATAATTAACTTACAAAAGTTCTGAATGATCACTACTTGTTCAAGCTTGTATTGAACGATCACCATACTATCGATCAATGACAATTCACTACAATAATACACCATACACATTGTTAGATTTCATGATCACATTAGAATATATAATATACATCTTCATTCATTAGTTTCACTTAGGATACCATTATGTATCCTAGGTTTTGAGTTGTCAAAATGACATATTCTCTTAGTTTCACTTCACACTACTTATACCTATCGATTACACACTACATATACACTAACATATTGCTTAACCAATGCTTGATCATGTGAAATTTAATGTGCCCTTCACCTTGGTTGATTATACCAACATGTCATACATTCAATTTCAATGTAATTTATCGCTATATTTATAGTCAATCACATGAATTACACCTTATACATTAAAAACCCCTTAAACCAAGCATATTTTCACACTAAACCCTGGGTGGCCAAAATTACAACTCCATGATTCAATGATTTTCATTTCAATTTACCTTTATATATCATCACACTAACACTAGTAGATCAACATGTAAGAGATTTGAGGTTTGAAACCACACTTACCCTTATGCACCCGTACTTGGCCGAAACTCCGCCACTTCTTAGGAGGTGTTTTGCTTCTATTTAAAACCATAAAACAACTCAATATGGATCACTTTATAACATATAATAACATGGGAACTTGAAACCACCTCTAGGTAGAACTCACCATGATCGATTATGGATCTACACCTTGAATTCTTGTGTTTTTCTTACACCAATGGATATACCAATGAACTATGATAAAGAGAAGATGAAGGAGAGTTAGCATATCAACTTAGATGTGAAAAATCAAGTTTAGATAGCAAAGGTAGGTCACGGTTTTGGCATTTCCTTTTGGTTTCTTTATTTTCTCTTGTTTTCTTTGCTAATTACAGTTTCATGAAGAAACAATAGGGCTGCCGTGGGGTTAATGGGGTAATTAGGTTCATTTTAGCTAAAATGATGTATGATAAGATAATAGCCAATAGGAAAAAAGATAGCATTTTCATATATATATATATATATATATATCCATTTACATTTTAATTTTCATGATTTTCATTTATTTCTTTTCCTATTTGACCCTATAAAGTTGATAGGTGAGATCTTGGTTATTTCCATGCACGTCCTATGCATATGAGACAAATTAAGGAAATTGTATTAGGGTGGCTAGGCATGAGGAGAGAGAATAATGTTTTTACTTAGTTTTACCTATTTTTATCATTTTTGGTCCAATCGTAATAATTTTTGATACAAGGTCTGACATGACAATTTGAGACTTTGACATTAACCAGTGTGACCCCTAAAGTCAATTCATGGTATAGGTTTTGACCACTTGACCTGGTGACCTATGAACAGACCTGTTATTTCTTGGTTTGTTGCATTTTTTTTGAAAAAGACTGAACTTATATTTAATGGGTTTGGATGGCTTACCAGAGACCAGATATCATCATTATATGATGATTCAGATATATTGGGTAGGTGTGCACTCTTGTGGGGCCCACGTATATTTAATGGGTTTGGCTAGGCATGAGGAGAGAGAATTGTTTTTTTACTCGATTTTACCTATTTTTGTCATTTTTTGTCCAATCTTAAAAATATTTTATATAGGGTCTAACATGACAATTCGAGGCTTTGACGTTACTCAGTGTGACCCCTAAAGTCAATTCACAGTGTTGATTTTTACCACTTGACCCGATGACCTATGGACAGAACTGTTATTTTTGAATTTGTTGCACATTTTTCGAAAAAGGTTAAAATCATATTTAAATGGGTTTGGATGACTTACCAAAGACTAGATATCATCATTATATGATGATTTGAATATACTGGGTAGGTATGCACTCTTATGGGGCCTACGTATCTGTTTGTACGGAAGATTGCCTCACTATACCAATAACTGAGAAATCAATACTTAGCAGTCCTACACTATTCAAATAGTCATAAATTAGTTGTATACATAGAATTTTCAGTTATTTATTTATGTTGTATCTAATGAGTAAACTCCATTCAGACTATTTTCCAACATACTTTATTGAAACTCTTAAGGTGTTTATATTCTCTAAAAATCAAAGTTCACATGTTTTCTGAAAATCAAAGGTTCTAAGAAACCAAATGATTTAACAATTTCAAATTCATATGATTCAAAGATTTAATATTCATGAAAGCTATACCATGCTTTCTTCAAAAAAATCCATTTGTACATTATGCCATATGCCATTTTTATTTCAAACTAATCAAATGAATTTTAAGGTTCTAATACATGCATTTTTGAACCAATGCATAGTTTCTAAATACTCATAATTTATGTGATGTATGCCTTATGCCAAAGCACAAATCATGATTTCAAAAGCATAAGGACATGGTGGTCAAGCATCCACCATGTCAAATGTAAGCTATCTCATGGTTACATAAAAGTTTCGTCAAATCGTAACATTCTTTATTAGTAAACCACATGCACCACTTGAGCTGCTATGCCCTCATTAGCCAGTAGCATATATATATATATATTATATATATATATATATTCCAATATCATCCACAAAATCAAACATCAACTCACTTTCAAGTTTAATCTCATGGTATATTAAGATCACAATGTCATATCAATACACATATATATTCCAATAGTAACCACAAGATCAATGATCATTCAAACTTTCAATTCTAATTTCAATATCATAAGCCATAAAATCACAATATATTTATATGTAAATATATCTCCCAACAATATCCATAAGACATTAAAATTACATATGTATTATCAAGATCATATTACCATAGCAAACAATCCACCATGACCTATTTTTCACATTTCACATATTGAATGATTTCAATAATACCTCACTAAACATTAAAAACACCTTACAATAATCAAATAATATTTCATGACCACATATCACATATCATATAATATTTTCCAAGACATTAATATCACATTGTCATAAGTAAAAAATGACACACTATATGTTTCCCATTTTAATTCCATATGGTACCACAATTCAAGCTCCCATAGGTAACTAACTCACCATAGTCACATTTCACATCACAATTATCAATTATATTCACTTATGGTCAAATTTCAACTTGCAAAGAACCATTTCATTTTCTCTAACACTTTCGTAATGTTATGTAATCACACATTCATCAATTCTAACCTATTTGCGCGTAGCCATTTCATTTCCTCAACAATCAAATCATCACATAATCACACCCATCCATTAATTCTAACCTCTATAACTATAACCAATTCATTTCTCCAACAATCCATATAATTACATAATCACAATTCTAACCTATCCAATATAATACTAACATTTACCTTATAAAAGTATCTTACCAGAGCTCAACAAGCTTTGCAAAATCATTCCTCTTCTACTCTAGGCCATGTAAATCCAACCAACCATTTTTTGAATTTTGTATAATTAATACAAAAGCATAGCTTAGGAAAATTATAAAAATCACATAGAAAATTATCAAAGCAAGTAAATTTCCTTAGCCTTCCTAAGTTATAGCTTTAAAAAATTTCATAAAGTTTTCTCCATTTTCTATCTTTTTTCTTTTCACTTTTCTTTCCTTTCTTTTTTTTACCCTTTTTTTTTCTTTTCTCTTTTCTCCTTGGTCATATGGCCTTTTTATTCCTCCTTCTCTTGACTGAAAGGCCTTCTGTCCTTTCTTTCTCTTTACTGGCCAAAACACCTACATTTTCTCTTCTCCTTTTGCTTGGCCGAATATGGCATTCCCTCTCTTCTCCCTTTTGCTTAGCTAAATATCATTCGGCCTCTCTCTTTCTATTCTTCTCTTCTCTTTTCTCTTTTTATTCTTCCTTCTCTTTGGCTGACCACTCTTCCTTCCCCTCTTTCTCTTTTCTTTCTTTCTTTCTTCTCCCTTTCGATCAACCACTCTTCTTCTCTTTTCTTTCTTGCTCTTGGTTTAAAAGTTTCCTACCAAGATGCTTCCTTTGAAAACTTAACAAAGCTTCCTTAAGAAGCTTTGCCCATTAGTCTCCCTAATTCTCTCAAATCCTTGGTCTCTCTAATGTTTATTTCTTTAATATTTAACATTTGGAATGTAGGCTTTTAATTGGAAATATTTAGGCCCTTACAAATTTTGTTTAATCACACAATGGCCTAACTTCAATAGTTCTTTTTTAATTTAACCCTTAATTCATCACCTCTATTAAATTTGTATTCCTTAACACCAATTTAAATAAATTAGTCCCATGTAAACTCTTAAAATACCTTAATTCACTTAATAAACCTATTAATTCACTAATATGTGTACATCATAAATCATCAGTTTAAATTCTCAAAACTTTAACTCTCTTAATTTCATCCAATTAGTTTACTTCACCATATCTAATTCTTATAATAACCATATCCACATTATTCACTTAATTCTCATAATTTCTTAATTCTCATAAATAATTTCTCAAACTTCTTGATGCTCATAATTCTTAATAATCCTCAACAATCCAATGCTTCTAATAACATATTAAATTACTTACCAAGAGTAAAAAATTCTCAATTGTCATAGATTACCTCTTAATTTCTTCGTCCACAAATTCCAAGCAATAGCTATAAAATTTCAGTTACCCTCCATAAAAATCATCTAACTTTGATGGAATTGGTATCTTCCAACTCCATTCCAAACATAATCCTCTATTTCATGTGATGTAGATGCTTTACATTTTCCAACGACCTTTCTTCTATCTTTCAGCATAGAGTACCAGGCTTTGATTGTATAGTCACCATTAGCTAAGCTCGACCATAATACTTTGTCCTTTTCTCCATTAAAACAAATAGGAATCTCACAGATAGTTTTGACCCATTCTTTTGAAATCATATCTTTTATAACCTACAACTTCTAACCTTCCCTATCCTTATCTATAATCTAAAAACTTTTTGACGAAATTTATTCCTTATTTCATCTGTAAACTCCAACCTTTCAATATTTAACCGTATATCCTTACATCGATCTATGTCTTCCCCATTCATGATTTGCCAAGATACATTTTCTTTCAAAAAATCAATTCTTACAAGAATACTTGTCCAAGCCGACGATGCTTTTCCACCACTTTTTGCATCCAATATCATATCTTTTGGATAATACCTACCCTTCAATATCTTTACCCACAAAGTTTCTAGATTCATTGCCATCATTTAACTTTCTTTTGCTAATAAAGCTACATTAAACAAATTCAAATCCTTAAATCCTAGTCTTCCATTATCCTTTGTTTTTCTCAATTTGGTTTAACTTGCCTAATGAATCTTTATTTCCTCTTGCTTTTGTCCCCACAAGAATCTTGCCATAGCTTAATTAATCTTATCACATATTTTCTTAGGAACCTCAAAACATTGTATGGTATCAATTTGAATAGCACAAGCCACAACCTTATCAACACCTCCCATCCTCCTCGCTACACAAATCAACATGTAATGATTCGAATGTATCTGAAAAGGCGGTGCTTTCTTGGTGTCCACAGACTTGCCTATACGAAATCTCGACTTATTGCTCCAGAAATTGATAAATTACAATTTGGCGATCTGGAGTAAAAAATTAGGGCTCGATCGAGCTCAAGCCGAATGCCTAGTATCAAGTTTCCGAGTCGAGCTTAGGCTCGAGCACCTCACTGTATCGGCTCGGCTTGATTACACCCCTAAATGGGACACCCAAATAAATCAATGTTGACTGGTCAACTGCTCATGTGCTTCCACATTGGTGCCTTCTAGCGCCTCTTTCATCCTTATAGAACTGCACGTATGCTACCCACCTAACTCGCATAAAATGTGGGAGACATTGTGTCTAGTCTAAGACTAGGAGGAAAAAGTCTCTTCATTTTTCAATAGTATTTTCCATTAGATCGGGGCAGGGAATTATTATCATTTTTTTCAAAGTTTATATTCTCAATTAAAAACTATAAAAATATTTTATTCAAAATAATTAAATTAATAAATAATTAAATTAAACTTAAATTCAAATGTAATAAAATTTAAATTGGAATTTTAAAGTTCTTAAACTTTTTTATTATCACTAAGCAAAGACTTTATTGACAAGTATTATTATTATTATTATTATTATTATTATTATTATTATTATTATTATTATTATTATTATTATTATTATTATTATTATTATTATTATTACACTAGACCACTGGTGTGTCTTCAACATTTGCCCTAAAATTTAACAATAAATCACAATTTCCTCTCTCATGGAACTAAATAATCACCAATTTCTTGGCAGATGACTATTTTTATAAGCATTCGACATCTTAATCTAATTATTCTTATGAGTTTACTTTTTATACATTGTATTGTATAGTGTAAATTTTTAATTTTACTAGTAAAAAGTCAAAAGATTATTATGTAAAATTTTAATTTTACTAGTAAAAAGTCAAAAGATTATTAAGTTTAATTGGCATCGTTTGTGGGAAACAAACAAAAAAGCCATAAAAGATGGTGAGAACACGATCTGCAGGAGACAGGTACGTAGGTTGCGGCAGGGTACATAAGCAGCGACAAGCCTGAGGGGTAGAGCGATGCGGGCAAGCAAAGGTCCACACCATAGGTCTTGGGCGAGAGAGGAGCTATCGCCGCGACAGGCCTTGGACGAGATAGGGACTTCGCAAGCAACAAACCTTGACGAGAGGAGAGCTCCCGCTCGAGACAGGCCTATGGCGAGAGCTTCTAGGCGAGAGGGTAATTCGCTCATGCGACAATGAAGGTGGGCAAGCAATGTTACTTGTGGCAGGCTCCCTTGGCAAGAGAGTGCCTCGCCAAGTTGCAGCCTTATGGGAGAGCAATGTGATCATGCAGCATGATTCCTTGGCGACAAGGTGACTCGCCCAAGGGACAGTCGTTGCGGGAGATTAGAAACCCACTTGGTAGGTTACGCTTGCGATAGAGTGGCTTGCGGCAGGCGATAGAATGGCTTCTAGGTGAACAATTGATCCATGCAGCAGGCTACCTATGGGGACAAAATGGCTCGCCCGGTTGAACAATAAAACACAGGTCATGCAGCAAGCTACCTACCTTTTGGCGACATAGTGCACATGTTGAAGCAGCAGGCCTTTTAGCGATAGACCTGCTCTCTCACGCGACAGCCCTATGGCGAATGGGTGGCTCTCCCGCGTGATAGACCTGCTCTCCCAAGCGAGAGCCCATGCGAAAGGCAACGCGGAAGGAGTTGCTCGCATATGCAACAGGGGAATGCTAGTGAGCAAAAGGCCCAATCGACAGACAGTTCTCGGCGACAGAGTGGGTATGTGACAAGCCATGAGTGCGACCAAAAGGCCACACGGCAGGCTTCAATGGCCTGTTGAAATACAGCGGAAGAAATGACCGCGCGACAAGAGAAATTATGGCGATCACATTGAAAGGCGATCACAAATTCCTAGACGTTTGAGGTAGCAGAGACGTGCAAACATTGCAACCTGCGAGTAGCGAACTTGAGAGCCTCAGGTGAGAAGCTGGCGAGGCTGATCACACCCAGGTGGTGGAAAGTTGAAGGCGAGCCATGTGGGTGGACAATGAACAAATTAAGGTTTCGCAAAAGCGGCGCACAAAGCTAAATGGCTAGCAAAAGAGCAAGACAAGAGACCAAGCTGGCCAGACAAGAGCTCGCCATGCAATTTGCTGGATGTGAAAGCGAGCAATACGACTGAGACAAGGCTGAGAGCTGGCCAGATGCGCACAAGGTAAGGATGGTTGAGCAAGCAGGCGATCCACGAGCTCGCCAGGGAAAAGATGCTAAATGGCGAACGAGTTTTAAGTCGAAGAGTGGGAAACTGACAGGCAAGCGATCAAATACTTGCCAGAAAGAATATCTACAAGGCGAGTGGATGTAAACAAAAGCGAGCGAGGATGAGCTCACCTAAGTGAGAAAAATCTTGAACGCCAACGAATAGGTGAGCAAGGTGTAAAACGATTGAGTTAGTAGTGGCGTGCGCACAAGGCTCAAGAGCGAGCGAAGGATACAAGTGATCCATGAGCTCAGCCAGGCGAGAAATGATCTGGAAAGCGTACATAATAGAGCCAAGAAGCTCCTAGGAACCGGTCAGAGTGCGATCGGCTAGACATGACCTTGCCCAGGTAATAACGGATGTCAAAGGTGAGCCAGATAGTTGGGCGAGCACTAGTCGAAAGAAGGTGCAGTGATTGCTGTAGTTATGAACTCGTTCAGGCGAGAAACAAATAGGGTGAGCCAGGTGCACTCTAAAATAATAAGGATCTGTGCGAGACCAATGCACGCACAGCCAAGGGAGGATCTCGATGCGGAGCCAAGTAAACGCTAAAGATTTGATGATCCAAGAGCATGCCAAGTGGTAAAGACACTGGTAGGTGAGACAAAATGGCTAGAAAGTACAAGCTGAAGGCCTTTCAAAAGCGTGTAAGCTGGATGGCGATTGAAAAATCAGGTCGAGAGAAAGGCCAGACGAGCGCCCAGGCGAAGATGTGTCGGTGGGTGACCTAGATTGGCACGCAAGAAAAAACTGAAACTCGAGCTAGGAAGCTCACCTAAATGAAAAGGTTTATAATGTTATAGCCATATGGGCGAGCAAACCGCAATGCGAAGGTGTCGACAGAATCATGCGCACAAGGCTGGATGGCGAGTGAAGGATCCGGGTGATTGTACGGTCAAGGTCGTACTAGCCATGAGGACACCTAGAGCAGGAAGTATATGATGGCGAGCGTGCAGATGTGAGTAATTAGGTCGGCAATCTAGGAGGATGCCCAGGGAACAATATCTGCCTGGCGAGTAAATGTCAAGAAAACCAAGTACTATTCAAACAAGAGGAAGATAAAGCGAGCCTATAGGACACCCAGGCAAGAAGGACCTAGATGGAGAGAAAAAGTTCGACGAGCCAAGTACACGCCAATCAATGATAGATAGGGCCAGCCAGGTGCACTCCCAAGCAAGGAATGGCCTAGAATCGGTCAAACCTCTATAGAAAAAAGCTCCCAAGGAATTCAGTGGAGCTCGATGGGCAACCAGGTGCACGTCCAGGTGCAGATCTAGGCAGATCAGTCAGTTGTCACAGAGGTTTTAATACAGATGTACAGTTCCCCACACCAGTATGCGTGTCTGCTTGAGTGTGTTTGTAGTTTCAACTGTGCCAAGCACTCTGATGTGTCAGTTAAGTGGTGCACGCCACTCTAACCTAGGAAAGGCTGACTTAGGGACATGTGGATGCAAGTTTTTTGCCTAAGGCCGCGAGGTTGCCAAGATTATGATCGGAGCATGTGACACCACCCTATCACAAGGGGGCAGATGCACAGATTATACAAAATATTTTTTACATAGTCTACGACTCAAACACGGGTTGTTAAACACAGCAAACAAGCGTCCAACCATCAGTGTTTTATCAAGCTTAAATAAATTAAAAAAAATGAGGATTACTCGATTTACTGCGTTAGTAAGTTACTACAGACCATCGTGTGACAGACTGTCCTCTAGTCTAATTGCACAGACAAACCCTGAAAGCAAAGAGTAGAATCCTAGACTCAACCTAATGTGATTGTTGAATGCCATCACGATGGGCAAGCTAGGCCCCCATTATGGGTTGATGTACGTGAAGAAAAATATGAATGAGCAAAGTGTGCGAGCCATGCTGAATACCCACAATTTCATCTCCCAGCAAAGTTACCCAGCGACTTGGATTGACCGTCTCTAAGTGCCCAACGTCAGATCAAGACTGTAAAATGCCAGAGCATAGCCTGTCCTAGGTGTGACCACTGTTGCGATAAACAGAAGTGCAGACTTACAGCACTATCGCTTGATGATTTTGAGCTAATCCTCGAGTTGAAATTCTTTGTTTGCACAAAAGCAGTACTTATACCTCATTCGGGCGGCCTATGGATTGGTGACAAGAGGTGCCCGTGCTTTGTCCCAAAAGAGAGTGGGATACCAAAGGCAGAAAAGTCCTTGATGCCATTGAAATAAAAAGGAAAAAGGGTAAGATAGTCAGGTTGGCGGCCCTTGTCCAAATTAATGGCCCTTGTGATGTCACATAAGTGCACGCAGGTGCATCAAGCAGAGACAGTGAAGCGATGATGGTCCAGGTAGGACTCCCCATTAGTGTTGACAGCAAGAAACAAGAGCTAGTTGCTGATGAACTAGAAAAAAGCACGTAGTCAATTGCTTGGATGAAAGGTCAGCGAAGTCCCTTGCACATTATTAAAATTTTCACTGACTAAGCAAGGACATGTGGGTGGTAGTAGATTTGAGGTACCCTTATATTATGCTTTCGATTTTCTTGTCCACTCTAACAGTTGTGATCAAATTAGGCAGGTGTTCAAAGATGGCACTAGCCACTGTCTTGTAAGATAGTAAGCCAGGGAGAGCTTGGTTCAATATAGTCAGATTGGAAGCAGCTTATGGTAAACTCGTGAAGGTAGATTCCTGGTTCCTATGAGTGGAGAACTACGGCGTGACTTAGTGCACGATCTATGGTTGACAACAGAACGTCCAAGCATTTGCACTTTACAGACTTTACAAAGATAAAGACTTGTAACTGCACTGGCGGTAAAATACTTGCTATTATTATTTTAACATTTGCGGCAATTATGTTACTTTTATCTATACTATGATAATCCTCCATGTTTCCATTTAATTGAAAATACTACATTATGAAACGGAAGGCTAGTTACTTTTATTTGTACTATGATAATCCTCCATGTTTGATAGACATTGATAAACAAAAAGTTATATTCTCGCAAGTGCACGAATCAAGGTAGTATAGCGTGTAAATACAGGAGTCGATCCTACAGAGATTTGCTAAATTTATTCAATTAAAATTCAACTACTTATGCTCTAAAAAATTATAAAAGCCAATAAAAGCAATTATCTAAGTATCTAATTAACTAATGAAATTAATTAACCTAAAATAAATAAATTAACCAATAGAGAAAAGCCTAGGAATTTGATTTCACCAATACATTGCAATTTTATGTCTTCAATCCTAAAAATCTCAATTCAATTCTAGGGTTCATTCTTCCTAATATATGATTACTCTGTTTGATGGCAGCTATAATCAAGTATTTTTTAATCATTAATTACCTATGATGTATAGCATAATCAATGACTAAAAACCCATTAAGAACAGAAGAACATACAACAAGAACCAAATAAATATTCTAGCTTGATGTATGCATCAAATATTTATTCAATCATTCAAGAGAGCTATTCATGGCTTAGCATATGATGTGTACCTTTACCATGTCTCAAACAATCAATTAATTTATATTAAAAGTGGCCAATCAATAACACAAATTAAAAGATTGAATTAATCACAATGAATGATACTAGAATTTAAAGAACTGATCAATTAATCATTAAGACATAAAATATGCAAGTAGGCTCAATCAAATTCCTAGTAAATAAATTAGTTCATGTTCAACATAACATAAAACACCAAATTAATTTGAGAATTCATGCTTCCATATATAATATAATAAAGTATTAAAATAAATTAAAAACCCCTTTGTTAACTCAATTCAAGCACGTGTATGTGGAAGCAATAACAAGCAACAAACAAGAAGTGGCATTGTCGTGTGGACGTTAGAGCTTCAACACGTGATTCTGCCTCCTGTAGCTCACGTTTCTTCAAGTCTGAACAGCAGCAACTTTGGTCCCTCTTCTATTCTGTCTTGCGTGTATTGCTCTAACAATTTTCGGTCACACGGTTACTTCAACTCTCAAGCGGTTAGCAACGTTGGCCGTGCAACTCTTCAAAACAGCTCACGATTTCGACCGCAGCTTCAAGTCTCAGGTTCAGCTACTGCCTTCAAAGCTCGAGTCCTCTCTCTTTTTATATTATTCTGCAAAATAAAGAGAAGTGCATAGCAACAAGAAGACACCAAGAAAACCACGATCGATACCCTTTACTACTCTCTGTTTCTCTAACTTGCTTTTCACTCTGTCTTGATTTTTTTTTTGTTGTATCCTTTACTGCTGCTCCTATCCTCTTTTTATAATTTTTCCTTTAAGATTTTTAGGGTTTCTTTTTAATCAAGAATAAATCTCAACCCTCTATTTTATTTTAATCCTATGGTCCAAAAGTCTTTAAAACAAATCAGAATTTAATTACAACTTTAGAAAGTCAAACAATATATATTTCAAGAATTTATTCCAATTACAGGATTTATTGTTTGATTTCATGCCATAATTTCCAACATTAATTCCCAAATCACTTTCTCTAAATTAATTCACAAGATACATTAAACAACTAATTTTACACAAGAATATAGCAATAAATGTGGTAATAAATAATAAAATAATATAACAAATATATTATTATCAAATACCCTCAAACCTACATTTTTGCTAGTCCTCGAGAAAAATTAAAAGAAAATACACTTGTTTGTGACCTTTAAGAACAAAGTGAGAACTCAAGGACATCAAAATGTTTCACTCGAATTTATTTAAACTCAATTTCACTTGATTTCCACATATTGCCTCAAGTATACCTCACATCTATAATTCAAGTAATTGTTCAAAACACAACTCAATAATCTCATAATTCAAATGCTAATTAACTCAAATCATGATATAAGATGTGTGTGTGTGAATAGCCGAACTCAAATTCCATGTCAGTACTCAATTAAAATTATGCAACTCATGAATAACTGATGTGATCTCAAATTTTTTTTTTAAATTTTATTGACACTCCATAGGCTTGCTCTTCTTACATCTCTCCACTAATGTAGACAATAAAATCAACTTAGATCAATAGGTCTTTATTAGCTTATAATGTTTGGCCAAGGTATTAGGTTACAAAGAAAGGGAAGGTAAAAATCAAAACAAGAGAGCTAACAATGCTTAGCACATACTAAATTTCTCTCTCTTTTTTTTTTCTTCTTTGAACTTCACAACCCCCAAACCTATCTTTTTCATGCATTTGTTTGTGGATGACAATTTCCATGCATATTTTAAACTCTCTTTTTTTTCCTTTTTTTTCATCCCAATGGAGTCAAGGAATGATCCACACAAATTTTTTTTTTGGGAACCTCTTCCTTTATTTCTAGCTTGAAAATATTTCTTGAATCACATCCCCTCAATGATAGATATGTGCATTAAAGCTCTCTCTTTAAGGGTACATTCATTGTTTTTCAGGCTAACTTGGGTAAGGGCAATGAGGTTACAAGAAGCCTCATTTGGACCTCCAATTTACGCAAAGAAGCCTCTTGTTGTTGGAATCGCTGTTCATTGCTCTGTTGGTTACTTTGACAAACTTCTATGAAGTTTTGCAAAGTTTCCTTTAAAGCTGGCCTCCATGGTTGGAAAGAAGAGCTTGCTTGATTCTGGTTCTAGTTGCTACTCCATGAAAAATTAGGATGGCTTCTCCAACCCGGGTTATAAGTATTTGAAAAAGGATCATTCCTCACTCGTGGGTTGTGAGAGTTCATCATATTAGCTTGCTCAACAAAATCTGGGAATTTTTCACTAGAAGGACAAGCATTAGTAACATGACCATGAATCCCACAAATTCCACATACCTCATTAGACGTTGGCATTCTTTGACCCATCATCATAGCACACATAGACTTCATTTGCTTGGTTAATTCTGAAACCTGCATTGCCAACTCAGTGTTAGTGTTAATCTCATAAAGACCTCTAGGTTTACCTCTAACACTCTTTTGTTGTGAATTAGCTCCAAGCATCTCGTAGAGCTCATAGGTCTCTTGTGCAGCCTTTTCTCCCATGGCACCTCCAGCAGCATTATCAACCATAGCTTGACAAGCTTGTGTTAGTCCATCATAAAAAAATTGATTTTGCAATTCTAATGGATACCGATGATGTGGACATTGAATCAAACACAGTTTAAAACGTTCCCAAGCTTCATGGAATGCCTCACCATCTGCTTGTGTGAATGTTGCAATCTTACCCCTTAATTCAGTGGTTTTGGCATGTGAGTAAAACTTACCTATGAACTTATTGTACACTGCATCCCATGTGGTAAGTGAGGCTGGTGTTATAGACATGAACCACGTCTTTGCCGCATCCTTCAAGGTGTAGGGAAAACATCTCATTCGTAATTGGTCCTCAGTTAATCCCTGCAAAGGAAAAGTTTGAATAGTTGCATAAAAATCACGAATGAATGTCAAAGGATCTTCAATAGCAACACCATGAAAAGAAGGAAGCATATTAAAATGAATATTCTTAAGCTTATAGTTTCTGGCTGCATCATTGAGAACAATGCATGATGGTGATGTCCCCACAGTAGGACGTGCAAACTCCTTCATAGGACGATTTTGAACTCGATTTTGAACTTGATTCCCAACTTGTAACTCCATGTTGGATTCAACTAGTTCCTCTTCTTGTGCCTTAGCTTTCCTACCGATTCTGTCAATTTGATCGTTGATGGGCACTATCTCTTGACCAAGTGATCGTCGACCTTGCATCCACTACCTAAAAAAATTAAAAAAATTAAAAAAAGAAAAATAATAAAAGAAAAACACACGTAGTTAAATAAAATTGAATAAACTTAAGACAAATCCCCGGCAACGGTGCCAAAAACTTGATGAACAAAAAGTTATATTCTCGCAAGTACACGAATCAAGGTAGTATAGCGTGTAAATACAAGAGTCGATCCCACAGAGATTTGCTAAATTTATTCAATTAAAATTCAACTACTTATGCTCTAAAAAATTATAAAAGCCAATAAAAGCAATTATCTAAGTATCTAATTAACTAATGAAATTAATTAACCTAAAATAAATAAATTAACCAATAGAGAAAAGCCTAGGAATTTGATTTCACCAATACATTGCAATTTTATATCTTCAATCCTAAAAATCTCAATTCAATTCTAGGGTTCATTCTTCCTAATATATGATTACTCTGTTTGATGGCAGCTATAATCAAGTATTTTTAATCATTAGTTACCTATGATGTGTAGCATAATCAATGACTAGAAACCCATTAAGTACAGAAGAACATACAACAAGAACCAAATAAATATTCTAGCTTGATGTATGCATCAAATATTTATTCAATCATTCAAGAGAGCTATTCATGGCTTAGCATATGATGTGTACCTTTACCATGTCTCAAACAATCAATTAATTTATATTAAAGGTGGCTAATCAATAACACAAATTAAAAGATTGAATTAATCACAATGAATGATATTAGAATTTAAGAATTGATCAATTAATCATTAAGACATAAAATATGCAAGTAGGCTCAATCAAATTCCTAGTAAATAAATTAGTTCATGTTCAACATAACATAAAACACCAAATTAATTTGAGAATTCATGCTTCCATATATAATATAATAAAGTATTAAAATAAATTAAAAACCCCTTTGTTAACTCAATTCAAGCACGTGTATGTGGAAGCAATAACAAGCAACAAACTAGAAGTGGCATTGTCGTGTGGACGTTAGAGCTTCAACACGTGATTCTGCCTCCTGTAGCTCACATTTCTTCAAGTCTGAACAGCAGCAACTTTGGTCCCTCTTCTATTCTGTCTTGCGTGTACTGCTCCAACAATTTTCGGTCACACGGTTACTTCAACTCTCAAGCGGTTAGCAACGTCGGCCGTGCAACTCTTCAAAACAGCTCACGATTTCGACCGCAGCTTTAAGTCTCAGGTTCAGCTACTGCCTTCAAAGCTCGAGTCCTCTCTCTTTTTATATTATTTTGCAAAATAAAGAGAAGCGCACAGCAACAAGAAGACACCAAGAAAACCCCGACCGATACCCTTTACTGCTCTCTGTTTCTCTAACTTGCTTTTCACTTTGTCTTGATTTTTTTTCTGTTGTATCCTTTACTGCCGCTCCTCTCCTCTTTTTATAATTTTTCCTTTAAGATTTTTAAGGTTTCTTTTTAATCAAGAATAAATCTCAACCCTTTATTTTATTTTAATCCTATGGTCCAAAAGTCTTTAAAACAAATCAGAATTTAATTACAACTTTAGAAAGTCAAACAATATATATTTCAAGAATTTATTCCAATTACAAGATTTATTGTTTGATTTCATGCCATAATTTCCAACATTAATTCCCAAATCACTTTCTTTAAATTAATTCACAAGATACATTAAACAACTAATTTTACACAAGAATATACCAATAAATGTGGTAATAAATAATAAAATAATATAACAAATATATTAATATCAGACATGTTGCAAGAATAGAAAAAGAAAAACGGAAGCTGGCCAAAGAAGGGGGCTTGAAGCGAAAAATGCGCGAACTAACCGCCTATCGCAAATAACAAAGTCCCTAAGCACAAAAGGGTGCGAGACGGGCAAATCCAAAGTCCCTGAGAACAAAAGGGTGCGAGACGGGCAAACATAAGTCCCTAAGCACAAAAGAGTGCGAAACAGGCAAACCTAAAATCCCTAAGCACAGGAGGTGCGAGATGGGCAAATCAAAAGTCCCTAAGCTAAAAATGCGCGAGACGAGCAAATCTAACGTCCCTAAGCACAAAAGGGTGCGAGACGGGCAAATCTAAAGTCTTTAAGCACAAGAGATGCGAGACGGGCAAATCAAAAGTCCCTAAGCGAAAAATGCACGAGATGGGCAAATCTAAAGTCCCTAAGCACAAAAGGGTGCGAGATGGGCAAATCTAAAGTCCATAAGCACAAAAGGGTGAGAGACGGGAAAATCTAAAGTCCTTAAGCACAGGACGTGCGAGACGGGGAAATCAAAAGTCCTTAAGCGAAAAATGCGTGAGACGGGCAATTCTCTAAAGTCCCTAAGCGAAAAATGTGCGAGATGGGCAATTATCTAAAGTCTCTAAGCGAAAAATGCGCGAGACAGGCAATTCTCTAAAAATCCCTAAGCGAAAAATGCACGAGACGAGCAATTCTCTAAAAGTCCCTAAGCGAAAAATGCGCAAGACGGGTAATTCTCTAAAAGTCCATAAGCGAAAAATGCGCGAGACGGGCAATTCTCTAAAAGTACCCAAGCGAAAAATGCTCGAGATGGGCAATTCTCTAAAAGTCCCCAAGCGAAAAATACGTGAGACGATCAAGCAATAAAGTGTGCGGATAAATACGATACCCAAGTAAGAGTTCTTCTTCAGATGTAAGTGCTTCATAAGAAGAACTGGGGAGCACACAGTATGCACGCTGTGAGATATAAACGATGTTATAGTCTTATCAATTCTATAAAGTCCTTAGGCAAAAAATGCACGAGATGGGCAACACATGGGCTTGAAGCGAAAAGAGCGCGCGAGGTAAGCCATGAACAAAGTAAAGGACTGAAATCGAAAAGTGCACGAGGAAAGTCTGATTATTACGTAAGATTACTACAAGGTAAATATGTAGTTACCTCTGTAGATGAGTTTAAAAATGTGTTGATCAATTTGTAAAAGACTAAGCTCTTTCACAAAAAAACTAGGAAGCACTTTAGATTAACTTCTGCATCAAAAGGAGTATCGATACTAGCAGGCACCCATGCATGTGCGTCCTGAGGTGCTATAATATCAAGAGCTTAATCTTTAGGAAAGTTAGTCTTTGGATTATCTAAATCATCTTCATCCAAGCCCGTGAGAACCTCGACCATCTCGGGTCGACTAAAAGGCTCCTACGAGCTGGTAAAATCAAATAGATCTTTATAAGTGCCTATCCTTAGAAAAGGTTCTAAATCCTCAGCATCTGGATCAAGCTTCAACCAATCAAGAGCATGCCAAGTACAAATTGCATATGATGAAACCAACTAAGAACATATGCATCCTCTTGTGGCACTTCTTGACGATGCGCCCTCATGGCTTTAACTCAGATTTGGTTTTCTTCCTCTTGGCTAATAAAAGGCTTTGGTAGCTTTGCAATCTTACAATTTCTCCTCATAGCTCTTGGTTTCAGCCTGCTAAGACCTTAAAATTCGAAAAGAAGGGTGGCATATTCTACTTGAGAAACATTTAGCTCAGAGGAAAAAAACGTATCCCAGTAGTATTCTGAAAAGACACTTGACAAAAGAAATGATGATACGACGTCGTTTCTGTTACAAATAATAATGAAGTTCACTAGTTAAGCCCCCAAGTAAAGATGAAAAGACTCTTGTGATAATCCCAGAAAAAGGGTAGCAAAAGAATTTGAAAAGCTCATTCTTTATATACTCTTTCACAAGGTAAACCCTGCGAAAGAGTGGGGAGCAATTGATGTAGGTCAAGTTAAAGATTATTGGGCTTTTTTATAAGTCAAACTGAAGAACATTGGGTTGAATGATAGTTTAAGCCCAAGAAGAAAGAGGACTCAGAAGGGTCATAAATGATCTATTGGGCTATCGTTTATACTGTAAGTCTTAAAAGTAATTACGCGCAAAACAACTCCTATAAATAGGTCACAGGTATCATTCTTAAACCCTAAGTTCTATTTACCTACTAAAATGCCGCCAAAAACTCTGTCTGACTTAAGCATTGGAGTGCACGCGCAGGGAAAAGCCCCTGTGCCCTCTGATGGTTTTCTTTCTTGTAGAATTCTGGAGGACAACTTGACACGAAGATCGAAAATCCGACGTCAGCAACCAATCATTGTTGTTTCGTGCAACAACAATAAATAATATTTTAATTTTATTAATATAAAATATAAAAATTATACCAAAGGTGCATGCAATGATTGTTCTTATATATTTACATGTGAATCTCATCTATTGCTCAAAGAAAAACAATTATTTACATTAGAAAATATTAAAGCATAGGCAAAAACAAAATCATGTTGATTATATGATTTTCAGTAGCAGTAATAAAAATGGAAGATTGGACAGGACATGATGGTGCTCAAAGTAGCGTCTTTTAGTGAAGGAGTGACTTGGATTGATGCTGCTAGAATGAGTCGACAGCTCATTAGTTTACGTTACCAAACTTTTGCTACGAATCAAATGAAGAACTAGCTAGAAAAATTCCAAATATCACTTAAGTCTCACTTAACCCTCGGAATTAGCATAGATAAACGATAAAATTAATTTCAATGAGATTAAAAAATAAAATAAGATATATAATTTTTTTTGTCTTTTATGTAGTTAGACACCAATTACATTGTTATTGTTGCTAACTGACGTACCAAACAGGCTATAAATCAAGTTGAGAAACAAATAGCTACATGATCAGCTTCATTCAAGGTTATGAACATTTATGAAAAGGCATTTTTCAATGAATGATATATTGGAATATGAAACAATTCAACCCAAACTTATTGAATTATATTATGGAAAATTATTTACCTTCTTGGAAGTTGAATTGTGTCAAGTATATTGTATAATGTGTATACATAGATTAAGCATTTTGCAATGTCATACTCAAACACAAACACATTGACTTTGATCATTTTTTCAAATAATTAAATCTCACATTTTTCTCATTTCGCTGACTATTTAAGGCTTTAAAAAATTTTCACCAGATAATGCAAAAGATAATGATTAATTAATCAAAAGGACAGCTCATCTTCAATTTGAATTTGTCAGCAAGCAAATACAGACATGAACTGGGGCTGTAGAAATGCCAGCTTTAGAAAATTAAATTAATAATAATAATAATAATAATAATAAATAATTAGGGACGCTTGGAACGTTGGTTGGAGATTTGTGAATCAACGATAATAATTTATTTACCCAATTAATCAAGAGGTTTTGTTCTGTAATTGAATGGTTTAATTTTTAAATAAGTGTTTTTTCTATATGTAGAATATTCCAAGTCTGTCATCACTAGATAACATTTTAAAGCAAGGGTTTTGGCTGTTTTCTGTTTGTGAATACATAGACTACAGAACTTCTCTTATATCATATATAATCAGCAAAGAAGAAAATATAATCTGATTTTGATGTAATTGTTTGGATTGACTCACTCCAGCTTAATTTTAGTCTCAACCTTAATCTTATGTAATCACCAAATAATAGCAAAAGATAGTATTCAATAAACTTAACAAGATAATATATTGAAATCTAGCAACCTTGCACAGAGATTTCAACCTTGAAAACTTCCTTTGATCAACAACTAATTAATTTATTTATTAGTAGTAAACATTTTGTTTTCATTTTTCCAAGTCTAAACGCAAGACTTTACCATCTACCCATGAGCAATAGGTTTGACCAGATCCATGAGCCATAACCTTGTGCTTGCTTTTTTTTTTTTTCACAAAGAGGTAGAAAAGAAGAGGGGAATCAAATATTAGATTTAATCTCTCTTTAAAAAAAGTAATAATCGCTAGCGTAAGCGTTAATTGTTTGCCCAGTTCTTGCTTTAGAGATTTAGAATTGAGATTTTGGCCCCTCCTTTCTAACAAACAATAAAAATAAATTAAAAAATAAATTTAAGCAATCTGTTAAGCTTGAGGAGGTGTTTTTTTTTTTTTGGTAAGGATGAGGAGGTGTTTTTAATTGTTCCTCAAACATTTATTTGCTTTTAACAGAAAGAAAATTCTTGTACATGGAATAATTATATCTGCTATCAACACCACCAGCAAGTTTTAATCAAAATTGTCCTAATAATAATAATAATACTAAAAAATCCAATTTAATATGATTGAGTTTTTTCAACTTTTTAAGTGGATTAAATGATATATATCTACGAGAGCTTCTAAACACACCCCATTTTTTTTCTCTCTAAACTTTAGTATTAAACACACCCCTTTCTCAAACCAAAAACAAAGACTCTTTACACCCCTTAAAATTTACATAAAATACCTCAATTACCTTTCAGTTTATTTTTTTATTTTTATCACTTCCTTCCTTCATTTTAATCTATTCTCACTTTTTCACACATCAATTCAATCCACACAAAGAAACTAAAAATCAAACTTAAAACCGTTCAACACACGTATAAAAAAATAAAAAGAGCTTCGGTTTGGAACGGCATGAAGAGGATTTAAAAAGCTCAAATTTTTTTGAAGTTAGCTTAAAGGGGAACAATATAATTGAAAATTAGGTCTTTTAGAGTGACAGGAGGCTAGGTGCTCTGAAGATTAAAGTTTCGATTTTAGGCTTAAATCCAAGATCCATAGGTTTTATTAGTATGTTAAATCCAAAGCAGCAAGCGGAAGGTCCAAAACTGATCAATTAGAAGCTTCTTTGTTGAAGTAGAATGCAACTTACATATAGTGCTTGGGGGCCCAAATTGAGCAATGAAAAACAAGTAATGATCTCCACATCTGGGCCAGAATTTTCTCCCCAAAGTTTTCCTCACTTTTCTATTAATGCTAGCTACATCATTATTTGGATTCTCAAGAATCCATCTCCAAAAGCAAGAAGCGGATCAACCCTCTCAACAATTTAAGAAAAAAAGCAGTAATTGCCTAAAGGAAATTAGCCCAATTTAGGATGCCTTTCCATTGTCTCTGAATCTGTAAAGTATAATAATATGATACAAAAATAAAAATATAATACGAGCTAAAATTTAGTAAAATTATATATGTAATGATAAAAACTAAAAATAAAGTTTTATATTTAACGTATTGATATGAATTTTAACACAAAAAATTCGTATTTTATGCTATACAAATATAATTTTATTTGATACGAAATAAATTTCATACACAAATTGTCAGATCTAACAAGAAGCCAATCTCTCCCTGTCGAGATTTTATGATCAATCATTGGGCTTCAATGAGTCCTTAGGCTTCAATCATGCCGTCAAATTGGAACACTGGGAATTCCTTTCAATGAAATATTTTATGATTTTGCTCCTTAAAGATGGGCTCTCAAGAAAATAAGAATTTGAAGAACTTATAGCGTCTCCAAACTCTCAAAGATCAAGCTTTGGATTTGAAGAAATTTTGAATGACACGAAGAACTTCGAAAAAATTACAAAAAGATATTTTTGGATCTTATTTCATCATATGAAGTGAGGTTAAATTTGTTCGTTCAAGATCAAATCTGTCCTTGAAGTGAAGTTTTGTGGAAGAGAAGAATCAGAAAATATTTTTCGTTACAAGAATCTATATATATTGTTGTTTTCATATTCAATCAATAAAATTGACATTTATCTTAAAAAATTTCAAGTCTATTTTGACTCAAAATTTTTGTTTATAACAACAGAATAAATAATTATTTTTTTATAAAATTATCTAAATAATAAAAATTTTTATTATTTCAAAAAATATTTTTTAAAAAACAATTTTCTCAAAATAAAGTGAACTTAAAAATTTTCATTTTTTATGCCAAAATCATGTGAAATTTTAAAATAATATCAAAATTTTTTTATCTTATTGTTAGATCAAAATAAACACACATCATTAATTGTACCTTATGTTGGGATTGGGGGCGGATAGGGAAAGAAAAGGAAAAGAAGGAAAAAAATTAAAACCTTTCATTTACTTTTACTTGTTTAGGTAGGTTTTAAAAAATAATATATGAAAGATAAGGGAGGTGAGAATCCTCCCTCTCTCTCTCTCTCTCTCTCAAATGTCTTATTTTTCATTAAAAAATGTTAGTGAAAGGAACTAAATAAAAAAAATATAATTATAAAATAACATTAATTCTCTTAATATTTTTATTTTTAAATAATTATTACAATTATTTGTCTTTTATAACTTATTTATCAACTTTTGTTTTTTTTTTATCATATCAACTTTTGTTTTTATTTCTAATTCAATCACAAATATGATTTTATCATTTTATTATTATTCCAAAGTTTTTATTTTTTTTATTCTATTATTTATTAACATTGTTGCTTAGATGTTCTGCAAGTACATTTACTCTAATGTAATAATTGTCACTAGGACTAAGTTGAAGACAAAAAACAAAATATTTTATTTCCAATAAAAAAAACCTTAATATATACTTATTTTTTTTGAAGTAAATGAATAACTAATATAAATTATTTTATGTTATTTTATAAAAGAAATGGTTGCTAAAACTCATTTACTTTTTTTTTCTTTATTAATTTTAATAATCCAAACAAAGGCACATGAATCCTTTCCTTTTGTTTACTTTCTCTCAATTCACTTTACTTTCATTTCATTTACTTTACTAATATCTATCAAATATAGGATTAGTGTCAATAAGCTTAAAATATATTAAAAGTATTATAAACACAGTTTTGAGAGAATATCCTCTTGATTTTTAAAACATATACCAAATTCAAAAATGGAGTCTCCCGAGAAGTCTCTCGCTCAGCAACTTGGCGATATTGGCACTAATCTGGTTACAGAAAATGATGTGCGCAAGCGGACCAGGAAGAAAGTTAAGCGCCTACGTCTGCCAAACAACAATGACAATGAAGAAGATGACCCCATGTCCGATGCCAACGCTGACCCAGACGTGGAGATTTTGGAAAAGCGACCAACAAAATCCTCTTATAAAGACATGCTAACTGGTGCAAAGGAGGACGTTTCGTCAGGATGGAATGATTGGAAAGATTCTTCCATAGATGAAGATATGTTGTTTGAAGATCAAATCTCTGATGATGAAGGCCCTTTGGAAAGCAAATATCCTCAAGTTATTTTCACCAAGGAAGAAATGTCTGAACTGAGGAGGCCATGGAGAAAAGCCATTATCGTTAAACTGTTGGGTAAAATGGTTGGCTTTCAAACACTAATGGCAAGGATTAAACAACTCTGGCAATTGGCTGGACGATACAAGGTTGTAGACTTGGGTTCTGACTATTTTTGTTCAAGTTTGAAAGACGTGAAGACTATGAGCATGTTTTGGAGGGAGGTCCCTGGATCAGTGGTGGACATTACTTAACTGTCAGACAATGGTCTCCCAACTTTCATCCACAATCAGATAAGATATCGAAGGTGTTAGTTTGGATCCGATTTCCTGGTTTGCCTTTGGAATACAATCAATCCAAGGCTCTATTACGTATGGGATCGTGCATTGGAAGGGTTGTGAAGATTGATAAAAATACAGAAGGTGCCATCCGTGGAAAGTTTGCAAGACTCTGCGTTGAAGTTGATCTTACACAACCATTGGTATCGAAGTTCTATATCGGCAATCAGATTCAGTTGGTGGAGTTTGAGGGGTTTCATTTGATCTGTTTTCAATGTGGAAGATTTGGCCACAAATTAGATCAATGTCCTTCCACAATTGTTTCTCCATAACTGGAGCAAAAAGAGATTAACGCACCAAATTCCAATGAGGCTAACCATGAGGAAGCAGCTTTTGGCCCATGGATGATGGTGCAACGTCGGGACAGAAGGGCTTAGGGCAGGGATGCGACCAAGAAAGGCAAGGCGAAGTTCATGCAAGGCAAACACAAAATTTCGGGAAACAGGTTTTCCAATTTGGAAAATAGCATCAGTGAGGATTTGACAGATGTTTTTGGAAAGTCTATAGAAATAGGGAATCAGTCGTCTGCACCTAATTTTGGAAAAGATAATATGCAAGGGGCCACAGGAAATCTGTCAGAGACAAGATCTTTGGAGGTGCAGAAGGACGGGGTAATTGAAACTGTCAAGAAATCAAAAGGAAAAGCTAAAGTTAAGGCTACTTCACAGGTTTCTAAACCTAAATCAATTGTTTCCAAACTTCCAGGAGACGTTAACACAGTGAATACTGCATGTAATAATTTCTTGGATTTTGCAAAAAATTGGCGCTCGAGTTTAATCTTTCAGGCGGGTACTTCGGGAACTAAATTTATTCATGGGCCAAATAATAGCTGCAGCCCAATCATATCTCAAGGTGGTGAGGATTCTATGATAGAAGTGGGTGCAGTGGGCCAGGAAGTTGTTGGAAAGGCGAACAACCTTGACAAGCTTCCCCAACCCAGACCACCGTGGACACAACCGTTGCTCCCGGATCTTAACACCAGTTCTGCTATGGTTTTAAATGACTCTGTTTATGAGGATGCTCGGGTTTCGAACAAGGATGGGGTTTTGGATGCCTCTGCTATGGGTTCTAACCTTAAGTCTAGTGAAGTTGTTCGGTTTTCGAACAAGGACACATTGGCCTCTTAAAGCGGATGATTGCATTCGCATTTTTTCTTAACTCTGTTTTAATGTCCATCATTTTTTGGAATTGTAGGGGTGCAGGAAATAATCGATTTAGAAGGCACATTAAGGAATTGGTGCAATGGCATGGGATTGAATTATTGATTATAGTGGAGCCACGTATCAGTGGTTCACGTGCTGCTAAAACTATAAATAAATTCAGTTTTGATAAGTTTACTAGAGATGATGCAACAGGTTTTTCGGGAGGAATATGGATCTTGTGGAAGAACTCAATTGGAGATGTTGATGTAATAGAGAGAAGCAGCCAATTTATCTCTATTTCTATCTGCAATAGCTCTGGGATCAGGTGGTTCTTAACTGCAGTGTATGCTAGCCCTGTCTTTTCTTCACGTAAACTTCTTTGGGACTATTGGAAACAGTTTGAGGACTTTGACAATGAGCCGTGGGTCTTAATTGGAGATTTTAACCAAGTTGCTTCATAGTCTGAAAAGTAGGGTGGTCTATACGAAGGAGGTGGGAAAATAAGATTATTTTGGGAGGCTATTTCCAGTCAAAACTTAATAGATATGGAGGCAACTGGTTGTAAGTATACCTGGTCAAATAAAAGAATAGCTGGGGGTTTGATAAAAAAGAAACTGGACCGGGTTCTATGTAATAGCATTTGGAGGATGAGATTTTAAGAAGCTTTTGTTCGTAATCTTCCTAGAACACATGGGGATCACTGTCCAATTTTGTTATGTTTGGAGAACTTGTGGAAGCCGAATAAAGAACTTCGACCTTTCCGCTTTGAATGTGCTTGGCAGAATCATTCGGATTTTCATAGCATGTTAACAAGGAATTGGAGTAAGGAGGTACCTTTGTGTACGAATCTTCATAATATGCAAGCTATATTGAAGGATTGGAATCGGAGTGTGTTTGGTAATATATTTCGAAGGAAGAGGCATCTCTTGGCACGGATTGAAGGGATTCAAAAGTCTCTTGAATCTAGGCCAAACATGTTTTTATCACTGTTGGAGGAGACACTAATAACTGAATATAATGATGTCTTTCATCAAGAGGAATTATTGTGGTTTCAGAAGTCTCGATCAAAGTGGATACAACTCGGGGATAGGAACACTAAATTTTTTCATACTACTACTGTGATTAGACGGAATAGAAACCGTATCATTGCTTTGAAGCGAAAGGATGGATCTTGGTGCGAAGAGCAAAGTGAACTTCAGGAGTTGGTGAAACAGTATTACCAAACTCTTTACACGGCAGGAACTTGTGAGGTAGTGGATGAGCACTTATTTATAGACCATCACCATCATTTGAACGTGGAGTCGATAGCTGGTTTGGGGCGTACTCCTGAGGATATGGAGATTGTTCATGCACTTAATACCATGTCACCATTTAAAGCACCTGGGGTAGATGGCTTTCCAGTGAAGTTCTACAAAGAGAACTAGAGTATTGTTAAGGATTCAGTTTGCCACTTTATTCGAGAGGCCTTTGAGAAAGGGAGCCACAATGCTAAGCTTAATAAGGTTCTTGTAGTATTAATTCCCAAAGTAGAGAATCCAGAATATGTTTCTCAGTTTCGGCCAATTAGTCTCTGTAATGTAGTGGTGAAGTTGATATTGAAGATTATTGTCAATCGTATTAGACCTTTGCTATCTGATATTGTTTCCCCCACACAAAGTAGTTTTATTCCGGGTAGAGGTATTGCAGATAACATTGTGGTGGTGCAAGAGGTTGTACACTCATTCAAAAGGAAAAAGGGTAGAATAGGGGAGATGATTATGAAAATTGATTTGGAGAAAGCTTATGATAGGATTGATTGGAATTTTCTCAGATGGGTGCTAACTAATCTAGAGCTGCCGGATACTTTAATAGAGCTTATCATGTTTTGTGTTACCTCTTCGGAGATGAACTTATTGTGGAATGGGGAACTAACATCGCCCTTCAAACTATCTTGTGGACTTAGACAAGGAGATCCCTTCTCTCCTTATCTTTTTGTTCTATGTCTGCAGAAATTTTCGGACATGATAGACAGTGTAGGGAAGTGGGAGCTTGGAAGCCAATTACATTGTCCCGAGGTGGACCGGCTCTATCCCATTTATTCTTTGCAAATGATCTATTGCTCTTTGGGAAGGCTTCGGTGAACCAATGCCAGGTTACATGGAGTGTTTAAATTCCTTTTGTTCTTTCTCAGGACAAAAGTGAATGTTAGTAAGTCCATAATCTTTACCTCTAAGAATGTGACTAGGGAAGTTGTGCATGGGATTACAGCTTGTACAGGTATGAGACACAGTTCTAATTTTGGGAAGTATTTGGGTGTGCCTATTCATAATTCACGAATGCGGAAAAGCACTTACTAGTTTTTGGTGGATAGAGTTACTAGACGGCTGGCATCTTGGAAAACTAGTCAACTCTCTATGGCCGGAAGACTTACACTGGTTCAATCAGTTACTAGCACAATTGCATCATACGCAATGCAAACAACCAAAATACCTGTTGCTACAGCAAAAAGCATTGATCGACTGAATAGGGAATTCCTATGGGGCTCGACTGTTGACAGAAAAAAGGTATCCTTGGTTAGTTGGAATAAGGTTTGCATCCCAAAAGAGTTGGGAGGTTTGGGGATACGCAAGACTGAAGATATGAATCGGGCCATGTTGATAAAGTTGGGATGGAAGATACTGACAGAGGAAAACAGCTTTTGGGTTGAAGTATTAAAAGCCAAATATTTGAAGAACTCATCTTTTTTACACTACCAGCTGAAACAGGGGACATCACATACCTGGCATAGTATTCTGGCGGGTAGAGAACTAGTCAGGAAGGGTTGTTCATGGTTTGTTGGGAATGGATTAGACATATCATTTTAGCATGATAGATGGCTTGATAATAACCCTTTGAGCTCACTTTGAGAGAATGGTGTCTTACATATTTGGCCAGATGCTCGTCTTGGTGGTCTAACCTCTCCTTTCTTCCTACTGATGTCAGAGAAAAGATAGGCTCCATCATTCTTGCTTTTTCAGAATCTAATAAACCATACTGGTCTGTTTCGGTGGGAGGAGCTTTTTCAGTAAAGACAGCTTATCGCTTGGCATTAGATGTTCCTTCCTGTAGTTTCTCTTGGAAGGTGCTGTGGCGTCTGAAAGTTTTGCCAAAAATAAAGATATTTCTATGGTTAGTGGCACACGATAGCATCCTAACAGGTGAAGCTTGCGCCAAAAGAGGAATTATCACAGACAGTACATGTTCCCATTGCTTTACTGAAATTGAAACCACCATTCATGTCCTAAGGGACTGTCCTCTATCTCAGGCTGTTTGGGCCAACTGGATGGATGAGCGGGAGTTGCAACACTTTAACTCACTGCCTTTAACGGAGTGGCTGACATCAAACCTTACTCACTCACGACGGTTAGTGATCGATAATTATCCTTGGGTTGTGGTATTTAGTTATGCTTGCTGGTTCATTTGGTTTTGGAGGAATAAAATTCTATTCGAGTCTGATTTCTCTTGGCCCCACCACGGGAACCTTGAAGTACTAAACTTCATTCGGAATATAGACCTTCATGGCCAATGTTCATATAAGGATCCTTTACATGTGAAGTCCATGTTTTGGCAGCCTCCACCTACAGGTTGTATAAAAATTAATGTTGATGCTTCTGTCCTCATGACTGAAGATCATAACACTGAGGGATATGCAGCAGTTGGAGGTGTGTTTCGGGATTCAGCTAGCACCTGGCTGGGTGGCTTTTTCAGAAAGATAGGATGGAACACTGTAATAAGAGCAGAGGTCACAACTATCCAACTTGGATTACGATCTGCGTGGGAGAGGGGCTTTAAAAACGTTCAGTTAGAATCAGACTCTTTGTTGGCTGTCTGCATGATTGAGGGCTCTTTTTGCACAGGAGCTACTTTACAACCCGAGCTACAGGAATGTAAAGAGCTGTTACAGAGAAACTGGCTCTGCTCCCTGAATCACATCAACCGAGAAGCCAACTACAGTGCTGATTACTTGGCTAAGTTTGTTCATGGAACTGACGACGAAGGTTTATCATTATCTGCTCCTCCAAGAGGTCTGAATCGATGCTTAGAAGATGATTGTATTGGGATAGGCATGTTTAGGACTCACCCAGTTTAAACAGAAGATTTCTATTCCTACGTACCAAAAAAAAAGTATTATAAACACATAAAAATAATATAAATACATATTGTATCAAAATTATTATGTGTTTACATTTATTAATTTTAATTTTATATTTATTATCAAATATTTATGATACTTCTAATATATTTTAACTTAATGACTTTAAATATATGTTTGATCGTACGTGTTTAGGTTTAAAAAATTCACTTAGCAAAAAAATCAAAAAATTTAAACCAGCTACAGAAGTTACCAAAATCATAGATAAAAATCATTTTTGCCTTTTTTTTTTTCTGTAAACATGGCCCCTAGATCCTAGCCGTGATGTTAGGTAATTAATAATTACTTATTAATTCTCTAAGAGCGCATGTGGACAGCAAAGTCCAAATTTTCTGAAACTGAGCGAACCTAATTTCGTTGGATTAAAAAAGTGTTTAAAAGTTAATGCCATTGGGACAAGAGCTGCTTTTCCATTCTGATCTCTTTTAATTAATATTAAATTTTAAATTTATTGTACAATGTATTGATTTTTTTAATAATATATTTTTATTCAAAGTTAAAATCATAATCAATATATTATATTTTATAAATTGATAATTTAATAAATTAATAAATACAAATAATAATAACAAATCAAACAAATAATAAATAAACTAATTTAAACTTATATTCGATAAAACTCAAATTTGAAATCTCAAAATTTTAAAATCTTTTTTTTATCATTAAACCAAAACCTCGTTTGGCAAAAATAAATAAAGAATTATACAATGTATATTTGTCCTTTGCTTTTTTCTATGCTTTAGATAGATGAGAACTTCTAAATAAATTTTATTTTTTGCTCTTTATACCTCATTCATGTCTAATAACAGTAAACATAATGAAAAAAATGGGGTATAAAGAGTAAAAAATAAAGTTTATTTAAAAGTTCTCTAGATAGATTAAGCCATAGTATAAAATAGAAAAATACGTGTAAAAAATCAATAAAGAATTCAACAATAAGTGCTAAAACTTCTAATTCGGAAGTCCTGCCAAAGTGCCAATCCTTCCTCAAAAACTCAACACAAAATTTAGTTTTAGGGTAAATTTCATATAGGTTTTTTAGTTTTAATATTAATTTAAGATTAGCTCGTTAGTTTGAGAAATTAGCATTCTGATCCAAAATTTATTAATTTAATAGTATAAAAAAGCGTTCCATTAAATCATTATTAAAAAAAAACTATTAACATCAACATTTGTTTCTCATGGGATATCTATAATTCTCTTTTTTGGTAATATAATTTTTAAAAAAATTTAAAAATAATAAATATTAATAAAATTCATTGTTGTTACTTAAGAAGATAATATTATTAATTCAAGTTTAGTAATTGACTATGTTAACATTATTTGTGATTTTTGGGGTGAAATATCCATTTTCAGAACTAATAGAGTAAAATTGAATTATGATAAGACCTTAAGAATCTTAGTGAAAATTTCCCTTTTTAGTTTTAATTAGGAAGTCTTTACTCAAAAAGGTTAATTTAATTGATAGGAAATGAGCCTCTTTTTACGTTTTAGCTAACAAAAAATTCAATTTTTATGAAAAATATTTCAAAAATAAAAATTTTAAAATGTATTAAATCAATATCTACATCCTTAAAATCATTCATAAAAAAATTTAGATCAACAAAACTTAGAAAATACTCTCAACGCATGGCTTTATATTTATAAATATGAACACACACACATATATACATATATATACATCGATTTTTATCTAATACATTATTAGTAAAGTTTTAAAACTCTACAAGCAAGATTAAGATGGAGGCACACCACACATACCCTACTTTTTTTTTTATCTTAATCTTACTTGTAGAGTCTAAAAACTTAACCAGTAATATATTCGATAATAATTCCTAAATATATTAGGATTATTCTCTCAAAGGAAATTTTTTAACCACACAAGCAAGATTAAAAAGGGTGAGACACACCCTTTATAAATATTTAAAAATGTAAAAATTAATTAAAAGATAAAATGAAAAACATGGTAGATTTTTACCTTATTTTGGAGTTAAAACTGTAATTCCAGAGCCCATATATCATCATCATCATCATCAAAGCCTTTATCGTAATATTGGTAATATATATGTGTGTGTGTCGCAAAAATTGACGCAACTCAAAACCAGACCCTAACAATCTGATTTGAATAAAAGAAATCAACGACCTAAACCCAACCCAATCTAAAACCAAATTGATCCGAATTCATATTTATTTGAACTTGAATTGATCTGAACTCAAATTCATCCAAATTTAGATTTACCCAACCCGACTTGATTTGAATTTGAATTAATCCAAACATGAATTAATTCAAATCCAAATTAACCCAAACCCAAAAAGATTTGAACTTAAATTTAAAATTATCAATAAATATTTAAATATCAAAATTAATGATCAAAGTATTTTTATTATATTAAAAATATAATTTTTTCAATAATACAAGTGTTATATTTTTTTAATATGGTTTAACTTAAATATTCACTTGTATTCATTTAAACCTAACCAAAAACAAAATTTTACAAGAGGTAATGTACAATTATTTAATGGCTAATCTATCACAGAGTACAGAATCTACATCACTTACATTTAATGCTTTTTTTTGGTATTGTACATTTAATGCCTTTAATTGTTCTATAAAAAATCAAGAAAAATTAGAAAGATGTATAGTAATGTTTTATAGTATTTAGTAGAAATTATTAAATCACTCCAATACATAGAGTTAATAATTATTACAGATAATATAAACAAATATGTAATTAATTTATGAATATTGGTAAATATATATAAAGAAAACTATCATATTGATTATTAAATATTTTGAATATTTCAATCCCAATTTTATTATAGGTTATAGAAGAAGAAAATTTTATTTTTATGACTTTTGTAATTCTTAGAAGTATAGGTTCAATTCATTTTCATATTAGACAAACCACACCAATGTGACTACAGCCTAACTTGAATAACCCCCTGCTTGACTTGAACCCAAATTCAACCAATTCGATTTGACTAAAAAGATCACTAACCCAAACCCGAACTGATACTGACCAAAATTGATCTAATCCGAACATAAATTCATCATGATCCAAATTGATTCAAATTCAAATTAACCCAAAACCAACCTAACTTGAATTCAAAATGATTTGTTTTTTTTTAATCCAAAATGATTCGATTCAAAATAATCAAACTCGAACTCGATCCGACCTTTTCATTTTTCACCTCTATTTTATATATATATATATATATATATATATATATATATATATATATATATAAAATATGCCGTGTTTGGACCACAGTTTACCCTTTTTTTTTTCTGAGGTATGCTAGACCATTTCTCCTAGATTCATTGCTTCAATCAATCAAGTTTCCATGAAAAGAACAAATTACTTGTATTTTTTATATGGTTGGGGGGTGAAGGTGCAGAGCCCCTGGCACAACACTTTTCACAAGGTTCTACAAAATCATATTCCAAGTTGATATTGAGAGAAATAAATATAAAAGTTTTGGACAAGTTGTACCATAATATAGTATCCAGATCTATCATATATGTATTTTATTTTGACCAGGTTGTTGGTCCTGATGAAATCATATGCCTTTGATATTTCAAGAAGCAATGCTATCAGCTTCATTATGATTTGCCACCTTCCAAGAGACACCACTCATACTCACTTATAAGTTTCTTACTCTATGATCATAAATTCTAGAGGAAGACTACAACTCTTGAGTCTTGAGTGGGGCAAGTCTCCCTTTTCCTTCGAACATCATCTGACCCAACTTTTTAGACGAGGAATTCAAGTTGATTAGATGAAGAAAACGCCTATTAAAGTCATATGATTTGAGTTATTGTTTGAAATGCTGCAACCATGATTTGAGTGAGCATAAGCCACCACTAGACCAGTCTATGGATGGAGAGGTCCATTAAAGTTTGAAAATTAGTTCCGTTTTTTAATGGGTTTGAAAAAAAAATCTGATTAATGCGCATTAAAAAAAATAGATTTGATGAATTTTCATGTCTGGCTTGGATTTTATTCATTGAGACTTAAGCTTAATCCGATCCAAACATAATTAATATTAAAATTTTTTATATATATTTTACTAAATATAATGTAATTATATGTATTTAAAATATTACTAATTAAAAAATATTATATATTTAATATTAAAATTGTTATTGTAAAATTTGACAAATTAAATTAAATAAATAATGAAAACAAAAGAAGCAAAAGATTAAAAAAAGCTGGGCCAAGCTTTCATGATAAAAGGAATGTTAAGAACAAATATTTTTAATACTTTCACTTTTATTGAACCACATCACTTTTTAATTTTATGTGAGATGAGTTACTCATGTAAGAGATAAAAAACTAAAGTTTGTAGATGCTAAAAAATACTCTTCAAATAACCTGTAATTGTAGATAATCAATTTTCACGTAAAACTAAAGAGTGACGTGACCTAATAAGAATGAGAGTATTAAAAATGACTGTAAAAAATGATTATCCTTAGCATTTCTTTTACAATAAAATTTAAAATAAACTTGAACTAAAATTCAAATTTAAATAATTAAACTGAATCAAACTCAATTTCATATATAATCCCTTAATATATAATCTAAACCCAAATTGAATCTTGTCCAATCCAACTCATGAACACCTCTAGCCAGCACCCTTTGTACTAATTCCAACAACCTGCACTAGTAGAAATTGATGGTGGCAAAAGCGATTACCTGCAAATGGGAAGAATTTTCGTAGGGAAATGGTTAATATTGCAAAATAAAATAATCTAATCATAACCCGGATTGAAAATTTGTATGGCTTAGGCCGAATTCATCCCGGCCTGGGTCTCAGTCTAAGATAGATATTTATGTAATATTTATAATATTATTATTATTATTATATTGTACACAATTTCCCAATCTGGAAGTTGGGGTTTTAGGATAAGACAGTGGTACACGTGGCATGATATTATTGAAGATTGAAGAAAATGAGTCTACATACGTACTGATGTTCGTGCATGAATCTGGAAGGCAAAGAAACAACAGCAAAAGCTAGAGCTAACCTGACCCATACTCTCCCATCATTCCTTTTTCTCACTTTCTCAACGCAGCCAGCTTCCTTTTCTTTTCTTTTTTTTTGGAAGGGGGGGGGGGGGGGGGGGGGGGGGGGGGGAAGGTGGCGGGTTTGTGGGGGAAGAGGCACATGAATCCATATATCGTGAATCAAGTTTTGTCTGCAATATGGGTCTCCTCCATACTAAATAAAGAGTTTTCCAAGTCTTTGATTCCAATTCAGAAACTGATTATTAAAAGTTATTAGAAGAAAAACATGCCCATTTCAGTCAGCTAAGCAAAGCTTTAAAACAATATGTATTAAACCTCGTTTCACCGCCAATGAGACCGTCCTTCCAAATGAAACATTAGAAATTAAAAGAGTAGTGTTCATAACTATCGGGAAGTTTTCGTGTTGTTCGTATCTGTAGGTTCATGCATTAAAAGAAAGGCGATGTTTGGGGTAATTACTCATATGCGTGAAGCGGAAGGCAAATGAGATTGCCCAATCGCCATCTTCGTAGGCAAGCGTGACTCGTACATATTTTCACATGTTCGATCATTTCCGTCGTGATTCGTATGCTTTTCATTACAGTATTTTTCAACACTCTCACAAAAAGGGCAGGAGAATAGTGTTATATATACTTAAATATACCCTTCGAATTTCAAGCTTTGACTGCTACGAAGATTATTATTCTTCCAACAATGTCTTCTTTGTCATGTTAACCTCATGGTGAGTCAAAGAGGGAATATCACAAAACATTGTTAATCAAAACTACACTAGATTGCAAATAGACATCAGAAATTTCGATAGCGAGAAAAGGCAGAAGTAGCAGGAGACAAAGCAGGCTGATGAAGAACTTTCTACAAATATAAATTTCGCAAAACTTTTCAACTAGGGAGATTTTGGATTGTCTTTGAATTATTTATATCAAACAGCACGCAATGAACAGCCTTACAATTGCCATGTTGCATCTATTCTAAAGAACTGTTTAGTACAATTCCCGACTGCTCTACCAACTGTATTAAGACATGCAATAACTTAATTTAGCTAGTTTTGCACTGTGCAGGAGATCTATTTTATTAGAATGATGTGTTGAAGAGAATTTCAGTAAACTATTGAATAAATCTGAAGCTATCTATGCAATTGCACAAGAGCTTTGGCACATTACTTTAGGGAAAAGGTAAAGGAGCTAACTTTGTATACCATTTTGATTGTGAATGTTGTGTGTTTAACATCTCTATATATGCAGAAATCAAGGTGGGGAATTGAAGGGCCAAGATGTTTATCTTTGTCTATCCCCATATTGATTTGAAAGATTCAAGGTTGCCTGAATTCTGCAACTTCCAAGCATAAGGACTTTCCGCAGCTCAATGGCAATTTTGTTTGTCTAGTCGTCACACAACTTTGTTTGCCTGCATCAGGACTTTCTGAAGCTCAATGGCAATTTCTTGTAATTGCACTGGTTTTCGAATAACTCCATTCATACCAATCTGCAAACATTTTTCCCAGATATCTTCTTCGGCACTAGCAGTCATGGCAACAATCAACGGCCAACTACGACTTCGAAACTTCCGAATTCTCATGGCAACTTCAAATCCGTCCAACTCGGGCATCTGAATCTCCAAAATAACAATCTGGAAAGGGGATGAGGCTGGTCCAATAGCACTGAGGCATTGATAACCAGATGAGACAGCAGAAACAATGCATCCCAACTTTTCAAGAAGCTTTCGAGTCACAGCACGGTTCACATCATCATCATCAGCTAGTAAAACTTTCAAGTCCCTGAAAAGAGAGTTGGAGCGAGGTTGGTCTGAAGATTCCCCGGGCTCTGTGATTGTTATACTGATGGATTGTCTGACTTGAAACCGAATAACAAGTGCCATGCTTTGAGCAGAACCTTGAGGGTTTTGGACTACCCAGATGTTCCCCTGCATCAGCTGCAAATTTTGTTGAGATGATCACAAATAAATTAATCAAAAAAGTAATACAAAAAGATTCTTTTAAGAAAAAAAGAAAATTATTACAATAAGTGAATAACATCTTTTACTGTGTCACAAGTAAATTTTCCAGTTTGCATTAACCCCTTGTGAAAACAATTAACACTTCTAGCTTAGCCACTTCCTCATAGAAACTATCAACCCACGAGTAAAAAGTTCTAAATGAAGAACTCTACGATGTTTCAGAATGGATCCAAGCATCCAAAGCCTTTAACATAACGAGCATTACATGACATACATGTAATTAGCTAATAATAGAAAACCAGATGCAGGACATTTCATCAGCAATTCATAAGATAAAAAATCTTTATCCTAGTTAATGCCCTACCATGTCACAGATTTCACATGTTTTTATTGTTATATTACACTCTTACTTTTTCTCTCATCAGACAAAATTTACTTTTCTTACCTGCACTAGCTTTTGGCAAATGCTGAAGCTCAAGCGTTCCTCAGCTCCATGGCAGCTGTTTCTTCTACCACTGTTCTGTGCCTCTGACATTGAGCAGCCTTCGGATTGAGAATGGCTATTGTCAATCCTAATTTCAAACCTGATATGTACATCGGTATCAGAAGAGCTGTGCCTCCAGGCTGCTCGTCTCTGATCATTCCTTTCCTGACTACCATTCTCTGAGAACACCCGAAGTATTACAGTTCCCCCTCCACTATTGCCATCCAATAGACTCCCAACCATATGCAGGATCACCTGAAAGACTCTCCTTTCGTCACCAAAAACAAGATCAGGCAAGGACTTCTCAATCTCAATTGAAAAACCAAAACCCCTATAAACACACAAGCACTTGGCAAGGCAAGCAGCTTCTTTTATCATGGAACGTAATCTAAGAGATCTCTTCTCCAATGGGGATCTTCCACTATCCATTGTCGAAATATCCATCACATCATTTATCAAAGTTGATAGGACATTGCTGGTCTTCATCATTGAATCAACAATAACTTGTTGATCATTATTCCAATTTCCATCCTGCATCATTGAAAGCAAGCCTAAAATCGAGTGCATAGGCCTCCTCAGTCCATCACTCATTACCTTCTGAAATGCATTTCTAGCCTGGCTTGCCCTCATAGCATTCTGTTGTGCCAGTTGTAACGCCCGGTTTTGTTCAACCAATTTCTCCCTCATGAGTTGGGACTCTTCAAGAACTGCAGCATGGGAGAGTGCAACAGCCACCTGATCAGCCACCACCTTAACTATCTCTAGTTCCAGGTTGCTCCATGATCCATGTTGTTCACTTGGAAGAACACAAACCAATATGGCATAACATGTCTGAACTATCTCAGGAGTTCCCCCTTTAAAATTAGATACCCGAAGCATCGGCATCCGAATTGCAGCCACTGGTCCTGGCTCACCGTATTCTCTATTGCTTGCAGTAGCAAGCACTGATTCTGGCTTGAGGATATTCACTGCATCACTTCCTTTAATCCTTACAACATCCGGATCAGTAATGGGAATGGTAAAATTATATGAATAGTTCCTTCTGTTGAGTTCGTGAGTCAGATTCATCTCTGTCTTGATATCATTAGGCATCCAAACAGCACAATTTTGCAAACCTAACGTCTTGGACAACTCTACCATTGTTGTGTGTAAAATGTTATGCCTATCCAATGATTTACGAATCTCTTGAGTAAGCATGCGCACATGCAAACCAGTCTCCTTCTTTTTCATTATAATACCAACTTCCCGCCCGAGGTCCCAAGCCTTTTTCTTCAGCATAAATTCTCTCACCTTGACTTTGAGAAGCAATGGAATGAGCGTGATAAGCGTGATGGCAGTGGCACATGAGACCAAAGCAGTGAGAATCTTGAACACAGTGAGAGCCAACATGAGTTGAAAAGGATGGGGGCCGTAGGTCCATCCATTGAGCAAATGGGTCAATCCACATAGCACAATGAAGGCGATGAACTCAAAGAGGACCCATTTGAATGGCACGTTTGAGCAGCTAACAAAGTACAGCAGCTCAATGGGGATTGAAAAATACGCCACAGCAATCAAGAAATCACTCACTCTTTGAGTCTCTAAGATGCTTTCAATGCTCCAAAAACTCCCCTCATCATCACAATTACACCTCGGGAAGCTGTTATCTGCCCTGGAAACCGAAATTAGAAGCGAAGAAATCAGCAGCCCAGGAGCTAATGCTTTTAACATTGCATCCAAATGGACTGCTACACTTTCATTAAATCCATTGATGGATACACCTTTTCAGTTTCTTCAAAACACTTTACTCCTCCATCTGAAACGCACTCACTTGAGCTACAGCCTTATAATTCCGAGCTTCAATTCTCATTGCCTGTAACAGCAAGACAGCTCAATACCGTTGCAAAACATTAAAACACCCACCAAAATATGAAATCTAATAGCATTGAATTACGATCTAACACACTGTACATAACAGATTTAGAAAATAAATAAATAAATTTTTTGTTGGTCAAAATAACTTAATCCGAAACTTTTTGTCTGATTCTCAACCTCAAATTTCATTTTTTTATTAGTTTATATCATATGAATTATAAAATAGTACAGTAACAAAAGAAGACGACATTTTCTTCACTCAAAAAGAAATTCATTGTAGAATTTATTACAGTTTATATAACCAAAAAAGGAAAAAAAAAACCTTAAAAATAATATAACCCAGAAACCATTAAAAAAACACACTCCAACAACAAATACAAAAAACAGAAACCAGCCCATTTGTTCTGATAATCCCAGAAATGCGCCCCAAAATCAAGCTCAGAAAACAAAACAGAGAAATTTAAAAACCAAAGAAAACTTACCAAATAGCAGAAACCACCTTCAGATCTTTTGAGTTTCTATGACATGCAAAGACAAAAACATATCTTTGATGAGTCCAAGCTGAAGTATTTCACATTCCAATCAACCAGTGGCCGTCCATTTGACAGGTTCAAAGCACACGGCACCAAAAACAAAGAAGAAAAACAAAATATATGTTTTTTTCCCCTTAATATTCCAAAAGCTTCCGGTTTCTTTTCTGAATCGCTGAAACAAAAACTAAACCAAAAGCTGGTGAAGCTAACAACAATAAAACAAACAAGAAGAAGAAGAAGCAAACAAGCTGTTTTCTGAGGTTTGCGTCTGGTTTAGTCTAGTCTGGACCCTTTTTTTTCTTCTTCAAAGATTTCCTTTTATTCAAAAACAATCTGTTTTCTTTCTTTATAATATTTTTTCAATTCTCTTTCAAACTTCAAACACAAGCAAAAAAGCTCAAAAATTAAGAAGAAAACAAAAACTCAGAACCCAGAAAGCAGTTTTTGAGAAGGAAAAATACGGAGAAGTGAAAGCAGTATTGGTTTTAAGAGAGGCAGAGGGAAATTTATATATGTAAGTTAGCGCCGTTGTTTTTGTAGGAAGCTGAAAAAATTTTAGAAAAAGAGGATAGAGAAAGGAAGAGAAGAAGGGGGAGAAGAGAGAGAAAAGGATAGGGCCCACTTTCTTACATGAAGAGAACTTGGACGCTCTTTTGAAGCAAAACGTCCTCGTCATGCCAAAATTGTTTTTTAAAATTTTCTCTTTCCTCCCCTCTTTCCTTTTTTTTTCTTTCTTACCTTCTCTTTCCATTCTTTTTTTTTTTATTTTCTTGCCATTCAATGTAACCTTCCCAATCCAATTCCTTCCAAATTCCAAACCTACTTTTACCGTTTTCTTTTTTTTTTTTTTGAATATTTGGTCAGCGTAGCCTCCGCCCATGGGATAACTATCATTGTAGTTAGACCTATTTAAGGGTCGGACTATCCGTCCAAGCTTGAAAGTTCGTTTGAAATTTGGTTGGGTTTAGACAAAAAAATTTGATGAAAAAACGGGCTTGGATAAAATTTTTAGGCCCGTTTAAAAAACGGATCAGGCCTCGGGCTTGACCTTCAAAACTCGGGCTCGGCCCGGCCCGAATTAAATATATTATACTATTTTTATATATTTATTTAGCAAATATAATTTTTTAATATATAAAAAAACATAATTGATCAATAAAACATGATTATAAATATTTAATATAAAAATTGACATAAATTTTTACAAATTAAATTAAAATTTAAAGGAAATAAATAATAAAAAATAAATAATTAAATAATTAAAATTTTTAAAAATAAAAAAAAATTATATTTGGGGGGGCTCGGGCTTATGGCAAAAAAACGAACTTGGGCTTGGGCAAAAAAATCTGCCCAAATTACGGGCCAGGCCGGGCTTGGGCATCGAATATAATTCTTATTATCTGTCATGGGCCCGGCCCGAACCCGACCCGAGCCCGCCCATGACCATGTCTAATTGTAGTATTGTACCATGTTGAATTGTTGATGGAATGCCAACATGCTTGAAAAAATTAAGAAAAATGGTAATTATTTTAACAGTTACATTTTAATATTTTTATTTTTATTAAGTTACATTATTTTTTTAATTTTACATGAAGATCAATTATTTATGTGAAAAGTTGAAAAGTTAAAATTTTTTTTTGTGTAAACAACATATATCCTTATCCGTTTTAACGGTCTGATATTAATCTTATTTAAGGTTTAATCACAATTAAGGCTCTTCACCCTTATCCAAAGATGTGTTTAGTAGAAATCGAACCCGAGGTTAAAGTTAAAAATTACTTGAAAAGTTAAAGTTAATGGATGCTAAAAATTACTTTTCAAGTAACTTGTAATAATAAATAACAGGTTTTTACATAAAATTAAGAAGTGACGTGGTCTAATAAAATAAAAAAATATTAAAATATGATTGTATAAGGGACTACACCTAGTATTTCCCAAAAACTAAAGCCTTGTTTGGAATGGTTCAATACTACTTTTCTCTTTATATGAAAAATAATAATTATTCAATTGAGTTTTTATGCTTTATAGATAATAAGTTAAGATGGTGACACCAATCTCATTTTATTTATTTTGGCTTAATATGCATTCAATCTTTAATTTTGTTGAAAAAGTTTATAAATTTTTATTTTACTGTAAATAAATTTTCAACCTTTAAAAGTAACCCAATTAAGTAAAATAAATAAGAGGTTCAAATCTTATAAGGTCAACATTTTACTATACTGTAAAAATTTATAAAAAATTTAGATTTAATTGTATTATTTTGAATTATTGTGGGTTAGATTTAATTGCATTATTTTGTACTGTTAAGGGTTTATACAATAAAATTAAAGGTTGGGGCTTCTTATTTTTATTTTGTGCAAAATGTTAAGAGTATATTTAGCTATTAAGTCATTTATTTTTTTATTTTTTAATATTTTTTAGAAGGTAGGTTTGTGTCACCATCTTTATCACATTTGTGGAATTTAAAAATTTTACTAACAATTTATTAGATAATTATCTATAAAAAAATACCCAATATGATGTATACATCATTTTTTTTTGTATAACATTTGTTTTACTATCTAAGACTAATTTTATTCGAACTGGAAGTGGTAAGCGGTAAAATCCTTTCAACAGTGGAGACTTCAAGATTCGAACTATGTCCAAATATGTGAGAAAGTCTACTTTCATTTCTTCCAATCAGTTATTGGTGTTATTTGTTTCATCAATATGTATTGAAATTTTTAAATGAATGAATACATGTTGTGTATTCCATTTTGACAATTATGATTTGATCTTACCATAATATGATATCATTTTATATTCAAATTTTTTTTCCCGCAAATATGTCTTGTTCATAAAATACTGAAGTAAAATAACATTTACTGCAACTCCGAAAAATTGTATGCGTATGATATTTTAAATAAAAGTTTTACTATATTATTTTTATAATAATTTTATTATATCATAAAATGAAAAACATCAAAATTTTAGATTATTTTGCAAATCTTTATGTTATTTTTATAACTGAATTCTCATAACGTATATGATAAATTTATTATGTTACAACAGCAATGTATTTTTTATATTAAAAGAATGAAACTTTTCATTATTTATTATTTATTATTTAAAGAATTTAAACAAAACGTCATTTACTGTCACTTGTACATTTATGATAATTATGTCTATAAATTCCTTTAAAGTAAGGATAAATACTGTAGTGGCTTCTTTTTTTTTTTTTAAATAGATAAACGCTTTAAATCATTACATTTAATATTTGGATTTATATATGATGCACTGACAGTGTATAATTTTTATACATGGTCAATACACCAGAAGTTGATATCTCATCAATAGGCCTTTATATGCAAATATAAATAAATTTTTTTAATTTGTCCATAAGGACCTATTGATGAGGTATCAACCTCTGATGCATTGACAGTATATAGAAACTATTCGTTGTCAGTACATCATATACAAACTCTTAATATTTATGTGTATCATTATCCATGAAAATGAAACATATTTATGGTTTTCATCGGTATGTTTATTTAAATTATTATATGTATAGTTCATAAAATATGATAATTTTATGAACTTATATCCTATTTTTTGGAATTAATGAAAAATTGATTAATCTAAAAATAAATAAATTGTCAATATGATAAAATCTATAAACCAATACTTTTTTTAGCCTGACTATAATCCAGTACTTGATAAATTAACATATTTTTTTGTTTGGTAGGAAAGAATTGAAAGAAATAAAGGATTTAAAAATTTTAATTAATTAACGGCTAAATTACAAAAAAAATATTATGAAATTTAATAATTAAATTAATATCTATCATTTTGCCTTTCAATCCTTCCTAAAAAATATATAGTAAAAATCTATGGGTTAAATTATAAATCTAATGTTGGTTTATAAAAATATCAATTCTACATTAAATTATAAAAATGGAGTAAAACAAAATTATTTTATATTAGTGTAACTTGATCTCTCTTATATTTATATAGGATAATTATTTTATACACCATCAGTGGAGTTTTTTAACTCCACAAGCGGGATTAGGATGATGACACATATCTTTTAAAATATTTTAAAAATAAAAAATAAATAAAATAAGACATGTGTCATTATCCTAACATCGCTTGTGGAGTTAAAAAAACTCTACTAGCGATGTATAGAATAATTATCCATTTATATATAATTATATATGATGTACTGATAGTGTATAATATTTATACACTATCAATGATCAGATGTTGATACTTCATCAATATGCATACTAAAAATATGAGAAGCCTTTAAAAATAAGTACAAATAAATATTTTTCAATTTACTCATAAGGACTTATTGATGATGTGTCAATCTCTTATGCATTAACAGTGCATAGAAACTATATACTATTACTATATCATATATATATATATATATATATATATATATATATATATAAAGATTTGAATTACTTGTCCTTTCACCGTAAGTGTGGTTGATTCCAACAAAAAAGACAAAAAAATTTACTAAAGGCAAAAAAATTATAAATTTAAAAAAAATATAAATTTACTTTTTTATCATTTTTTTATATATTTTGACTTTATTTTATTAAAATTATTTTTACTTAATGATTATTTTATCTTTTTCAATGCTACTGAAGTTAATCTCACCATCCGACTAAATTAATCTTTGATGTACAAATTCATTTATGCAAATACTTTTCACTTATTATAATATTAATAAATAGTGCATAAAGCAAAAACAAAAAAGCACATTCAAATGTCAAAAAAAAAAAGATGTCGTACTTGATTATTAAAGGCTGTAAATTAAAAAAATAAATAAATTTGTGTTTTTTTAATTTAATTACAAACCCTCCATACTCTTTGTCTTTTGGGGATTGCTTTCTTTCCCTTAAAAAAAAAGTATTTTCATAAACATGAAGCACATTATTTCCGCTATTAATTTTCATGTGAAACAAATAAAAACATTTTTGATGCTTCTAAATATTTCAATTATATGCCGCACAAACAAGGAATAACAAATCCAGAAGATGGCATATATATTACATCTTAATTATTCGGAGGAAAGAGAATGGAGAGTGCTTTTATATGCGCTTTGGGGGGAGCTGATGGCCAATTGTGATTAGTCATATTATTAAATCAATATAATGTTCGATAAATAGTTCGTGAGTTGTTTTAGTTTTTGTTCATTTATTATATTTAACAAACGATTATAAACAAATGTATGATTCGTTCATTTATGTTAATGAACAAATTCGTTTAAGTTTTTTTTAAACTCGTTCATTTAATGAATTATTTATTGTTTATTTGCAATTCGATAATAATAAATTTTAAATTATATATTTACTTATAAGCTATTTTAATATATAATTACTAAAATTACATATTTATGTAAAATTTTTTAAATTTGGCATCATATATATTAGGATGAATACAATTTGTTTATATAATTTTTTTGTTTCTATTCATGAACATGTTCATTTAATATTTACGAACCTGTGTTTATGAACATGTTTGTTTAATATTCACGAACGCGTGTTCGTGAACATATTTGTTAGTGTTCATGAACATATTCATTTTTATTCGTGAATAAACTTAATAAACAGGAGCCAAACACAAATAATCTTAAAAAATAAATGAACAAACACGAATATAATAACGTTCGTTTATGTTCGATCCACTTACACCCTTTCATATCCTATATGAGAGGAGTAGTTGAAATAAGTGGTGATGGCAAGGTAATAGTGACTTGTCACATCCCGTGACCACATTTTTCACGTAAAATACACAACTTATCCGGTTGGGCTGTCTGTGATACTTTACTTTTCATATTCATTTAACTATTAAATATAAAATGTATATTATCAATTACATCCCCTATTTTGATTCTCAAGAAAGTAGTACTGAAAGTAAGTCTAAATACAGAAAATAAATGATCATACCTCATATTATAAATCAAGCTGTCGCAGTGTCTCCAAATGCACAGCTCGAAATCCTCAGATGTCAGATCTCTTAGTCTTCGAAAATCTAAAATGTTAATATTAAGGGGTGAGCAAACCACGGCTCAGTAAGAGAGTTATATGCAACACTTGATATTCAGCTACCTTTATGCTGAAAATAATTTTGTTCACTTTCTTTAAATCCTCCTAGAGGCTCTAGGCTCACATGTAGGAAGGATACTACAGTCGGCTATGGATCCGGATGGAGTAAGGCAGGTATTTTAGAATACCTGGCTTGTCCCGGAACCTAGAAGCGACTGTAGAGAGTAATCGTTTTCTTTTAATATTCAAATCTCAGTAAAACATTAAGTATTCACGTGATAAAACACTTAAGTAAATTAAATAAGGAATTAATGTTCCTTTCACAAATACTCATTTTCACACTTGTAAAACACCGTATAATATTTAGTTTAACACGTAATATATCAAAAGCTCAGTAACTGTAAATAATTTAGTACCAGTAAAAGTTCAGTGAAAAGTACAATCATTAGTATTGTTGACTCTACCGAAAGGGGGGGTGAATCGGTTTTTCTAGTTATTTCTAATTTTCCTAACTCTTAATACACAATCAAAGTCAAATAAGCAACAATGAAATAAATGCAGTAAATAAGAGTAAGGGAAAGAGAAGCAAACACAAGTTTTATAGAGGTTCGGCCAATCTCTTGCCTACGTCCTCTCTCTTTGAACTCCTTGTCAAGGTTTTGATTCACCTCTTCCTTGAGAATGCTTACAAACCACTTGAAGGTGTGGCAAGACCTCTTACAATTTCTCTTGAGATTGTAGAAATCTCCTTCTAATCCTCTACCCTTGTAGTATTCCCACACTCAACAATATCAGACTTTACAAGGATAGCTCACCCCTTTGAATAACAGAATTTTTAGTGAATGGGTGAAGAACACAAATGAATCTCACAAAATAGAGTAATACAATGAACAATTTCAGATTTGAATTTCTCTCTTGAAGCTTGAGGATTTTTCAGTGCTTGTTCTACCTCCAAACTTCATAAATACCTCTATTTATATCCCACCAAATGGATAGAACAGTTGGTGAAGCATTTAATGCAAATCCTCCCGTTGAAACCCTCAAAAACTAGCCGTTACTGTCAGGTCTCGTGCAAAGGGATCGATCCTGCTACAGTGGGGATTGTTCCCTTTTCTCCAGAATGTTTTCCAACTTTTTCCTGGATGGTTCAAGAGCATTCTGCCAATTTGGGATCGATCCCTCTACAGTGGGGATCGATCCCTTTTGTCCAGTAGACCATCCTGCACTTATTTTGCTGCAAAGTTTATGGCTTTTATGATTTTAAGTCAGTTCAAAATCTTCTAACACTTTTCTAAGAGTATTTACTGACTTTTTCAATTGAAATTACAATACAAGACTTTGTAAAAATAGTTTCAATCATTGAGTTCATTCAAAGCAAATTTACTTGTATAAAAATCATTTCTAAGCTTGCTTGAGTTTTGTCATTTTCAAAATACTTGTCAATTTAAAGCTAACAATCTCCCCCTTTTTGATATGACAAAACTTAAGGTAAATTTGCTTATATGTTTGAAAATTGAGGTTACTTGATTTTTGAAAAACATTACTCCCCCTCAATATTTGCTCCCCCTCAATTTAATACAAGTTTACCACATTAATTCTCCCCCTTTTTGTCATAGCAAATGATTAAACAGAAAAAATAGCACGGGGAAATGGTTAGTGGTATAAGGCAATTTAAAGCAATAAGGATATACCAATAAGAAGCAGAATAAGTAATAGCATTGGCAATGAAATAAAGAGAAACAAAGATCAACCCAATGGCATGAACGCACAATTAACGTCAGAACAAGACATAGTCATTAACATAGAACCACTAGAAAGCATAACTAGCAATGTCATTAACATAGTCATAAAAGGTTCAAAACATATCACATCAGTGCAGAGATCTAAGAAAGTTCAGACAACAAAACACTAAAGCCGACAGAACATAGCAAAGGATAAAACACCAAGGCCATAAGCATAGCAAGGTAAAAGCGCATCCCATACGACAAGCACAATCAGCGCCGAGGAAACGTCTTGTAGTACTGGTCCATGAAATCCTCGTGCTGCATACGAACATCTTGGATTTCATCATACATGTTAGCTTGAGTGTCCTCGATCTGATCAAGTCACTGAGTGACGGCCTGCTGGAAATCTTGCTGAGAGGTGTGCATTTGTTGAAGCATTAGCATGATCTGGTCGAGAGAAATTGATGTGGAGCCGGAAGGGGCAGAAGATGTAGCTACTACAGGTGCGTCGTCTCTGTCTCCTCCTTCTTCTCCGACTCCTTCCGGAGCATGTTCGGGAGGTTCAGCCTGTCCATGGCCCTTGACCCATTCGATTGTATCTCCTCGTTGACGTTGATACCACCCAAGGTTATGGAGAGTGGCGAGATTGATCATGGTGCTGGGATCCGGAAGTACACCAACCTCACATGAACAGTCAACGCCTTCAGAGAGTAAGTAGTAGGCGAGAGGCTGAGGGAAGACAATGGTGTGGACCTTGCCACGAACAATCTTCACCCAGTCATGAAGGATAAAGTGTAGGAGGTCTGGTTGTATGCTGTCAGGTTCATGAATATGATGAAGCCAAAAACGATCAAGTTTGCGAAGGTGAGAATATCGGGTGCCAAGAGGGCGGAGATTCCATGAGATGATGATATGGAGGAGGCGTGCGAAGACAAGAAGGTCACTTGCACGATTATCGGTAACGGGAAACACTAAGGGGACTTCGATATTTTCATAGATAGTACCTTTGTCACGAAGTCTAAAAGCAAGGGAGAGGGATTGTGTGGTCAGTTCAACAGTTTTACCCATGACATAAGAGCGAATCCCGACAACCGTACATTCATCATTTGGATCATAGATGATTTCGGCATTGGAAAAGAAGGCACGAATGATGTTTGTCGGGACCGGAGTATTGATTTTGAGGAACTGGGTCCAACCATATTCATTAAACTTGGCGAGGTAAGGAAAATGAATGGACTCGAGGAAGTCGAAATCAATAGGACGCCAATGCTTAATGGGCATGTTGGCAAATTCGGCTAGAAATTTGGTTTTCTCATTAGCATGGCGAAAGCACCGGTTAAAGGTGGTTGGTATGGAGGATGAGGAAGAGGAAGCATGGGTTTTGCGTTTTTAAGCAGTGTGCTTAATCTTAGGAGCCATATGGAGAAGGAAAAAGATAGGAAATTTCGTGGAGGACTTTTATCAAACAGGTGGTGTGCACAAGTTTGAGGAACTATGGATGAGTGTGTGGGAGAGATGTGATCAAACCAACAGCAGAGAGCCACAACCCAAGATGCATTTAACAAGTATAACAAGGAAATTCGGATGAAAAATGACAGATAGTCTAAGTATTAACTTGAGAAAAATACAAGTGCCAAAGGAGTTGTAAACCTAGATGGAGAAGAAATTGATGCAAGATATGCACATGGGTAGGCAAGACATGATAAAAGAAACTAGAAATGCAAGAAAAATTTAATGAAAAATGTTAGAAAAACTTACAATTGAAATGTTGGGTGAATAGTAACCATGGTGTGGAAGAATAAAGGAAATGAAGAAAGGAAGAGATTTGGTCAGGAAATGAGGAGGGGAAATGAAAAAGAGAAGAAAATGAGAAAGATTGGTGAAAGAATGGAGTGATTTGGTGTAGAAAAGAGTGAGAACTAGTAGTTTTGGTTGAGAGGAAATGAGGAACGGCGTGGAGAGGTGAAGAAGAAAGTGAATAGTTGGAAAGGAAGGAGGGCCCGACGTTTTAAAAGAAGCGCGAAGTCAAATCTGTCACGAGGGGATCGATCCCCTACTGTAGGCAGATTGCTCCCATCACCCAGAATTTTGGCCAACAGACTGGGAAATCAATCCTATTCGAGAGGAATTGTCTCCTTAGTCACTTGCCTCGTTTATGATGCATAAAAATGATTTGAAAACAATGGAACTCATGCATTTTTACCATCTTAAAATCAAAAGTTGATTGTTTTCACTTAAAATGCAGAAAATGAGATTGAAAACTGCAGAAAAAGTGCAGAAAATTGCAGCAAAGTGCAGAAAATTGCATAAGTGTGCAGGACCAAGAAGTGGACATGGCTGTGATTGTGTTTCAACATTAGAAATGTGTTTTGGCAAATGAAAGAAGTTTATCTTGATCAAAACACATAACACTCAACAGTTTATCATGAACATGAACAGTAACTCAGTAAGTTAAGGTCATGAATTGCAAGTGGGAATTACATTCTTCAAATTGCTATCTTGTAATCATCACAAACCAACTTAACACATGCATGCAACATCAAATTACTTCAAGGAGCAGTCATTATGCCTAATTCACCTCTAAGAGTGCAAAATCTCTCCTTGTCCAAGGGTTTTGTGAATATATCAGCTAATTGATGCAAAGTGTCTACATACTCCAGAATTATGTCCCCTTTTTGCACATGATCTCGTATAAAATGATGTCTAATCTCAATGTGCTTGGTTCTAGAGTGTTGAATGGGATTTTTTGTAAGATTGATAGCACTAGTGTTGTCACACTTAATGGGAACTTGGTTCATTTCTATTCCATAGTCTCTCATTTGTTGCTTAATCCACAAAATTTGAGCACAGCAACTACCGGAAGCTATATATTCAGCCTTAGTTGTGGATTGAGCTACGCTATTTTGTTTCTTAAAGAACCATGAAATAAGCCTACTTCCTAAGAATTGGCATGTTCCCGATGTGCTTTTCCTATCCACTTTGCATCCACCAAAATCCGCATCGGAATATGCATGGAGATCAAGAGTAGAATCTTTAGGATACCAAAGTCCTAAGGAGGAAGTGTCTTTGAGGTATCTAAGGATTCTTTTTACTGCTTGTAGGTGTGATTCTCTAGGTGATGACTGAAATCTAGCACACAAGCATACACTAAACATTATATCGGGTCTACTAGCAGTTAAATATAGTAATGAGCCAATCATAGACCTATATAGTTTAGTGTCTACACATTTCCCTCCTTCATCCTTATCAAGCTTAATGTTAGTGCTCATAGGTGTAGAGAAAGGTTTAGACTCATCCATTCCAAATCTTTTGAGCAAGTCTTTAGTGTACTTAGCTTGATTTATGAAAATACCTTCTTTACATTGTTTAACTTGAAGTCCTAGAAAGAAGTTTAATTCTCCCATCATACTCATTTCAAATTCACCTTGCATTAGCTTTGAGAAATTTTTGCACAATGACTCATTTGTAGATCCAAAAATGATATCATCTACATAAATTTGAACTACTAATAAGTCATGACCCTTAGATTGAATAAACAAGGTTGTGTCTACCTTTCCTCTTGTAAAACCTTTTTCGATTAAAAACTTTGAAAGTCTTTCATACCAAGCTCTAGGAGCTTGTTTTAATCCATATAAGGCTTTTGAAAGTTTGAAAACATGATTAGGAAATTTTGGATTTTCAAAACCGGGAGGTTGCTCAACATAAACTTCTTCATTTATATAACCATTTAAAAAGGCACTTTTCACATCCATTTGATATAACTTAAAATCCTTGTAGCATGCAAAGGCAAGTAGCATTCTAATGGCTTCTAATCTAGCTACCGGAGCATAGGTCTCATCATAGTCTATCCCTTCTTCTTGTCTATAACCTTGAGCCACTAACCTAGCCTTGTTTCTAATAATAATGCTATTTTCATCCATCTTATTCTTGAATATTCATTTAGTTCCAATGATGGGATAATCCTTAGGTCTTTCTACTAGGGTCCACACTTTGCTTCTCTCAAATTGATTTAATTCTTCTTGCATGGCCATAATCCAATTTTCATCATTCAAGGCCTCATCCACTTTCTTTGGCTCAAATTGTGACACAAAGGCTACATGTTGACATATGTTTCTATAAGTTGACCTAGTCCTAACTCCAATGGTTGGATCTCCAACAATATCATTATCTTTCACATATCCTAGTTCTCTAGGACATCTAGATTCTTTCTCAATTATTTCTTGTTCCATGGACTCCTCATTTTTGTTAATATTAAGATCTTCTAATTGATTTCTAACATCCTTATCTTGAGATGGATCAATTATAGGTTCATCAAAAATCTCTACTTCATCATCAAGATTGGTTTTACTAGAAATATTTGATTCATCAAAGATTACATGTATTGACTCTTCTACAACAAATGTTCTTTTATTAAAAACTCTATAAGCCTTAGAATTTAAAGAATAACCAAGAAAAATACCTTCATCACTTTTAGCATCAAATTTTCCTAGGTTATCTTTACCATTGTTCAAAACAAAACATTTACATCCAAATGGGTGAAAATAACTTATGTTAGGCCTTTTTCCTTTATAAAGCTCATAGGGAGTTTTCTTTAAAATAGGCCTTACCATAGCTCTATTTATAACATGGCAAGAGGTGTTTATTGCTTCAGCCCAAAAATATTTAGGTAAGTTGTTTTCACAAAGCATGGTTCTAGCCATTTCTTCTAATGTTCTATTTCTCCTTTCAACTACCCCATTTTGTTGAGGAGTTCTAGGAGCTGAAAAATTATGGCTAATGCCATTTTCATTGCAAAATATATCAAAACCAATATTTTCAAATTCTTTTCCATGGTCACTCCTAATACTTGTAATAGAATAACCCTTTTCATTTTGAACAAGTTTTGAGAAAACAATGAATTTATCTAAGGCCTCATTTTTAACACTTAAAAAGAACACCCAAGTAAACCTAGTGTAATCATCAACTATCACAAATCCATAGTGTTTACCTCCTAAACTAGTTGTCCTAGTTGGTCCAAAGAGATCTAAGTGAAGAAGTTGAAGTGATCTAGAGGTAGTGACACACTTCTTAGATTTAAATGAATTTCTTTTGTGTTTTCCTCTTACACATGCTTCACAAACTTTATCATTTTCAAATTGAAGCTTAGGTAATCCTACAACTAGGTCTCTTTTGGCTAACTTAGACAAAACATGCATGCTAGCATGGCCTAGTCTTCTATGCCATAACCAAGGTTCATCTTCTCTAGTAGCCATAAAGCATACATTTTTGCTATTAAGTTCATTTAAATTCACAATATAAATATTTCCTTGTCTATGTCCAATAAACACAATTTGATTAGATTTGGCATTAACAACATTGCAACACAAATCATCAAACATAACGTTAAATCCCTTATCACACAATTGACTAATACTAAGCAAGTTATGTTTCAAGCCTCTAACATACAAAACATTCTCAATAGTTGAGGAAGAGTTACCAATGGAGCCAATTCCTTCAATTTGTCCTTTGGAGTTGTCTCCAAATGTGACTTCTCCACCACTTTTATGCTTTAGGAACTTGAATCGACTCTTGTCACCCGTCATGTGTCTTGAGCATCCACTATCAAGGTACCAATGCTCCTTGGACTTAGCCTTGTAGCAATACTCTTCCTCCTACAAACACATCAAGCTTTCATCTTAGGTACCCAAATTTTCTTGGGTCCTTGAGAGTTAGTACTTATAATTTTAGATCCTTTAGGGATCCATTTCATCTTTAATGACTCATCACTTGAATTTAAAACATGTTTAGGTACCCAAATTTTGACAGCCATTTTTCCTCTTATCATGGTCTTCCTAGAGGTGCATGCTTGTGAAGAGTGTCCTAGTTTATTACACAATGTGCACAAAACAAATTTTCTATCTTTAACTAGGAAGTTTTTAAGATGAGTCTCTTTGTTAGATGCATTATAACCTAACCCTTCTCTATCAAAGAATGCTCTTTGAGTCTCTAGCATTTGATCAAGTTTTTGTTGACCCATGTAAAATCTAGAAAAGGAGTTTTGCAAATTAATGTTCTTTCTATTTAATTCTTCTATTTCTAGATTTGCATTCTCTAATTTCTTTTCACATTCTAATTTAACATTCACAAGCATTTCATTTTCCTTTTTCAACTTAGAAATCATTTTCTTATATTTTAAATTCATGCATTCAAATTCATTGGCTAACTCATCAAATGCATCTTGCAATTCATCAAAAGTATATTCATTAATATCTAACAAGTTAGAAGTTACCTTCTCATCTTCAAAAGCCATGAAACAAAGGTTGGCTACTTCATCTTCCACATTCTCTTCATCGGAGCAATCACTATCACTCCAAGTAGCCACCATTGCCGTCTTCTTTTGTTTCTTCTCATTTTGCTTTCTATACAAAGGACAATCAAATTTAATATGACCAGGTTTTTTGCATTCATAACAAATAATTTGGTCCTTTTCTTTCCTACTAGTTTCTCCTCTATTAAAGTCTCTCCTAGGGGGTCTCCTAGAGTTACCACTAGTTCTCATCCTCATGAATTTATTAAACCTCTTAGCAAACATGGCCATTTCTAGGTCCTCATCATCACCACTCTCATCATGATCTTTTGATTCCTCAATAGTGGTGGATTTTAAAGCTACTCCAACTTTCTTAGGAGGATCTTGATTTCTCTTGATTTTCATCTCATAGGTGAGTAGAGATCCCATAAGTTCATCTAATGAGAGTGTATGAGGATCCTTGGATTCCTCAATAGCAGTGACTTTAGCCTCCCATGTTTTAGGTAAGCTATTGAGTACCTTTTTCACCATTTCTACATTAGAATATGTCTTGCCTAAGGCTTTAAGACCATTTATGATGTCAGTAAACCTAGTAAACATGTCACTAATTGATTCATCATTCTTCATTCTAAATAATTCATAGTCTTGTGTGAGCATGCCTACTTTGGTTTCTTTGACTTGTGTGGTTCCCTCATGTGTGATAGCTAGTTTATCCCAAACTTGTTTAGCATTCTCACATTGTGACACTCGATTATACTCATTTGGTCCTAATGCACAAAAGAGTGTGTGCATTGCTTTAACATTAAGTTGTGCCATCCTAATATCATTAGTATCCCATTCATCTTCTTTCTTAGGCACATCCGTCCCATCTACTTTCTTAATAGGGATAAGGGGACCTTTAACAATAATTCTCCATACTTCATAATCATTGGCTTGAATAAATAGCATCATTCTAGTCTTCCAATAAGCATAGTTTTCACCATTAAAGAGTGGAGGTCTAACCGTAGAGTGTCCCTCTCCTACCAAGGGTGTAGACAAACTAGTTTGAGCCATTAGTGATCGTTTATACTCGATAGATGTTAATCTAAGTTAATCTCGAGCCCAAGCTCTGATACCAATTGTTGACTCTACCGAGAGAAGGGGTGAATCGGTTTTTCTAGTTATTTCTAATTTTCCTAACTCTTAATGCACAATCAAAGTCAAATAAGCAACAATGAAATAAATGCAGTAAATAAGAGTAAGGGAAAGAGAAGCAAACACAAGTTTTATAGAGGTTCGGCCAATCTCTTGCCTACGTCCTCTCTCCTTGAACTCCTTGTCAAGGTTTTGATTCACCTCTTCCTTGAGAATGCTTACAAACCACTTGAAGGTGTGGCAAGACCTCTTACAATTTCTCTTGAGATTGTAGAAATCTCCTTCTAATCCTCTACCCTTGTAGTATTCCTACACTCAACAATATCAGACTTTACAAGGATAGCTCACCCCTTTGAATAACAGAATTTTTAGTGAATGGGTGAAGAACACAAATGAATCTCACAAAATAGAGTAATACAATGAACAATTTCAGATTTGAATTTCTCTCTTGAAGCTTGAGGATTTTTCAGTGCTTGTTCTACCTCCAAACTTCATAAATACCTCTATTTATATCCCACCAAACGGATAGAACAGTTGGTGAAGCATTTAATGCAAATCCTCCCGTTGAAACCCTCAAAAACTAGCCGTTACTGTCAGGTCTCGTGCAAAGGGATCGATCCTGCTACAGTGGGGATCGATCCCTTTTCTCCAGAATGTTTTCCAACTTTTTCCCGGATGGTTCAAGAGCATTCTGCCAATTTGGGATCGATCCCTCTACAGTGGGGATCGATCCCTTTTGTCCAGTAGACCATCCTGCACTTATTTTGCTGCAAAGTTTATGGCTTTTATGATTTTAAGTCAGTTCAAAATCTTCTAACACTTTTCTAAGAGTATTTACTGACTTTTTCAATTGAAATTACAATACAAGACTTTGTAAAAATAGTTTCAATCATTGAGTTCATTCAAAGCAAATTTACTTGTATAAAAATCATTTCTAAGCTTGCTTGAGTTTTGTCATTTTCAAAATACTTGTAAATTTAAAGCTAACAAGTATAATATCATGGAGACTAGGCAACACCCTAAATATATCATGCTATAAAATCATCCCAAATAGGAGAAACACATGAGATCTATGGCCATAGTCTATGGGGTCCTCAGTGCGCACTGATCAGGTGTCCACTGGGACGCTGATAATAGGCTCAGTATCTATCAGCACTAACACGTGACACGTGAGCATGATATGGGGCCTAATAGTCTCAAAACAGTAAACACGTGATATAAACCCCATTTATGAAATCACTTTCACTGAATGTAAGTTCAATCAATCCATAAATATTCATAAGGAAAATATTTTCATCTTATGAATAACAATTTATAAAATATTCATACTGGGGTAATCATTCCCAAAAATGTTCTAAATATTATAGAACAATATAAATCACATTTTCCATACGGTGAAAACAGTTTATAAAATAACCACTGTAAAATATAAAAGATCATAACTGTCTTTTTCATCGTAAAACATATACGCACGCCTTTCCGTGCTTTCACTCGAAAACATGATTTTCAAGGTTATCGGGATTCAAATCAATCATTTTTATGATTTATGGAAAATTAAAATATTTTTTTTCTAAATCAACACTCTCGTCACATATTTTCTCTGTAAACACATGCGGAGACTTTTTAGTCTCAAAACATTGTTTTCCACCTTTAATTACCCTTATGGAATTTTCTATAAACACTTAATTTCACGATTGAACCCATAAAGGTTATTTATAAAATCAAGTGAATATTTGAAGAAATATTATTAAAATATTCACTTTGGTCCTTTTCATTTTTCACCTCGTTTCACGTGAAATATAACTTATCAGGATAAATTTAGGTGATTTCCTTTTTCACCATTTTCAAAATATGAATATTTTAAAATTAATTATCAATATATTCATATTTTATGAAAACTAATCGATTTCTCGATTTTCGAGTTGAAAATTGTTTTCTTGTGATGAAAAATCATTTATTATGATTTTCGGTAATTTTTTTTTCAATAATTTTCGACAGTATAACGGCTGCCGATTGGCTAGCCTCCTGTACAAAAATACAGTTTAAATCTCAACTGGTAAATCACCACAATTCCAAACTGATAAATCACCACACTTTTCAACCAATCACTATCAATTGCATTTATAAAATTTAAATGCATAATTTAAAACATGTGTGCCGATATCCTTACAGGCTGCACATGTCTCCCTTACCTGTCTCGGGTCGGCGACTGCCTCTCGAGGTCGCGCCCGTGTTCACCTCGCCCAATTTCATCGGCTCGGTTATCGAGGGAATTTTCTGGAAATTAAATTCTAAATTTTAGAATTTTTCCATAATTATTTAAATTAATTACTCGAAAATAATTCCCGAATTTCTTACCGAATTCTCAGATTTCTGAGTTTCCTTCTTCTCCTTTCTCTTCGGTTTCCGCCGGTTCCGCCTTCTGTTTTCTTCCTTTCTTCCGCCGCCGGGAGCTTTCTTCCTTTCCTCTTTGGCCGGTGACGGCGTCTCTCCTCTCCTCTCTTTCTTTCTCGCCGCCGACGGTGGTCGGCCTTCATCGGGGAAGGCAGAATCGGGAGTCTTCCCGATTCTGTTTCTTTTCTTTTTATTTTATTTTATTTTATTTTACTATTATAATTATATATATAATATACTTATAACTATATATTAAACATATAATATCATTATTATATATAGTATTATACTATATATATTATATAAAGATATATATATTTTGTATAAAATATATATATCTCTCTAATATATATGAAGTATATTTATATATGTCACGACCCGTGACCACATTTTATCATCTTCTTATACACAACTTAACCGGTTGTGCTGTCTGCGATACTTCACTTGTACTGACTGTTAAACAATTTTACATAATATTGTTTATATTATGCACATCCCCTATCGTAACTAATCAGATAAGTAGTACTGTTGACGTGTCTAAATACAGAGAATAAATGATCATACCTCAAATAATCAGTCGATTTGACACATTGTCCTTCGTGTACAGCCAGGATCCACAATCCACTGAACTTACATTCATCAAAAACATGAAATGTTGAAAATTAAGGGGTGAGCAAAACCACGGCTCAGTAAGAGAATTATATGCCTCACTTGATACTCAGCTTCCTATATGCTGAAAATCTTTTTCATTTTTCCTATGGGCTCTAAGCTCGCATGTAGGGAGGATACTACAGTCGGCTAGGGATCCGAATAGAGTAAGGTAGGTATTTTAAAATACCATACTTGTTACGGAACCTAGAAGCAACTGTAGAGAGAAAATTTTCATTTCATTTGAATTAATAAATCCTTTTTCCTTTTTAATTTTCATAACCTTTTCATATTCTTTTCAATATGATGCTTTTATGAAATAAAGCATTTAAATAAAATGATTAGTATCCGTATATTCCTTGAAAAGAATATTAGTTAAATCATCATCTTATTTCTTTAAAACTCATTTCATGTTTTAGTGGACTCTCTTAATTAGTACCGTACTTTAAAGAGCAAAATAAGCTATTAAAATTTATTCCAACATAACCGATTACTTAATCACTTTAGGCGTAAGCCCCAATTCACTGATTCAGTTACGACATACATTCTAACTAATAATGGAGTTAAGTGTCATATCGAAACTCGTGTAGCACTTAGTTCCCGAAGGACTCTAGAGGTGGCTCCCACGGTACAGAAATTTCTTATTAACATATCAAAACTCGTGTAGCACTTAGTTCCCGAAGGACTCTAGAGGTGGCTCCCACGGTACAGAAATTTCTTATTAACACATCGAAACTCGTGTAGCACTTAGTTCCCGAAGGACTCTAGAGGTGGCTCCCACGGTTCGGAAATTGAGTCTTTGCTCGGTTTGGCCTTTAGTTTTCCTAGCTTTCGACAAATATAACTAGGTGCTGATTAGGGTCCATTGACTCAACATCGGGAGAGGTATGTATATTTAGTACTCAAATCACATGTCTTAGGAAAGTCATCCCACAGTACTATGATCAGTACCGAAATGAGCATTTTGTAAAAATGCTATAAATCAATTGATTTTCTCCTCATATCATATAAACATATTCTTTTCACATGTCACGCATCATATTTCACACTTTCCATTTGACATATTCCACATCATGTAAAACGCTTTCCTTTTTAACATGTCAACTGTCATTTATGGAGTCTAAGATAGACATCAATCTTATCATACTATAACCCCAGAGAGTAAAGAAATAAACCGGTCAAATCAATGACCATAATCTATATTGTCCTCGTGGGTCACTGATCAAGTGTCGACCGGGACTAAACTTATCACATATCATGTATCAGCATGATAAGATGCTGACGAGTCTCCAAACCGTATTTTTGATCATAATATAAACCTTTATGAAATTTATATAAATATATAATTCCATAATTTAATTCCATAAGGGTTAAAATTCTTTTAGTGAATATTTATAAAAATATTCATAAAAATATTCACTGTATTTCACTTCATCTTCTGTCTCGTATTACGTGTAATTTATTTATTCCGAGAATTTTCAGTGGTTTCATTATCACCATTACTGAATACATGAATATTTTAAAATTCTATCTCATTATATTCATGTTTTATGAGATTTAGTAATTTCCTCATGTTTCGTGATTTAATATCGACTTTCGGAAATAAAATCATTTAATTTGATTTTATAAAGTTTTTCTAAAATTTTCGGCAGCATAACGGCTGCCGATTTACTAACCTCCTGCACGGAAAAATACAGTTTTAAATCTTTCAACCAGTACTTCTTCCCAAATTATTTTCAGCAAATCATGCATCATAATAATTTTCATAAAATATTTGCATAAAATATTTCAATTTAAAAATACGCAGACTGAGTATCCTTACAGTGCTGCACTTGCATCCCTTACCTTTTTTCGGGTCGGCGACTTCGGCTTATCGATCGCGCCCGCACTCCATTTCTCCCGATTCCTTATTCCGATTGCTGAAAATAATTTCTGGAATTAAAATTCTAATTTTTAGAATTTTTTTCATAATTTATTTAATTTTTCTGAAATTAAATTTCCGAGAAATTTCTTACCGAATTTTCGTAAATGTCCGGGTTGTCGAATTTCCGAGAATTTTTCAAATTCCCGAAATTCTCCTTTTTCCTCTTTTTCTTCCTTTTTCTTTCTTTTTTTTTCTTCCTTTTTCTTTCTTCTTTTCTTTTCTTTCTTTTCTTTTTCTCTTTTTTTTTCCTTTCTCTGGTCGGACCGGTTCAGACCGGTTTGTGCCTCATCCCGCCGGTTCAGCCGGTTCGGTCGCCGGCGGTCCTCCTTTCCGCCGGTTCACGCCTCCCGCGAGGATGCCGGATCTGGCCTTCGTTTCACCCCATCACCGGCGACGGCGCCGGATCTGGGTCCGTGGGTTTCGGCCTCTTTCTCCCCTGTTTCCTCCTTCCTCCGCCGTTTCCTTCACCGCCGGTGGCCTCCTTCTCCTTGGGTGATCCTTGCCGATGGTGTTGGTGGCGGTAGCGGTGCCCGAATCGGCCGGCACCGCCGATCTTCCTTCTCCTTTTTCCTTTCGATTTTTCCCCCTTCGCTTCGCGTCGTTTTCTTCTCCTTCCGCCTCGCGCCGCCGTCGTTCGCTTCTCCTCTCGCCGACGACGCCACTCGTTCCTCCTCTCTTCCCTCACTCGGCTGGCGGTGGCAGCTGTTGCTACTGCCGGTCTCTGCTGGAAGGCCCGATCCTTCCTTTCCTTTTTTTTTCTTTTGTTTAGTTTCCTTTTTTTTTGGTTTATTTTCTATTTTTAGTATGTAGTATACTATATATTATACACAATATAATATATTGTATGCATATAATATATACTATATATTATACATATATTATTTCATACATAATATAATATAATATATATTATATATAAATTATATATATTTTATATTATAAACATATCTCTAGTGTGTGTGTGTGTACATATATATATATATATGTATTTTTATATATTTTAAAATAAATAACATTTACATATGCAATTTATATAGATATTATAATACAATATTTATACAAATAAACTTTAATATAAAATCACATTTACCTTTCTTCTATATGTATTTATATGATTATATATACACATAAAATATTATGTTCATATACATATGTATCATATAATTTTATGAAATAGTATATATTTCAATATATATACCACCGTATATTAAAATATATTATATAGTATTTTAAATACATATGTATTTGTATAAAATACATTTATATAATTTGTAATCATATAAATATACTTTATTTTCATCATTTTCTTTATTTAATTTGGATTTTAATTTATCCAATTTAATTCTTTTTTTCTCTCTATTATTTTTATTTTCACTTCCAATTTAATTTCCTTTACACCAATTTCCCGATTCTTTCACTTCCTCACTTCTCGGGATTTTCACCCATATCCCATTCTCGCAAAATTTTATTTATTTCCTCTTATTTAATTTCTCTAATATTTATTTTCAATATTTCTAATTTTCATTAAAGGGAAAAATTTACGGTTATCACATCCTCCCCACCTTAAGAAATTCGGTCCTCCGAATTTAACTTAAGTCCAAAGGTGGTATATGTCGTACACTTACGACTTCTGACCTCTAGCTCATCCTCCAATTAATACTGCCAGTACACTTCCAACATCAAGAGTACTTGAGACCACTACATGCTGTCTTTCATCATATATGTCTATGCTCATGTAATTTCCTTTCTCAAATCGAGAGTTATTCACTTTTACTCTTTTCATGTAAGAGCTATACATAATATTTTTAATATTACAGCTGATATATGCTGTTCATCATCCATTCTTCTCACTTAGTGCCGAGTCGACATAATTTGGTACTATCATGTACTCGTGTCAATCAATTATATGTAAGTGTCCCAGTAGCTTTCACATCTCGTGCACACGCTCTCTCAATATCATGGAGCGGTTACATCTCACGCTCATATATATAAATGTATACATCAGTATGGAGCGGTGCTATCAATACACTTGGGATCTCAAAGCCTTTAGCTATCTCTCATTAGCATATGGCAACACAGAGACTCCCATCACATGTAAGGCTCACTGGAACTGTACATACACATTCACACCGTTTAACACTTATACTTCGACCAAGGCACTAGAGAATCTAGATGTCTGATAATGGAAGGTGATTCTATTTAGATCATCAGTCTTTAATCACTTCCATATCATCATTTCTCTTTTGGACTTTTTATTGTCCACAATATTCATTTTCACAGTTATTCCATCAAGGCTGCATCTCATTTGCCGATTTTACTATAGATCATCTCTCATAATCATAATTCATGAGACAATCATATTCTCTTCATGTAGTATGGTCTTTAAATCTCTTTTCAAAATTTAAATTTTGTGATTGAATCCTCGAATTATCCATTTAGGCACCACATTATCTATACAATTCCACCATCTCTATCATTTTGAGGTGGCTATATATACAAACATTTCTCTTTATATACTGGCAGTAAACATATCAATTATCGTACTCCTTGGAGTATCATTACTTTCACTTATCAATTCTGGCTTTGATTTTACATCTTGCCACATTTATGTGATAACCAGCACAATTCACTTTCAGTCTTAACTCCGGGAACTGTTTTATATTGAAGTTCCCTTCTCGTCATGCAATTTATTTCCTTATTGCACTTTCATTTTCGTTTTCATATTTTTACTCTCATCCCTTTTTGTCGGTTTTCTCGATTGGTATGGTACTATACAGCTAAGATCTTTTAAAATCTCGCATACCATCTATTCTTTACACTTATCCATCTGCCGACTTTAATTTCTTTAATTAGATCTTGTCTATAGAGCAGCTAGTCTCATCACTCTTTTATAAGCTGATAATAGTGTTTAGCTAGACTCATTACTTTCGTATCTCAATCATTATCTCTATATCATAGACAGGTTCACTGTCACCCTGTCGTTTCAAGATCATATATCTCAAGAAGAGATACTGTCTAGCCAAATTTCTTAGTTGTTAATCTTAGCACAATTCCACAGTCTTTAAGAGTTTAAGGATCATATCACAATGCTGCTCATGTTCCATTTATACTTTAGACTCTATCAGTATTTCATCAATTTACTCATGTAAGGATGCCTCATTCTTTAGGCTTATCTACTTTACAAGGCAACTCATTACCCTTGTAACTTCAATCGAAACTCGTAAAATTCACTCCGAGTTCAAATCGTCACCTTATGGACATCAATCTTCAATCTTTTATCTAATGACGCTTTATACTGAGGCTAGTCTTATTAGTTCCTCACATATCTCAAATCAGATCAAGAAAGTGTCTATTTTCATGTAGATGAATACTTGTTCTTCCCCAAAACTTTATCAATGATAGGAAATTAATACATCCTTTTTAATTCATCTACAACTCAATATCATTTGTATTTCTCTCATTTATACTTATACAGACAGTTTTATTATTCTCAATTTTTCATTATCTGTATTTTCGTCATCCAGACCTTTACACGTGAATTTCATTATTTACACAATTTTCAGAATTATTTTCTTAAGCTTTTCGAATTCTTTCCATATCCTCCAATATAAACTTAGAATTTAACTTCATATTCAAAATCGAGTCAATGTTATCTCGATTCCTCTAATTTATATAACTCTGGAAGTTCTATCGAAAATCAAATCTGATATTTTCTTTAATCATACATTTCTTATCACCTTGTGACCATCGTTCTTCAACTTTTCATATGATTATGCCTTTTACAAAGATTGCTCTTATAAGCTCCTTATACATCTCCGATTAAATCATATTTAAGGCATCACTTCCATATAATATTTATTTGTTCTTCATAAGAATTTTAGTGTATAACCAAAAATTTTAATACATCATTTAATTCATCCTCAAATCATATCATTTGTATTTCCTTCCTTTGCATCGATACTTGTGAATTTCATCATCCATAATATTCTCCAAAAATTATTTTCTTAAGCTTGTCGGATTTCTTCTATATTCTTCGATACAAGCTTAAGAATAAATTTCATATCCACGAACGAGTCAACATTAACCTGATTTCTCAATCTATGTTACTCTGAAATTTATCTGGATTCTCATCCGGTAGTTTCTTTAACCACACTTCTTTTATCATTTTGGACCTTCATCATTGTGTCCCATCATTTCACAGTGTATTCTCAAGGCAGAGACATTCAATATTCAAATCATTTTGATACATACTCTACCTTGATTTTATTACCTAGTCATACTTTACAGCGTTACGAATCTCATTCCAGTAAGCTGTATCAAGTACAATGGTTATCAACACACTTTACAGCTACTCGTTTCAATTCAGTTATTCACTTTAAAACCATTTCCATTTATTGAATTCAGGCTTAATTTCCCTTGAGTATATTATCCACGAGGTTCGAACCTTGGCACCCTTACGTACCTAGTTCCTTACACTCGTGTTATCACTAAGCTTCTTATAAGAGTCCCGCCTGTTCGTATCGACCGTTGGCGAGCATTCCCTAGGCGATTTCTTTCGCCCTAGGTTTACCCTTACTAGTGAGTCGGCGATGACATAGTTCGCCTGTATCTCATAACACATGATCCACTACAGGTCGCCCATCATTGAGTCGCCCATCACAGTTCTGTCTCAAGGGTCCTGAAGAATTTTAGGTTCGCTGTCATCTTCTTTTTATCACTTCTCTGTTCTTATAATTATTCTCTAGCTTACAGTACTCCACACAGTACTTCATTCTATAGCACATATTTCAGAGTTCGAAAATCAAATAATTCAGAAATCAGAAATAACAGAAAGTGGAGACATGGCAGTAACTCGGTATACATCAAGCAGCAAAGATATCCCATAAGGATAATAACAGATAGGCGTGTGGCCATAGTCCAAGTGGTCTACAGTGAACACTGATCAGGTGTCATCTGTGGCCACTGCGGACTGGATCAAATCACACAGCAACATAGTGCACAAAATTCATATCAGATACAAATACTGTAGGCCTCGAAGGTCACACTACAGCCAGATACTATAGGCCTCGAAGGTCACGCTATAGCCAGATACTGCAGGCCCTGAAGGTCACGCTGCAGCCAGACACTGCTGGATGATGGTTAGCCAATGTCTCAAAACAAAAGTTTCATAGTTTGGAGTTCAAATCCGTAAGTCAAATCATACAGATATTGATAAAAGTTCATAAAGCAGATCATCGTAGAAAATCGTAATTATTTTCCAATTATTTAAAAACTTAGTAATTTCCAACAACATATATATAATGAAAAAATAGATTTTTAGCGCCATGATTTATAATAAATTCGTAAAACCAAATTTAAGATGGAAAATCACAAGACTTTAAAATCATGAAATTTAATAAGCTTTCAATAAAAACTGAATTCTTTAGATAATTCATGTTAATGCAGAGTTTCATAAGTCTTAGTTCGAAAGAGCATTTTCAAAACTCATAAAGGTTCCGAAACCAATTAAAATGCAAGGAATTTCAGAAATCTGAAATTTCACAACTTTTTTTTTTAATATTTCTAAAACACTAAAGTTTGGTAATTTCCATAAGGTAAAATTTAATTTAAATATTCATGATTATGCTAAAATCAGGCAACTTAATATTTTCAAGACTGAATTCCTTAAGAAAGTTCTATCCTTAAGAAGTTTCTTACCTTTTTAGCTGGAATCGCAAAAATCAATATTCTTACGAAAATTCGATAGCATAACGATATCAAATTTCTAAAGTCTCTTGCAAATCATTCGTAGTTCATAAAACACAATGCAATTGATCTTAAAATCATTTCATTTTTCATAGTATTTAATGATCCCGTTTAATACACTCTTAATTTTTCGACCCTTTCAGTCAATAACCGGGCCAAACATCTGATGACATTCCACTACACTCTTTGGATCGCATCATTCCGTTTTATTGTGAAGCCCCGGATTTACCGTTTCTTTCAGGGATTTACCGAGCCACTTCACTCATCCGTACTCGTTTTATTGTAAGGACCGGAGTGCCTGGATCTCCGTTAACCAGGGATTTACCACCCCAGTATCTTACTCATACGTACTGTCCGCTCTGGGTTCTAGAGGTGGCCCCCGTCACACAGACGTGGCACTTACTCCCTCACGGATTGTTTTATTGTAAAGCCCAGGATTTACCACTATGGCCCAAAGTCCACTCGTGGGGGGGCCCTGGCCGCCTCACTCAATCGTGCGGTTATCCCCTATGGCCCACAGTCCACTCGGGGTTTTTCTTTCGCGTCCGTAATCTAAGTGTTAGTGGAATTAGTAACAGGGATCGTTAGATTCATATGACATCTTCTATGCCATTTATAATTCCATTACTATCAATGGATTCCAATTCAGCTCGGTTTTAACACTATTCCGAACATCGCCCAATATAGGGGCATTTTCGTCATTTCGACATTTATTTCTATCTCCTCAATATACATTCAAATCAATGAACTGATCATCTATGTGTTTATAGTATCCTTTCTGATACTTATAACAGCAAGTTAGATCTCATTCGATTTTCGACAGAGAAGTTCACTAAAATCCACAATGGGATTAATTTACTTGTAATTCAGCTTTATAACATTAATTTCTCTATCAAATCGATCAATTCCAACTTCTGGTGATCTATTTTGACTCCCGGTAAAATTTTGGGGGTGGGAGTATTTTGGTCATTTTTGGCTAAAAATTTTCTCTCTCTTCAAATTACCCTCAATCGGTGATCTTAAAGTCTATTTAATGATGATATTTCATTCCCCTACTTTATACCATCACTTTCAGGTCTCAGTTCGATCCGGACAAAAAGGTACTAGTGGGGCCCTCACCGAGTCCATTTCTGTTCCTTACTGAACAGGCCTTCATTTAGACTAGAAGAATCACCAATAATTCAGTAATTTCTGAGCCTATTTTCTTCTTTAACATTCTCAGTTTATACTTTCTCACTCCCTTTAAATCATTTTACTCTATTTACGATCATTTATTTTCTCTATGTATTCAGACAACACAGTACTACTGGGGATGTTTAACTCTTTTCCTTCCAAAAGAATCCACAGACATCAGGCCAACCATTGCTCTGATACCATTAAATCTGTCACGACCCGTGACCACATTTTATCATCTTCTTATACACAACTTAACCGGTTAGGCTGTCTGCGATACTTCACTTGTACTGACTGTTAAACAATTTTACATAATATTGTTTATATTATACACATCCCCTATCGTAACTAATCAGATAAGTAGTACTGTTGACGTGTCTAAATACAGAGAATAAATGATCATACCTCAAATAATCAGTCGATCTGACACATTGTCCTTCGTGTACAGCCAGGATCCATAATCCACTGAACTTACATTCATCAAAAACCTGAAATGTTGAAAATTAAGGGGTGAGCAAAACCACGGCTCAGTAAGAGAATTATATGCCTCACTTGATACTCAGCTTCCTATATGCTGAAAATCTTTTTCATTTTTCCTATGGGCTCTAAGCTCGCATGTAGGAAGGATACTACAGTCGGCTAGGGATCCGAATAGAGTAAGGTAGGTATTTTAGAATACCATACTTGTTACGGAACCTAGAAGCAACTGTAGAGAGAAAATTTTCATTTCATTTGAATTAATAAATCCTTTTTCCTTTTTAATTTTCATAACCTTTTCATATTCTTTTCAATATGATGCTTTTATGAAATAAAGCATTTAAATAAAATGATTAGTATCCGTATATTCCTTGAAAAGAATATTAGTTAAATCATCATCTTATTTCTTTAAAACTCATTTCATGTTTTAGTGTACTCTCTTAATTAGTACCGTACTTTAAAGAGCAAAATAAGCTATTAAAATTTATTCCAACATAACCGATTACTTAATCACTTTAGGCGTAAGCCCCAATTCACTGATTCAGTTACGACATCCATTCTAATAATAATGGAGTTAAGTGTCATATCGAAACTCGTGTAGCACTTAGTTCCCGAAGGACTCTAGAGGTGGCTCCCACGGTACAGAAATTTCTTATTAACATATCAAAACTCGTGTAGCACTTAGTTCCCGAAGGACTCTAGAGGTGGCTCCCACAGTACAGAAATTTCTTATTAACACATCGAAACTCGTGTAGCACTTAGTTCCCGAAGGACTCTAGAGGTGGCTCCCACGGTTCGGAAATCGAGTCTTTGCTCGGTTTTGCCTCTAGTTTTCCTAGCTTTCGACAAATATAACTAGGTGCTGATTAGGGTCCATTGACTCAACATCGGGAGAGGTATGTATATTTAGTACTCAAATCACATGTCTTAGGAAAGTCATCCCACAGTACTATGATCAGTACCGAAATGAGCATTTTGTAAAAATGCTATAAATCAATTGATTTTCTCCTCATATCATATAAACATATTCTTTTCACATGTCACGCATCATATTTCACACTTTCCATTTGACATATTCCACATCATGTAAAACGCTTTCCTTTTTAACATGTCACCTATCATTTATGGAGTCTAAGAAAGACATCAATCGTATCATACTATAACCCCAGAGAGTAAATAACTAAACCGGTCAAATCAATGACCATAATCTATATTGTCCTCGTGGGTCACTGATCAAGTGTCGACCGGGACTAAACTTATCACATATCATGTATCAGCATGATAAGATGCTGACGAGTCTCCAAACCGTATTTTTGATCATAATATAAACCTTTATGGAATTTATATAAATATATAATTCCATAATTTAAATCCATAAGGGTTAAAATTCTTTTAGTGAATATTTATAAAAATATTCATAAAAATATTCACTGTATTTCACTTCATCTTCTGTCTCGTATTACGTGTAATTTATTTATTCCGAGAATTTTCAGTGGTTTCATTATCACCATTACTAAATACATGAATATTTTAAAATTCTATCTCATTATATTCATGTTTTATGAGATTTAGTAATTTCCTCATGTTTCATGATTTAATATCGACTTTCGGAAATAAAATCATTTAATTTGATTTTATAAAGTTTTTCTAAAATTTTCGGCAGCATAACGGCTGCCGATTTACTAACCTCCTGCACGGAAAAATACAGTTTTAAATCTTTCAGCCAGTACTTCTTCCCAAATTATTTTCAGCAAATCATGCATCATAATAATTTTCATAAAATATTTCAATTTAAAAATATGCAGACTGAGTATCCTTACAGTGCTGCACATGCATCCCTTACCTTTTTCCGGGTTGGCGACTTCTGCTTATCGATCGCGCCCGCACTCCATTTCTCCCGATTCCTTATTCCGATTGCTGAAAATAATTTCTGGAATTAAAATTCTAATTTTTAGAATTTTTTTCATAATTTATTTAATTTTTCTGAAATTAAATTTCCGAGAAATTTCTTACCGAATTTTCGTAAACGTCCGGGTTGTCGAATTTCCGGGAATTTTCCGAATTCCTGAAATTCTCCTTTTTCCTCTTTTTCTTCCTTTTTCTTTCTTTTTTTTTTTACTTTTTCTTTCTTCTTTTCTTTTCTTTCTTTTCTTTTTCTCTTTTTTTTTTCTCCTTCCTCTGGCCGGACCGGTTCAGACCGGTTTGTGCCTCATCCCGCCGGTTCAGCCGGTTCGGTCGCCGGCGGTCCTCCTTTCCGCCGGTTCACGCCTCCCACAGTTGGCCGACGTTGCGAGGATGCCGGATCTGGCCTCCGTTTCACCCCATCACCGGCGACGGCGCCGGATCTAGGTCCGTGGGTTTCGGCCTCTTTCTCCCCTGTTTCCTCCTTCCTCCGCCGTTTCCTTCACCGCCGGTGGCCTCCTTCTCCTTGGGTGGTCCTTGCCGATGGCGTTGGTGGCGGTAGCGGTGCCCGGATCGGCCGGCATCGCCGATCTTCCTTCTCCTTTTTCCTTTCGATTTTTCCCCCTTCGCTTCGCGTCATTTTCTTCTCCTTCCGCCTCGGGCCGCCGTCGTTCTCTTCTCCTCTCGCCGACGACGCCACTCGTTCCTCCTCTCTTCCCTCACTCGGCCGGCGGTGGTAGCTGTTGCTACCGCCGGTCTCTGCTGGAAGACCCGATCCTTCCTTTCCTTTTTTTTTTCTTTTGTTTAGTTTCCTTTTTTTTTTGGTTTATTTTCTATTTTTAGTATGTAGTATACTATATATTATACACAATATAATATATTGTATGCATATAATATATACTATATATTATACATATATTATTTCATACATAATATAATATAATATATATTATATATAAATTATATATATTTTATATTATAAACATATCTCTAGTGTGTGTGTGTGTGTGTATATATATATATATATATATGTATTTTTATATATTTTAAAATAAATAACCTTTACATATACAATTTATATAGATATTATAATACAATATTTATACAAATAAACTTTAATATAAAATCACATTTATCTTTCTTCTATATGTATTTATATGATTATATATACACATAAAATATTATGTTCATATACATATGTATCATATAATTTTATGAAATAGTATATATTTCTATATATATACCAACGTATATTAAAATATATTATATAGTATTTTAAATACATATATATTTGTATAAAATACATTTGTATTTGTATAAAATACTTTTATATAATTTGTAATCATATAAATCTACTTTTATTTTCATCATTTTCTTTATTTAATTTGGATTTTAATTTATCCAATTTAATTCTTTTTTTCTCTCTATTATTTTTATTTTCACTTCCAATTTAATTTCCTTTGCACCAATTTCCCGATTCTTTCACTTCCTCACTTCTCGGGATTTTCACCCATATCCCATTCTCACAAAATTTTATTTATTTCCTCTTATTTAATTTCTCTAATATTTATTTTCAATATTTCTAATTTCCAATAAAGGGAAAAATTTACGGTTATCACAATATACTTTTAATTAAATAACATTTATATACATATTTATATAAATGTAATAATATAATATATATTGTATTTACAATATATATATTCAACTTTAATGTAAATTAATATTTACATTTCTCATATATGTATATATATTTATATATACATAAGATATACATATATACTATTTAAATGTATAAAATAGTATATATTTACATATATACCAATGTATAATAATAGATACTATTTAGCATTTAAATACATATGTATTTGTACAAAAATACATTTATATAATATATAATTATATAATTATATATCATATTCATTTCTCATTTCCTTATTTAATTTGGATTTCAATTTATCCAAATTAAATTTCCTCCTTCATTATTTCCTTAAATTCACTTCTTATTCTTATTCCAAATTTAATCTTCCTTCATTCGAATTTCTTGATATATCACTTCTTCAATTCTCGGGATTTTCACCAATATCCCGTTCTCATAATTTTATTTATTTATTTATTTCCAATAAATGGAAAATTTACGGTTATCACATTCTCCCCACCTTAAGAAATTCGGTCCTCCGAATTTAACTTAAGTCCAAAGGTGGTACATGCCGTATAGTTACGACTTCTGATCTCTAGTTCATCCTCTAATTAATACTGCCAGTACACTTTCAACATCAAGAGTACTTTAGACTACTACATGTCTTTCATCATTTAGTATATATTTATACTCCCATAAATTTATTTATCAATTCGAGAGTTGTTCATTTCCACTTTTTTCACATAAGAGCCCATTCACACTCTTTTTCATATCACAGCTAATCTATGCTGTTCATCATCCATTTTTCTCACTTAGTGCCAAGTCGATATGGTTCGGTACTATCATGTACACATGTCAATAAGTTATATGTAAATGTCCCAGTAGCTTTCACATCTCGTGCACACGCTCTTTCAATATGTCCTCAAGCGTCTACATATTACGCTTGAGCATTTTCATCAGTACGGAGCGGTGCTATCAGTACACTTGGGATCTCAATGCCTTTTGCTATTTTCTATTAGTATATGACTACTCAGAGATTCCAATCACATGTAATGCTGACTGGAACTGTACACATACATTTCCACTGTTTCACACTCACACTTCGACTAAGGCACTAGAGAATCTAAGAGTCTGATGATGATAAGTGATTCTATTTAGATCTTCAATCTTTAATCACTTCCATATCATCATTTCTCTTTTGGACTCTTTATTGTCCACAATATTCATTTTCACATTTATTCCATTAAGGCTGCATCTCATTGCAGACTTTACTATTTATCATCTTTTACAGTCATAATTCATGAGGCAATCTTGTTCTCTTCATGTAGTATGGTCTTTACGTCTCTTTTCATAATTTAGATTCCACAATTGATCCTCAATTTATATATTTAATCACCACATCATCTATACAGTTCCACCATTTCTATCATGTTACGGTGGTTATATGTATAATCGTTTTTCATTTATATACTGGCAGTAAACATATCAATTATCTTACTTTTTTGAGTACGATTATTCTCACTTATCAAATCTGGCTTGTTTTTACATTTAGCCACAGTCATGTGATAACCAACATGAAATTACTTTCAGTCCTAATTTCGGGAACTATTTCATATTGGTGTTCTCTTGTCATCATTCTACATACTTTCTTATTTCATTTCCGTATTTTCACTCTCATCATTTCAGTCGGTTTTCTCAAGTGGTATGGTATTCTACAGTATAATCTCTTAACATTTTGCATACCATCTTCTCTTCCCACTTATCCATTTACCGACTTTAGTTTCTTTCATTATATCCATTAGTAAAGCAGCTAATCCCATAACTCTTTTATATATTGACATTAGTATCTAGCTAGACTCATTATTTTCGTATCTCGATCATTATCTCTCTATCATGGACAGATTCACTGTCATTCTGTCATCTCGAGTTCAGATATCCCAGAAAGAGATACTGTCTAGCCAAGTCTCTTATTCGCCACTCTTAACATAAGTCCACAGTTTCTGAGAGTTTAAAGGATTATATATCATAATGCTGCTCCTGTTCCATTTGTATCCTTAACTATTTCGATATCTCACTCCTTAGGTTTATATACCTCACAAGGAAATTCATTAACCTTGAAACCTTAATAGGAACTCGTAAAATTTCATCGAGTTCTAGTCATCATCTTATGGACATCAGTCTCTGACCTTTCTCTAATGACGCTTTATACTGAGGCTAGTCTTATGGATTCCTCCTGTTTCTCTGATCAGATCAATAAAGCATCCATTTTCATGTAGATGATCACTTGTTCTTCACAAGAACTTTATTAAATAATTAGAATTTAATATACCATTTAAATCCATCTACATATCAAGGTCATCTGTGCTTCTCTCATTTACACTTATACAGATACTTCATTAACCTCAAATCACACTATCTGTATTTCCATCAATCACACATTTACAAGTGAATTTCATTATTCACACATTTTCCAGAGTTGTTGTAAAGCTTTCGGACTCTTTCTATATCCTCCGATATAAGCTCAGAATTAAATTTCATATAATCCCTCAAGTCAGTGTTAGCTCGATTTCTTCAATCCATATAACTCTAAAAAATTTATCGGGTATTACATCCGATACTTTCTTTAATCACTCACCTCTTATCATCTTGGACATTTCATCCTCATGTCCTGTCATTTCCACTATGTATCCTCAAGGCAGAGAAAGTTAATATTCAAATCATTTTGAAATATTCTCCATCTTGATTTCATTATTTACTTATGTTTCACATCATATTACTCAAAGTGATTAGTAATGCTGTAACAAGTGTAATCCTTTAATTAACCATACAGATATGGATTTCATTATTTGTTCTATTCACTTTCTCAGTCATTTTCCATAGTCATCTCACTTTTCATAATATCCAACGATCCCGTAATAAATATCCAATTCAATACATTCCTAATTCAGGCCCTTACAATCAGTAACCGGGCTAATCATCTTGTGACATTCCACTATACACTTATGGAATCGCATCATACAAGGCCTCGGCCCATCCGCCGTCCGCCTGTACATATCTATACCATCCTCTTTTGACGAGCACACTAGCTCCCTCAAGGATCTGTCATGAGGCCTAGCCCGTTCACTAAGTCACTCACAATTCGCGTCCATAATCTAAGTGTAAGTGGAATTAGTAATAGGGATCGTTATATTCATATCATGGCTTTTATGCAATTTACAACTCCATTACTATCAATGGATTCCAATTCAGCTCGATTTTATCACTGTTCCGAACATCGCCCAACATAAGGGTATTTTTGTCATTTCAACTTCTTTTTTTTTTCTCCTCAGTATTCATGGGAATCAATGATCTCACTATCCATGTGCTGATATTATCTTTTCTGATACTTATATCAGCAATTTAGATCCTATTCGGTTTCGATAGAGAAGTTCACTAAAATCCACAATTGGATTATTTTGCTCGTAATTCAGCTTTATACCATCAATTTCTCTATCAGATCAATCAATTCCAACCTCTGTTGGTCTATCTTGACTCCCAATAAAATTTTGGAGTCAGGGGTATTTTGGTCATTTTTGGCCAAAAATTTTCTCTCTTCAAATTACCATTAATCGGTGATCTTAATGTCTATTTAGTGATGATACTTAATTCCCCTCCTTTATATCATCACTTTCAGGTCTTAGTTCGATCCGGACAGAAAGTACTGGTGGGGCCCTCACCGAGTCCTTTCCGTTCCTTACCGAACATGCCTTCATTTAGATTATAAGATCACCAACATCCTGGTAATTTCTGAGCCTATTTTCTTCTTTAACATTCTCAATTTACACTTTCTCACTCCCTTTAAATTATTTTACTCAATTCACAATCATTTATTTTCTCTATGTATTCGACTACATAGTACTACCGGGGATTTTAACAATTTTAACACATTTTCTCTTCAAAAGTATCCACAGACATCAGGCCAACCTTACTCTGATACCATTAAATCTGTCACATCTCGTGACCACATTGTTCACGTAAAATACACAACTTATCCAGTTGGGCTGTCTGTGATACTTCACTTTTCATATTCATTTAACTATTAAATATAAAATGTATATTATCAATTACATCCCCTATTTTGATTCTCAAGAAAGTAGTACTGAAAGTAAGTCTAAATACAGAAAATAAATGATCATACCTCATATTATAAATTAAGCTGTCGCAGTGTCTCCAAATGCGCAGCTCGAAATCCTCAGATGTCAGATCTCTTAGTCCTCGAAAATCTGAAATGTTAATATTAAGGGGTGAGCAAACCACGGCTCAGTAAGAGAGTTATATGCAACACTTGATATTCAGCTACCTATATGCTGAAAATAATTTTGTTCACTTTCTTTAAATCCTCCTAGAGGCTCTAGGCTCACATGTAGGAAGGATACTACAGTCGGCTAGGGATCCGGATGGAGTAAGGCAGGTATTTTAGAATACCTGGCTTGTCCCGGAACCTAGAAGCAACTGTAGAGAGTAATTGTTTTCTTTTAATATTCAAATCTCAGTAAAACATTAAGTATTCACGTGATAAAACACTTAAGTAAATTAAATAAGGAATTAATGTTCCTTTCACAAATACTCATTTTCACACTTGTAAAACACCGTATAATATTTAGTTTAACACGTAATATATCAAAAGCTCAGTAACTGTAAATAATTTAGTACCAGTAAAAGTTCAGTGAAAAGTACAATCATCAGTATAATATCATGGAGACTAGGCAACACCCTAAATATATCATGCTATAAAATCATCCCAAATAGGGGAAACACATGAGATCTATGGCCATAGTCTATGGGGTCCTCAGTGTGCACTGATCAGGTGTCCACTGGGACGCTGATAATAGGCTCAGTATCTATCAGCACTAACACGTGACACGTGAGCATGATATGGGGCCTAACAGTCTCAAAATAGTAAACACATGATATAAACCCCATTTATGAAATCACTTTCACTGAATGTAAGTTCAATCAATCCATAAATATTCATAAGGAAAATATTTTCATCTTATGAATAACAATTTATAAAATATTCATACTGGGGTAATCATTCCCAAAAATGTTCTAAATATTATAGAACAGTATAAATCACATTTTCCATACGGTGAAAACAGTTTATAAAATAACCACTGTAAAATATAAAAGATCATAACTGTCTTTTTCACCGTAAAACATATACGCACGCCTTTCCGTGCTTTCACTCGAAAACATGATTTTCAAGGTTATCGGGATTCAAATCAATCATTTTTATGATTTATGAAAAATTAAAATATTTATTTTCTAAATCAACACTCTCGTCCCATATTTTCTCTGTAAACACATGCGGAGACTTTTTAGTCTCAAAACATTGTTTTCCACCTTTAATTACCCTTATGGAATTTTCTATAAATACTTAATTTCACGATTGAACCCATAAAGATTATTTATAAAATCAAGTGAATATTTGAAGAAATATTATTAAAATATTCACTTTGGTCCTTTTCATTTTTCACATCGTTTCACGTGAAATATCACTTATCAGGATAAATTTAGGTGATTTCCTTTTTCACCATTTTCAAAACATGAATATTTTAAAATTAATTATCAATATATTCATATTTTATGAAAACTAATCGATTTCTCGATTTTCGTGTTGAAAATCGTTTTCTTGTGATGAAAAATCATTTATTATGATTTTCGGTAATTTTTTTTTTCAATAATTTTCGACAGTATAACAGCTGTCGATTGGCTAGCCTCCTGCACAAAAATACAGTTTAAATCTCAACTGGTAAATCACCACAATTCCAAACTGATAAATCACCACACTTTTCAACCAATCACTATCAATTGCATTTATAAAATTTAAATGCATAATTTAAAACATGTGTGCCGATATCCTTACAGGCTGCACATGTCTCCCTTACCTGTCTCGGGTCGGCGACTGCCTCTCAAGGTCGCCCCCGTGTTCACCTCGCCCGATTTCATCGGCTCGGTTATCGAGGGAATTTTCTGGAAATTAAATTCTAAATTTTAGAATTTTTCCATAATTATTTAAATTAATTACTCGAAAATAAATCCCTAATTTCTTACCGAATTCTCGGATTTCTGAGTTTCCCGGGATTTCCCGTAATTTTCGAATTCTCGAGAATTTTCCAAATTTCCCGGAATTCCTTTTCTCCCTCCTTTTTCTTCTTTTTTTTTCTTTTTCTCTTTTTTTTTTCTTTTTCTTTTTCCTTTTTCTTTTCTTTTTCTTTTTCTTTTTCTTTTTCCTTTCTTCCCAGCCGAACCGGTCACCTCCCTTCACCGCCGGTTCTTCATCGGTGACCGGTTCTCCGGCGGTTCAACGACTCAGCAGCTGGCCGGCGTGACGGTGAAGCCTGATCTGGCCTCCGTTCATCCCGAATCGACGGCACGGTGGCGGATCTACTCGGTTTTGCCTCGGTTTCGCCTCGGTTTCTTCTCCTCCTTCATCGGGCTTCCTTCGCCGTCGTTGGCAGTGCCAAGACTGGCCGGCACAGCCGTTTTCTTCTTCTCCTTTCTCTTCGGTTTCCGTCGATTCCGCCTTCTGTTTTCTTCCTTTCTTTCGTCGCCGGCAGCTTTCTTCCTTTCTTTCGCCGCCGGCAGCTTTCTTCCTTTCCTCTTTGGCCGGCGACGGCGTCTCTCCTCTCCTCTCTTTCTTTCTCGCCGCCGACGGTGGTCGGCCTTCATCGGGGAAGGCAGAATCGGGAGTCTTCCCGATTCTGTTTCTTTTCTTTTTTTTTTATTTTATTTTATTTTACTATTATAATTATATATATAATATACTTATAACTATATATTATACATATAATATCATTATTATATATAGTATTATACTATATATATTATATAAAGATATATATATATTTTGTATAAAATATATATATCTCTCTAATATATATGAAGTATATTTATATACTTTTAATTAAATAACATTTATATACATATTTATATAAATGTAATAATATAATATATATTGTATTTACAATATATATATTTTCAACTTTAATGTAAATTAATATTTACATTTCTCATATATGTATATATATTTATATATACATAAGATATACATATATACTATTTAAATGTATAAAATAGTATATATTTACATATATACCAATGTATAATAATAGATACTATTTAGCATTTAAATACATATGTATTTGTACAAAAATACATTTATATAATATATAATTATATAATTATATATCATATTCATTTCTCATTTCCTTATTTAATTTGGATTTCAATTTATCCAAATTAAATTTCCTCCTTCATTATTTCCTTAAATTCACTTTTTATTCTTATTCCAAATTTAATCTTCCTTCATTCGAATTTCTTGATATATCACTTCCTCAATTCTCGGGATTTTCACCAATATCCCGTTCTCATAATTTTATTTATTTATTTATTTCCAATAAATGGAAAATTTACGGTTATCACATGACTAGTCATGTATTCATGTATGAGAGGAGTAATTGAAATGAGTGGTGATGGCAAGGTAATAATGACTAGTCATGTATTCATGTATGAGAGGAATAATTATGGAGTGATTTGGGATTGTAAAAAAAATTATTATCATAATTTTTTAAAAGAATTTTTATTCTGTTTTCAAAATTATGAATAAACAAAATATATTAATCAATGTTGTTTTGTATTAATTGTTGTACAAGAATGAAATCACTTCTGGGAGTTTGATGAAGATGAAACAACTTGAATTTTGATATTGAACTTTTGAAAATTGAATTTTTTTTATTATGAACAGTCACGAATTTAATGTAGTAATGGACTTCAATGCATGTTGCTATAATTGCCACTTTCTTTAAGATTGCAACAAGTGTTGTTGAAATAGCTTCAAGTTACAATGAAGTCAACCTTATTTAATATCAGCTTGCTCTTGTAATATTAAACCTCTAGACACATTTGACAAATACAAGAGTATTATGTCTTAGCTAAGGTCTTTTGCAGTAAAACAATGTCAATGAGACTTGTTTTCTACTTTGAGATTGAGAGAGGATAGAAGAATTCAAAATATTGATGTCTTTTTTGGTGTGTCTTAAGTCTGAACTTGACATCTCTATTTATAGAAATTAATTCCAATAGATGTAATCTTTTAATCAAATGATATAATTTTTCATTGGTGTTGTTTGATTCAACAAACACAATTGTTTAACAATATCAGAACTTTTGGAAGCTAATGGTTATATTTCTTAACCATTCAAAGTAAAAGAATAACTTTAGAAAAAGTTTGTAACTCTTCAGACAAAAAACTAGTTGTTGCATACACTTTTATACTAGAGCAGTCGAATGCCTGAAAATGGTAGTCGAATGCCTTAGTTTAATTTTGAAATAGCATACAATGTCCAGGTGGAGCAGTCAGCTACCTTCCTAAAGCAATCAACTGCCCTAAAGTAATTTAAAATCCAAGACTACACATTGTATGGGCAATTGATTGCTCTTTATGGAAAGTTAACTACCTTCCTAGGGCATCCGATTGCCCTCTTAAGGCATTCGACTGCCTAAGTGCAATTTTTGGATAAAAGAGTTGTTGCATAAGAGCAGTTGCTGCCCTATAAACTTAGTAAAAACCATACTATAAATGAAAACATATTTTCAAAAATAATGGAAATAAGGAATTATTGTTTCCAAAAATTTTAAAAATTTTCATTTTTGTTTTTTGAAAATAAAAAAATTACCAAACATGTTTTTAACTACTATTTTTTTTTAAAAAATAAAAACAAAAAATAATAAAAAAGTAAAACAATGTCAAACTATCCCTTAACTTTAAGCATTTGTGATTTACTATAACTTTTTTGGATATTATGATTTACTAAAACTTAATCACATTTCTAGTCACCTAAAAAAAACTTGTCGCTTATTAAGACCAAATGAAAGTGGAATAGATGGTTTTTAATAAGTAAAAAAATTAAAAAAATTATGTCTTTATTTTGAAAAGTGTAAAAGTTTTGTAAATATAGATTTTAAATCTAAATACCTGTTTTCCTTGTCTTCTTTTATAATAGGTTTCTATAGTAAAAGAAATAGAATTAAAAAAAATTTAGTTTTACTATGTAAAATAGGAAAAAAATATTACCCAAAATTTCAATTAAAAGAAATAAAATCTTAATTTTTTTTTCTCTTAATTTCTTTTAACTGAAAGTTTGAATTGTCCACTACACTTATAAGGTTTATGTTCAACACCTGTTGTCAATAATCCTCTTAGATGGATGATATGTAAGTCTTCGCTAAAACTTGCGGTATACCTTAACTTTGGGTTAAAGATGCCCCTTTTCATCAAAAATTTTTTTACACCAAAAAAAAGTACGATCTATTACTATATCTTTTACCATATTTGTTCATGAACATCGACAAACTCTACCATCAATATGGACCAAAGTCAGTCAAATTTTCCTCTTCTAAATTTTATTTTCCTATAAAACAAAAAGATAAGATGGTCTTTTATGAGTCATTAATTGCGTGCATAAACAAAATTAGCAATCTGTGGACGGATTCAATGGACATTAAGTATAAAAAACGTCTATGTTTTCTTCCAATTAGATATTAAAATAAAAAAAAATCCAACTAAAGTATCCCACTACAAAAAATTAGACAATTAACGACTAAAGATTTTTAGTGACAGATCTACATCGAAATTTTTGGTCAAAAATTCTGTTGAAGAAAATCAAAGTTGTTGATACTATTTCATTGCAAAAGGTCAATTTCATCACATAAATTTGTGGTGAAAATTCCATCAGTAGTGACAAAATATCAGTCGCTAATTTTTTTAGAAATAATTAAAAATATGGAAATTTCGTTATTGAAAGTTTCTTAGTGACGGAATTTTCATTGCAAATATATATTTCGAATTTTTAGTGAAATTCCATCGCCGAAACTCTTTAGCAACATAATTTTCTATTGCAATTTATTTACTTTATTTATTTTATAATATAAATTTCGTTACTGATGACTTTCAGCGATGAAAATTTCGTCATTAAATCGATGAATTTTGTAGTTAATTTGATGAATTATATTGTTAATTTGATGCATTCCATCGCTAATTTGATGAATTTCGTCGATAAAATTTGAATTTCTTCACAAAAGAATGAATACTAAAATTTTTTCGGAATTTAACTCAATCTATATATATCACCTAAAACATCTAAATCCATAACTCAATCCATAAATATATATATATATATTTATATATATATGAACACTTAAAACATCTAAATCCATATATACAAAACATCAAAAACATCTAAAAGATTCGTACAGTATTGTTAAAACATACTTAATGAAATAAAATCTATCAACATCTATGAAATTGTTGAATCATACAGAAATAAACTAAAAATAAGATGGGCCAAGAGCTTAAAGTCTTTCTAAGAAGTGATCCATGAACACAATCCATCCTCGGGATATGAAGTTTGTTGTTTGGTAAGTTCCCACATCTAGGTTATCCTGACCAAAAGATTTGTTATTTCCTTGTGGGATTGGATGAGTTCATTTTGTCCTTCCATCAAGGTACTAATTTTTGCTTCAATATTTTACATCCATTCATTTTGATTTATTGTTGATAGGGAAACTGAGAACATTGGACTCGATGAAGAAGCGAATGACTCGAATAAATCTCTACTTCGTGGCCTTGTACCAAAGCTGTAAACATGGGTGCAAGTGGTCTCCATACCTCTAATAGAATTACACTAAGTATTTGGATTAAACTTGAGATAAGTGTCGGTATCCACACCATACTTCTCAATCAATGAAACAAAAAATAATTATTATGATGTAAATAAAAAAAACTTATAAAAATAAATTCACGTACATTGATGACTTTGGACTTATTATTCATATATTCACCTTTGCCAACATCTCATTTGTTGGTTCGGTAAAATACTTCATTATAGGTAGGTTATTGACTAAACTTTTCTTGCTTCAAGTAAAACATAAGAAAATTAAGTTAGATGTAAATAAAATATATATAAAATCGAATATCACAAGTTTGATTGTAAAAGTTACATACTAGCCTTTGTGCAGGCATAGGAAAAGGAATTGATCTACCTGTTTATTTCATAATGGTTCCTTCTTAATTTCCTTGTTAATCGATTTTTCTTTCCTTTCTAAGACCTCACCTCCTATTCTAGTTTCCCCCATAGGTCATCAATCAGAGTATCCCATATATGGACTTTAATCCTATTTGACATATAACCTTTGCACGCACTCTAAAATTTGAAATGTTTTATTGCTTTTCTTTTTTTCATATCTGTAATAAGTCATTGAATCATGCTTTGCAATTTGCACATGTCCTCATGGAATGCTTCGATTACTGAAAATTAGAACTGATTTTTTTTCTTTTTCACTCAATCGGTTGGACTGTGCTTAGTGTCCTCACTCTAACATTAAGCTAAAATCTACTTAGCTAAATCAATATCTAACTATTCGGTTTGGTCATAGTACAGTCACTTACAGTATGTATTTCTTTGATTTACATTCCCACTTCATACTTTATAAATGTCCAATATCAGAAGACTGTAATTAACACTCAGATTCTTTTAGTTTATTGTTTACATCCCTTTTCACACTAAGGTACTGTACAATAAATGTCTAAACACAATAAAGTAACTATGCTATTATACCTATAGGGTATAATATCGAGACCTTATAGGAACCCAATCAGAACCCTTCCTTAACAATTAGCTATTATTGCAATTAATCTATAAGGTAGAAGGGGGTGAGCTTATGCCCAATAAGAAATATATAAAAGAACTGATACTATACACACCTATGCATGTATCGAAAACATGTTCATGAACTTACAGTCAATATCAAAATAGTGTTTGGGCACCCTATCGAAAAGGATACTATGATCCGTTAGGAGTACCAGGCTAAGTACAGAAGGATGCTTTAGAGCAACTCACTTATCCCGATCCTTAAATCCGACTATAGGGAATTTATGAAAACTTTACAAAAAGGAATTCATGCATATTAAATTCGTATTAAAAATCTTTCAATCCTTTAATAACAATATTGTACGGTAAACCATCGTTATCAATCATTTATAATTTAAAATCGGTCAAATCAATAATACTTACATGAATACATTCAGTAATCACTCGGTAAACAATTCAGTAAACAATTTCAATGATTAATTTCGTAAAACGTTTAATAAATCGCTTATTATATAGTTCAGTAAAACATTCAGTAAATCACTCAGTAAAATGGTTTAGTAAACAGTACAGTGGTCAGTTCAGTAAACAATTCAGTAAACGGTTCAGTAAATAGTAAGGTAATTAGTTCAGTAGATCAGTCCGTAAACAATTCATTAAACAATACAAAAATCAGTTCTGTAAATCACCCAATAAACGTTTCATAAAACGATCAGTGAACAGTTTGGTAAACGAATTAATGAACAGTCAGTAAACGATTGAGTAAATAGTTCAGAAAGTCAGTAAATGTTTCAGTAACCAATTTAGTAAAACAGTTCAGTAGACACTTAGTAAATGATTCAGTAGGCAGTTAGTAAAATAGTTAAGTAGAAAATCAATAAACGGTTCAATAAGCAGTTTTGACAGTCAATAAACGATTTAGTAAATAAGCAATAATGATTCAGTAAATAGTTATGTGATTAGTTCATTAAACAATCAGTAAACTGTTTAGAAACCAATCAGTAAATAGTTAGTATACAGTTCAGTAAAAAATTTAGTAAACGATCGGTAAACACTCAGTATACAGTTTAGTAAAAATTCAGAAAATAATTCAGTAAACAATCAATAAACAATTTAGTAAGTAGTACTGTAATGGTTCATAAATCAGTTCAGTAAACAGTTCGATAAAACAATTTTGTATAGTTCAATAAACAATTTAGTAAATAGTACTGTGACAATTCAGTAAACAGTACTATCACAATTCAATAGAGACTTGTTAATATCCCAATAGAATCATGCAGTTTCAGTATCCCAAAAAGAGAGTAAACAGTAACAGTAAGATTTATGGGAACAGTAATAGTAAGATTTATGGCCATAGTCATAGTAATGTCCATCCAATGTCACAAAGCCAGTGACAATCCTAAGGACCGTTGAAAACTTGCTCATGGTCAATAGTTAAAAATGAACCTCACAGTATCACTGAAGAGGTGATACAGAGGTAGCTGTAGACTTGCTCAAGGTTTAGCAACAAACAGTACAGTACAATACAGTATAGACAATATGGCATGACATGGGGAGCCACCAGTCTAAAAAAATTTACTTAATTCCAACAAAAATTGTAAAACAATTCTTTATGCTTTTTAAATATAATACAATAATACGATAAAAGTATAACTTTTGGGAACCAAGTTTCATTTTAAATCATACTATTCAAAAATCAATATATTTCATTCAATACATTTAGTTAAATTCAAAACATTCAAATCATCAACTTCAATAAAAAAAGGACACTTTCAGTAAAACGGTGATAGTTGATTCAAAACATTCAAAGCATTTACTCCAGTCAGACACTTAAGACATTAACTTCAGTTAGCGAATCAAAACTTTAAGTAAAACATAGTCAATCAATCTAGAACATTCAAAACACTTACCTCAATTAGACATTCAAAACTTCCAATAATATGTTTTGTGAACCGGTCAAAACATTTCGTATTAAATGATGTTTAATTAAAACATATCTTTAGTCAGTCCATAAGTATATACAATCAATGATAGTTGCATTTAAAATAGTAAATGCAATAAAAGCGTTATACAGTATAAAATATTCTCAACACAATAAACGATATTTAAAATATTTTATTTACGTATAATAATAACTTAGAAACTTTTTGGTTTTATGAAAAAGGATTGAAAATATTATAAATCCCTTCCAAAACAGTGTTACAAATTCATCCACATCTATAAGCCTTAAGGTTCACTCAAGTAATCATTCTTTTTCTTTCACATTTCCTATTTTAATAGTCTCTTATTAGCAGTATAAGGTTTTAAGACCTTTTTACAAAATTTTGGTAGCATAACGGTACTACTATCCTAAGCCTCCTGCGCTTAAAACACAGTTTAATAGCCACAAACGCAATTTCTCAATGTTAAATCAGTCACAATATCAATCACTAAGTTCAATCATTCTTTTCAAATCACACAGTCCAGTCAGTCAGTTCAAATCACACAATTTAATCAGTCGATGTCAACACAGTTTCATTATTCAATTATGCTTAGTTTCATTTAGTCATTTCTAATGCAGTCATAGTATCCCTATGTTTTCTATATATATCTCTTACCAATTCCAATCGCAATGCAATATACCAAATCAACTCTAGTAGGAAATGTAGATAAGCGAGCATATATTTGCCTATCGTTTCCTTAACGTTATTTACTTCGAAGCTGTAAGACAATACCTAAACACAATCAAATTTCAATATTTCTTTTATAAAGAACGTTATAGACTTTAAGGTCTTTTATATTTCCTAATACAGCAGCAAATTCGGTTTACTTCCTATTAGATGCCAAAACTACAAGTACAATCAAAACACTTTTTTTTTCAATTCTAACTACACCAACAGTCTTATATTAATTTATATAGTATTCTAGGACCCAATTTGCATGGAATTGAGCATGAATTCATCATGCCCTTCACTTGGCTAAAAAACATAGTTGATGCAAAATGGCAACAATAGAAATTATTTTAGTTTAAGTTTTAAATTCAGTATTTCTATTAGAAATTGGAAGAGGAATTTAATTTTAGTTTAATTGTTTTAGAGTTCTAGGCTAAAAAATATTGTGTTTAATTTTATTAGTAGGATTAGGATAATAGAGTTTTAATAAAGAGTTTGTATCCTATTAGGATTAGGCTTGCTTGCTTGCCTATAAATAGGTTTTGTACTCTCCTTAAAATATAGTGAATAAATAACTGAAAAGTTTTTCAACAAATTTTTTGCTTTTTGGTTATGTGACTCAACCATTCTTAGGTGTGAGTCCTAAGAAACCCTAGGTGAGACTCCTAGGCTTTTATTCTTTACTGTTTTAATAGCATAATTAGCCCCAATTCATATCCTAAACCCTAATTCAAACCTAACTCAAATCCGTCCTACATCAATTGGCATCGTCTGTGGGAAACAAAAGGAGGGAACAACTGGATAGATCTGTGTTTGCAAAACAGTGTTTGCAAAAACAAACTTGCTTCTACGATGGTGACTAATGCTGAACTAATTAGAGATATTGGGAAACTACGACAAATACATAAGCATACCCAGGAAGTTGTGGTTAATATAAATGAATGCCTCACTACCTTGGAAACTACGGTTAGAGCACTAGTAGCTTCTATGGCACGGATGGAAGCACATCTAATTCAAGCACCTCAAGGCATTGTTCAAGCCCCAACGATTACCCAACTACCTGTAGTTCAACCACCTTTAGTTGGAGAATGCGTCAAGCCCCATGATTATGGTGCAGATATTACTGAGAAGAGGAAGGCTGACAAGGCAAAAGAAGTTCAAAAGAAGATGAAGGTAGACGTTGCAAAAGAAGTTCAAAAGTCAACAACTATCCCTACGTTATAAGTACCTCTTGAAGTTAGCAAATTGATTTCTGATTTTTCTCATGTTGTGCCAGAAGAACCACCCAATGAACTACCCAATATTCAACACGCAATTGATCTTGTTCCAGGATCCCAATTACCTGACCTTCCAGCCTATGAGTTTAAAAGTCAAGTAGATGAGCTATTGCCAAAGGAATTCATTCATGAGTGTTTGAGTCCATGTGCTGCCCCGATCTTTTTAACACCTAATTCTTGGAGAATATGTGTTGATAGTCATAAGTTTCTTATTTCTAGGCTTGATGATATGTTAGATCTAATGGTTGGTTTTACTATCTTTTCTAAGAAGAGTGGTTATCAAGAGTTTCTTGTGAAATGGAAAGGACACCCATAATCAGATTGCACTTGAATTATAGAGCAAGAGCTGCAACGCCTTAATCTTACCCCTTAAACTCGTTGGAGTTGAGTTTATCCCAGCTAGGGAAAATGATGCAAAATGGCAGCAATAGAAATTATTTTAGTTTAAGTTTTAAAGTCAGTATTTCTGTTAGAAATTTGAATAGGAATTTAATTTTAGTCTTTTAATTGTTTTAGAGTTTTAGGCTGGAAAATATTGTGTTTAATTTTATTAGTAGGATCAGGATAATAGAGTTTTAATAAAGAGTTTGTATCCTATTAGGATTAGGCTTGCTTGCTTGCCTATAAGTAGGTTTTGTACTCTACTTAAAATATAGTGAATAAATAATTGAAAAGTTTTTTCAGCAAAGTTTTTTCTTTTTTGTTGTGTGACTTAACCATTCTTAGGTGTGATTCCTAAGAAACCCAAGGTGAGACTCCTAGGCTTTTATTCTTTATTGTTTTAATAGCATAATTAGCCCCAGTTCACATCTTAAACAATTCAAACCTAACTCAGATCTGTCCTACATCAATCGTATAATCCTACACTAGGTATTTTGCAAATCGGACATCATATTCATGCTCATCATGCTGTCTACATCATTTCTACATCATTTGTACATGCTGCCATACAGTATTCATCATGAAACCCTTATGGCTAAAATTCAAGGATGAAGATTCATGTGTTTTTGTTGCAATTAAATACCATACACATACTTAAACATCGAAGAACAGTCGTTTGAAATTGACAGAATCAGAAAACAGAGTTTCTTTCTCGTACCTACCATTGGCTGAAAATTCAAGGAGCTTTTTCACCCTTCAAATGGCCATTTCCATGGCTGATTTAGAGGTATGTGATAGAGCTCATCAAGTAGAATAACTTTACTTTAGAGTTTTTTCGATTTGGGGCTTGTACATTAGGGTTCTTATCACTTTCTCTCTCTAAAGCCATTAAACACAAAACTTTCTATCTCCTTCCATGCATGGCCAGCCAACATAATGTGGAAGATGAGATTTTTAAGCCTTAAATAATATCTTTAATGGCAATTTACCATTTTGCCCAACAATGTTGAAAATTTCCATTACATCCCAAATACTTCAATATTAGATTAAATATTTGGTATAATTTCAAACTATTTTCATTTCAATACCAAATATATCTATTTGACATAATTTAGTCAAAACATTAACTTTTATCAAGGTTTGACACTTCATTTTGATGAAATTTCCAAAATACCCCTAATTGCTCATTTGTGTTATTTTTAGCGTTTTCATGTGATCAGTCTACGGGTTGGAATAGCATGAGACTTCATCATAAAAGGATTCACCTATGACAATCAGGTGGTCATAAATCAAATTAGATTGACTGTTATTTATGAAAGTTTTCTCAGCTTATGGACGTAATCGACATTTTTGAAATTATTGTATGTTTTTCAAAACATGCTCAAACGAGAGAATTTTGAGATGTAGATTGTTTGTATGTCAATATTTCACTTCAAATATTATTACTTTAGGGTCTCATTTAGATCTGGATAGTAAAAGTCCTTGTGGGGCCCATATTGGGTGCTTCCACGATCTTCACCGAATAGATCCTTTATTTAGAAATCTTAGCTATCAACTCTCACTTTTCGACTTCTACACTCCTTAACTTATATTGGGTGTCGTAACGATTTTTGTCTGGGGACTCAATCACTAGATGATTTTGAAGACATAAATGGAGTCGCCACCAATCTTTTTTTTTACCAAGTGTGATTGGCTACTTAAAATAATTTATCTTTTCAATAAAATCTTAAAATTAATTAAGTTTTATTCACAAAATAAATTTGGATCTGCGAAAACAAAGTTTGGGTTTGGGAATTCAGTTACGCGTGGAGAAGGATTAGCACCCCCACAACGCTCGTTAAAAACGGTACCACTTAATTATGTACTATCCTTTGATCTTAATAAAATGGTCTTAATTAAACATTGGAAAAAAGATCTCTATTTATTTTGAATTCATTTTTTAGTCAGTTTAATTTAATATATTAAAATTTATGTATTATTTATGTTAAATGTTATTTATTATTTATGTTAAATTTTATTCTTTTTAATTTGAAATAAATGAGAATCTTTTGTATTGAAAATTATTTCGAAATACCTTAACACTTCTAGTAGCAGTTCAGATAATTTCCTCACCTAAAGATTTCTTAAGAATCGCTACTTGCGATTTCTATAGAATCCCATCCTCGGGAGATTCACACTTATTTTGTAATTTCATGAATGCAAAATGCAAACAAAATATAGATAATGCATATGAGAAATATACTATTTTATTTTTATATTTATATTATTGCCTTTGAAATTTATTGATTTTATAAAATTTTATTTTTATTGAAAAATCATACTAAATATTCGAATACGTTGGTAACATTTAGCAGATTCTTCTTACCTGGAGATAGTTAGGAATCACTACTTGTGAATTCTGTAACATCTCATCATCAAAAAAATCCTTAAAATTTATATTTTTTATTTATTTTTTAACTGTTTTATTACATTATTGTTATTATCACAAATTAATTTATTTCAAAAGATTAATTGTAATACTTTGATATCGAGATAAAAACGTTTAAATGTCCCAATACGCTGGTGACATTAAGGATTTTATTTCGATCCTAAGGATTATTAAAGAATCATTACTTATGATTTCTATGAAATCTTATCATCGAAAAGTTTTTAGAATTTTATATTTTTGGTTTATTTATTCATCTGATTTTAAGACTTATATTTATTCTAGTCTATTTATTTTCAAAATTGTATTCATATTTACCATCATTTTTTAATATTTACTATTATTATTATTTTCTTCTTTTGTATTCTAAAAAATTTGATATCAAGATAAAATCAATCAGATGTTCTAATACGTTGGTAGCATCCCAAGATTTTTCTCGACCCTAAAGATTATCGACGAATCATTACTTGTGATTTCTTCGAAATCTTATCATCGGAGATTCTTTTATACTTTTGTTTATTATTTAAAAATGTACGTTTATATTTATCTTATTTTAACACTCATATTTGTACTTATCTATATATTTATATATTTATTTTAACACTTACATGTGTATTTATCTATCTATTTTAAGTATTTATATTTATTTATCATCTTTTCTTCATTTATTTTTTATATTAGCTGTAACAGTCCAAATGTATAGTAAATAACACATTTTATACATAAATTACAGTTAGGTTGTCTGCGATGCCTTTAACACTTGAACAGTAATAGTAATAAACAGTAATTCTAATTAATTTATAGAAATTCGGAATATGTAATTTTACAATATTCCTTACACTTACATCCCCTGTTCCTATTTTACAATTTAGGTAATACTGTACAATATATTTGAATGTATAAAAGAAAATACAAATACCTCCTGGGTTGACACAACGCAGTCTTGAGTAATCCAAAATGCAGCCAATATCCTCTAAAGTATACCCCTTTTTAATCACTTATACTATCTTGTGGAGTGAAAAATAAAAGGGTGAGCTAACGTGCTCAGTAAAGAAGTTGTATGCAAGACTGATATAACGAAGACTATATGCTCGAAAACAGTTATTTTCCTAACAGTTCACTAGACATAGTAATAGGATGGATACTATAGTCGGTCGAGAAATCCAGATAAAGCATGTAAACACTTAAAGTATTTTGAAATACCTGTCTTGTCCCAGAAACCCAAAAAGACTATAGGGAGTAGTGTATAAATTGTTGATATAAAATCATTTAATAACACTTTCATAAATAAAAGGAAATAAAACCATTTAATTAAACACTTCAGTAAACATTTGGAAACACTTAAAGTAACAGTAGTAGAAGCAATATAAAAATAGTTCAATGACTATACTATGTAGGTATGAAAAACAGTGCAAATAGGATTTACCACTGTAAATAGTTTCACTTTAACGGTCATTAATTTGGTAATCACATTCAGTTGTAACAATTTAGCAACAGTAATAGTTTTCATTAAACAGTAACAGTTCAGTAAACAATAGTGGTTTCAATAAACCGTATAGGTTTAGAGAATAGAAAATGTTCATTTTGAAACATTAACAGTTCGGTAAAACACTTCAATAATAGTTCGGTATAGTACTCTTTGCAGTAATAGTAAAATAGTTCAGTATTGGTGCGATAACAATTTAGTAAACAGTGCAGAAACAATTCAGTATAGTAAACACGTGAGTTTCACAATACAGTAATAGTTCAATAAACATTTCTTGATCAATAATAATTTTCATAAAACATTTTCAATTCAGTAAACAGTAGTAATTCAGTACAGTTCAGTAAACAGTAATTCAATGTTCTGTAAACAGTTAATAGTAATTCACAGTTCAGTAACCAGTTAACAGTAGGTGGAGACTAGGCATCACCCTCGGTATATCATGCTAAAATCCTCGTAGGGAACAATAACAGTAAACAGTAAGATCTATAGCCATAGTCTCTATATGTCCTCAGTCGTACACTGATCAGGTGTCAACCGAGATGCTGAAGACAGGATCAGTGTCAACAGCTTCACACAGTAATAGTACAGTAATACACATGGGCATGATATGGGGCCTAACAGTCTCAAAACATTTTGTTTACAGTGTAAATACCTTTAAGGAAATAAATAAATATTATTAAAATTAATAAAATTTCCAAAAAGGTATTTAAATTCACATTTAACAGTATAATGAAAATAGTCAATAAAATATTCATGCTTCAGTGAGAAAATTTATAAACATTCTAATTTACTGTAAAACATTTTAAAGAACGTATCGATAATCTCACTTTGATAAAATTTAATTACATGAATATTTAAATAATAATTTTCGGTAAAATTTCAATTTATGGAAAATATTGGAAATAAATTCCAAAATACACAATTTCACTCATTCCATGCACATAAAATATTTAATGATATTTTAGAAAATTTTTGGAGGAATTTTGGCAGCATAACAACTGCGATTACTCTAACCTCCCTGCACTTAAACATAGTTTTTATAGCTGCTGTAAAACACAAATTTGCATAATTTTGAAGGCAATTAAATATCAAATAATTTCATAAAATTAAATTCATCAAAATCATGCATTCGCTATATCCCTACAGCTTCCACACTCATCTCTTACCTGTCTCGTGGTGTCGAGCTTCCCGATGTCACTAGACGAAATTCGATTATCCAGGCTACAAAATAATTTAACCAATAATTTCCATTAATTATTCTCTAATTTTTGAGCTATTATTCATCACTAAATGTAGCCACATTATACACAGCCTATGTCTAACCAGTGTAATTTACATCGGTAGTAAAACACAACTTCACCGTTTTAACTTCGATTTTAGATCCGATTTCACCATTATTCTTCTTTTAATTTCTAAATTATTTTGGCACATTAAAATCATAAAATGCAGCATGATATGCTGTCCAAGAAGCCATGGCCGAATGGTGATATAAAGGGTTCCCATGGTTTTTCAACAAGCTAAGGCTACCTAGTTGTTTATCCATGCTCATCACTATGATTTCCTCACGCCTTTATGCCAATCGAAACCCCAAGGTGCCCTTTCATCATGATTTAATTGGATTTAGCCAAATCTAACACCACATTCATGTTTAGCAAGTTGAAAAACATAAGAATCTAACATTTGATCTTACAGAAACCATAAGAAATGCATGGACTTACCTTTGGCTGAATCCTTCACTCTTGTTTTTCTTCTTATTTTGTTGCTTATTTGATGAACTAAGGGTGTAGATGAAGAGAGGAGAGTGATAGGAACAATTTTCTAGTTTTGATTTTGTTGAAATGATGTAATTTTTCTAGTGGGAGCTTGGGATTAGGGATGATGAATAGTACAGCTTAGCTATTGAAGGAATTATAAAGAAAATTCTGGAAGTGGGCAAAAGGACCAAAATGCCCCTAATTATGAAAATTTTGGATAATTTTGCCCTTATGGTTCCGTTGTCGTAAAATCGTGTACTTGTGCTCCAAAATTTTGAATTCCATCACCAAATGATCTTATTAAATGTATTTTGATGATTGGAAGTGGTTTCGTCGACGTGCGATGCACGGATAGTGAGAAATTACGATTTTACCCCTACAACCCGCCGATGAATTACTCCATTTCACCACTGTTTCGATAAGTCTCTTGACACTGTCTTAACCTACTGTTCATGTAGAATATCATGGTATTTTAACTTCGTCCCAACTCATTTTAGTTTGGGAGTAAATTACGAAAATGCCATTAAGACGTAAACGTCATTTTTCAATTTGTTTTCCACACTTCACAAAATAATTCCAAATAATTAAAAATAATATAATTAAATGATTTTAAACCTCAAAATCATCATATTATATTTATTACACCACTGTACACTTTATTATCAGTCCCGAGCCCATTAGAACACCTTAAAAGTAAGTGGGGCCCACATCACACTTTCACTTATATGCACATAATGTACTAAATTTCACTTTATAAATAATTATATATGACATGTACACTATAGCTGAAACGGGTCTAACATTAGGAAATTTTGATATCGAAATAAAATTGCTTAAATATCCCAATACACTAGTGATATTTTAAAGATTTCACTTCAATCCTAAAGATTATTGAAAAATCACTACTTGTGATTTCTTCGAAATCTTATCATCGAGAATTCTTTAATTTAAATTATATTATAAATTTTTATTATTTATGTTTTTATTTATTATTATCCTTTTAAGAAAATTCTTTTTATCATTAAAAAAAATTTATATATATATGTGCCTAAACATGCCTTTTCCAAGGAAGCACCTTTAAATATATCATTTCCATTACTATTTTTTTTAATGAATATATCTAAAATAAAAATAATATAATATATATACAAGCCAATGAATAAATATATACACACATACCTTAAAGGCTCCACACAGGAGCAAAACCCCTATGAACTGACAAACCTGTTCCTTATTTCCTCTTGTTCACGTTCTGTTTTATGCTTTGCAACAGAACAAACTCTTCAGCAGCTCCACAACAGCTTTATGATAACGGGCAGAATCGGGGATAATAGAGGCGTGTCTTAGACAGCAAGGTAATGGTGGCGTAAAGCAATGATGCTGCACCAGCAGATGGCGTGGTGTAGTAGGACGACGCTGCAGACAAACGGCGTAGCAGCAGCTCAAGGGGTCTTCACGAAAACGATGCAACAGCAGGCAGGTCTTGAGGCGATGCGTGAAGACAGTTCGATAGTACAGGGGTGGAGGGGCACGGCAAGGAGGGACGGGCGAGGTGGTTGTGAGTTGTAGCGAGGATGATAGGGGATGGTTTCTTGGATGCAACGATAGGGGGACTTTCTTCTCAAGGGCGTGACAGCAGCAAGCTCGGGGGAATGCCGGACAGTAAGGTGAGATAATGGTGGTGTAGAGTTGAGAAAGTGAAGGGATCAAGATTATGATGAATTATATCTAGTCTTCTTCGTTTACAGGGCTCCCCCCTTTATATATAATTTTTGTCTCTCTTTTTTGGAAAATAAATCAGAAATTTTATTGATCCCATGATCATGCGATTTTATTTTCTTTATTTATTTTTGTTTGACCTTTCCATTTTTTAATTTATTTCCTTTTCACTGCTTTTATTTTTTTGGTAATTGATTTTTAGCTTTTATTTCATTTTGATTATTTCCTTTTTGCATGATTTGTTTTCCTTTTATTCACTTATTCATATTTAGTCTAAATCTCTCAATTCAACTTTGGCTTTAATTTGCATGGTGCATGGGCATTGAGGAATTTGTATGGTGTATTTATTTATTATTATTTTTTTATTTTTTTATTTTTTAATTAATGTTCTTTAGATAAAATTCGATGTCTATAGCTACTCCTCTTTGCACTTTGCTGAGAATCAGTGATAGGGCAAAGAATCTAGATAACAATTTTATCTGAACCTTTTTTATTTTTATTTTATTTTTGGAAAATTCAATTTTGATTCTCAAAATAATACTTTCACTCCATACCAAGGCTTGATCCACTTTAAAAAAGTAAATTTGATTTTGACACATAATACCTTAACTCCCTACCAAGGCTCGATCCAAAGTGAATTCGATTTTGACACATGATACCTTGACTCTCTACCGGCTCGATCCACTTTGAAAAAGTGAATTTGACTTTGAAACACAATACCTTGACTCCATACCAAGGCTCGATCTACTTTGAAAAAGTGAGTTCGACTTTGAAACACATAATACCTTGACTCCCATACCAAGGCCCGATCTATTTTTGAAAGTAGATTCGACTTTGAAAAACAAAAACCATTCTTGTATGTTTTCTTTCTTTTTTTTTTTTTCTAATTTAAATCAAATGTTGAAACCAAAAGTTGAAATGAGGTGATCCGGACGAAAATAGAGGTTGAAATGAAGTGACCTGAACAAAAAGTAGAGACCGAAATAAAGTGACTCGGATGAAACCAGAAGTCGAAATGAAGTGACTCGGACAAAATCAGAAGTAAAAGTGAAGTGACTCGGACGAAACCAGAAGTCGAAATGAAGTGACTTGGATGAAACCAGAGGTCAATATTAAATGACTTGAATGAAACCAAAAGTCAGAATGCAGTAACTCGGACGAAACTAGAAGTCAAAAGAAAGTAACTCGGACAAAACCAATATTCAGAATGAAGTGACTCGGACGAAACCAAAAGTTAGAATGAAGTGACTCGGACGAAACCAAAAGTCAGAATGAAGTGACTCGGACAAAACCTGAAGACAGAATAAAGTAACTCAGACGAAACCAGAAGTCATAATGAAGTGACTCGAACGAAATCAAAAGTCAAAATGAAGTTACCTGGACGAAACCAGAGGTCAAAAAAAAGTGACTCGAATGAAATCAGAAGTAAAAGTGAAAATAATTTGATTGAAACAAAAGATTGGAAACAAAAGTTGACCTGGACGAAACCATAGGTCGAAATACAAAATTCTCATTTCTTAGCCAATTTTACTGAACTTAAAACCACACAATGGTGTCAGCTACATTAGGTTTAAAAAAATATCACTTGATCTCCAATTTAGCGGGACTTAAGACCACACAATGGTGCTAACTATGTTAAATTAAAATATCGTATAGTATCATGATCACAACCAATTATCAAAATAGTCTCATATTGAAACATTCTTAAAATCTTCCTAATTAGAAGACTCTTCTTATTAGTCCAAATTTCTTCATTTATATTTCATTCTCTATTTTTTTTAATGCAAGTGTAAATGTATGCCCCAAAAATGTAGATGCAAGTATTTATCCCAATAATAAGAATGGTCTCCCATATGCCCCAATAGAAATGCAAACTCATTTATCTATCTAAGTGATGCAAATGCTTCCGATGCAAACATGTAAATTTATCCCAATGATGGAAATGACTTTTATTTGGATGCAAATGCAAATTACTATGTAAATGATCTCTGCTAAGATTTGATGCAAGTGACCCCCCTAAAGAAGCGAACATTTATAGTCTCATTTAGGGTCATGAAGTTCGTATCAGATCTTCAACTTTGTCTTTCTCCAGCATCTCTGCTTAGTTTGACAGAACTTCCTTTCCAAACACAAAGTCCTCATTTTCAACTAATATCAATGCCTCCAAGGTTAAAACACTTCATCTTCATTCTTCACATCTTGCTTCTTTATTACTTTTGAAAGCAAAAATCTCTTATGCATGTTGTCATTCATTTATTCGTCATCATTCAAATTCATGACAAACATAATGCATTGTGGATTTTAAAGGATGGATAGACAAATCATAGGTAAGATTGAAAGGGTGAGAAAGGAGTATGAGTTTATCCAAATTGGGAAAGAAATCCATTGCGAGTGTACAACGATAGGTCAAAAGTTTAAACACAAAGACAAGAGCACCATTTCAGTGAAAATCCAGACTTTCACATCAATTAGCCTAGAATTTCTTTTGAGAAAACTCTTGATCGGTATCCTTTATCCTTTCATGCCCCTAACTTATGGGGGTAGATATTAACAATTGCCCCAAAAAGTGCGGTATCCTTAATCACCTCTTTTTTTTTTTGGATTTTCAACTTTGTTATTGCACATTTGGTTCCAATTGCCCTTTTGGGTTTTCAACTCAAACCTTTCTCTTTTCTTTCTTTTTCTTTTTCTCTTTTTCTTTTGGGTTATTTTCATTTTTCTGGGTTATTTTCATTTTTCTGATAGTTTCATCATGCATTTGAATTCCAAGTTGATCTAGTAAGGGAAGGAATTGCAATCTTATTAGTCTTAGTGATTTTACAGGAATATCAAAATCCAATGCATGATTCTCCTATTCAAATATTCACATTTAATCAGAATGGACTTTTTAAAGCACGTAATGTAGGCCAAGGTTCAGGACTCTAAAAGAATGGATAAATAGGCCTAAAATGTGTTTAAGGGTCAAAAATCCGAAGGATCGTTTCTATCATTTGAAGCACCAATGCTAGTACTTTATCTTATTCTTCGTAAGCTCCCTCCCATTTTCATTTTTTCCTTTTCTCCATTTTTCCTTTTCCTTTTTTCATCTATCTTTTATTTATTTTTTCTTTTTCATTGTTTTCATTTTCAAGAAAGAAACTCAAAACTTCATTTCACAGTAACTCCTCCATATCAAAAGAAATCTCCTTTTTTTTTGCCCCCATCACTCACATTTCATAGCTTTTTCTTTGTCCTTGTTGAATAAATCCCTTTTTGAAATTTGCCCCTTATATGTGGAGGGTGATCCTTGGTTGGGTTTATTAAAGAAAAGATCTTCACAGGCTCAAATGGGGTGTCAAATGGTTAATTTTTTCATGAGAAAGATATATGAAAGATGGACATTCCTCATTTCATATGTGAACAATTTCATTAAAGATCACGTATTGAAAATTGAAAAACTTGTGGATGATCATAAAATGACTATAAGTTCTCATTTTTTTTAATCAACCAATTTTACTCAATGCAAGATGTAACTATCAAGCCTACTTGTTTTTCTTTTCTTTTCTTTTTAAACTAAACCCTCGATCCAACTTTGTTATTGAGATGATTTGTCAAAAATTCCATGTATGATGATTGATAGACCTTTCTTTTTCTTGCCATCTTGAGTCCATAGACTGAGCATTTTAAGATCACATCTTGGATTTATTCATTATAGGGGTGCTCAAGAAAAGGATGGATTAGAAAAGTATATAGGTGTATGAAAAGTAATGGAAGGACAAAGGAAATATTCCAAAGTGCACTATGCTTGTCATATTTATTTAAATGATAAAGAACAAACAAAACATTCATGCATAAAAGACTGCACAACTAAAGAAAAAGAAGTCACTTCTGTCCCTTTTCATTTTTTCCATTTTTCTCAAGATCTAAGTACCCAGTCTTGATAAGTGCTTGAACTTTGTGTTTCAATGGCATGCAATTTTCTGTGGAATGGCCTTGAATCCCACAATGATAATCACAATAGGAATTCTCATCATACCACTTCGGGTATGGTGGTTCGATAGGTGTCACCGGACCTTTAGTAAGAAGTTGATGCTCAATAAGTTGGGGAAGTAACTCAGTGTAGGACATGGGGATTGGATCAAATTTTGGTTTCCCTGGTTTAGCCTTCTGCCCCTTCTGGCCATTGATTGAAGTGCTTGATCCATTTACAAGATGGGGTTGTGGTGTGAGTATAAGTGTAGTTGCAGGAAATGAGATTGGAGTGGGATAACTAGTTGAATATACTGGATATGATCCTTGGGAGATATTGTTTGCAAAGGGATAGTACGGGTAGCATGTAGGGTAAGGTAAGTGAGGTGTGGGATTTCCTTTTGACTGTTTTTCAGTAGTAGCAGCCTGCACTTCTCTTTCTTTCTTTTTATTGGTTCCACCCTTTTTTGGGGCTGATGTGTCTTCAATTTTGCCACTTTTAATGGGATTTTCAATCATCTCTCCCGAAATAACCAAGTCAACAAAGTTCTTAGTAGCACTCCCCACAAGCCTATCATAATAAGGAGGTCGTAAAGTACTAACAAATAGAGTTGTAGTCTCCTTTTCAGTTAAAGGAGGCTGCACTTGAGCTGCCAAATTCCTCCACCTTTGGGCGTACTCTTTGAAGCTTTCACCAGATTTCATCTTTAAGTTCTGTAGGGACAACCTGTCTGGTGCCATACACGACATGTGCCTATACTGAGCCATGAAAGCTTTTCCCAAATCCTTCCATGCATGGACATGACTCTGATCCAACTGATTATACAACTTGGCTACTGGCCCAATTAAACTGTCTTGAAAACAACGAATGAGCAACTTATCACTACTTGTGTAGCTTGACATCTTCCGACAAAACATAGTAATGTGAGCCACTGGGCATGTGGTTCCATCATAATTTTCTAATTCAAGAACTTTGCATTTTGGAGGTATAACCAAATTTGGGACCAGGCTAAGCTTGTTAGCATCTATACTCCCAAAGAAATCCATTCCTTCAATCGCACTTAGCCTTTCTTCCAGCAGATCATATTTCTCCCGTGATTCCCAACTCTCCTTCCTCAACTTATCTTGTTCTATGGGATCATCCAAGTTGGGTACAAAAATAGGATCAACGAGCTAGATCCTGGGCATTGTCCTTGATTTTGTGGATGATTCACAAAAACTTGGGCTTGGGGATGAGCCCTTTGGGTAGTTTGGGCTTGAAGAGGTGTAAACCCAGGCTGTCATAGTCTGTTATATATAGTAATTATCATATGTATTCAATATCTGCTTGGGCTATCTGTGATGCCTTTAATACTGTTCATTTATAACAGTAAAACCATTTAGACAAAATTTATTTATTAAGAAACAATATTCATAACTGTATAAATCAGTTTACATCCCCTAAGATTAAATTTACAATAAGTAGTATTGTATAATAAATGTCTGAACATATAAATGTAAACATAGTACCTCTAGAATCCAGTATAGCTTCTTTCGGGATCACCAACAGACAGCTAATCCATGGATAGATGAATCACGCAATTTCAAAAAATAATCTATGATGGTGAAAATAAAGGAGTGAACAAACCATGACTCAGTAAAGGAATTGTATGTAATATTTGATATCACGACATCTACATGCAGTAAAATCGTTATTTTCCTATAAGTACTCTAGGGATCAAAATAGGAAGGATACTATAGTCGGCTAGAGATTCGAATGGAGTATGGAAGGTATTTGAAAGACCTGTCTTGTCCGGGAACCTAGAAGTGACTATGGGGAGTAAGTATTGATTTTTGAAATAAACCACTTTTTCACAACATTTCATATTTATTTCAAAATCAATACTTTCATCATGTAAAACATTAAATCAAATAATCTAATATTCAAATTTAAATTATAAAAAGAATATTAGATTATTAAATCTCCATTTCCATTTGAAAACACATCACATATCACATATATCACTGAAATTTCATAAAACAGTATTGTACTCTCTTTAGTACAGTAAACTGTTAAGAAACTATTATCCCTTTCATGGAAAACGTGTAAATATTCACATATCACATAATCTCATCATCCATTTAAAATCATCATTTTCATATCATAAAATGAAGGAGACTCTATATATCATGCTATAATCCCCGTAAGGAATAGTATCAGTATCATACGAGATCTATATCCATAGTCTATAATTGTCCTCGGTCGTACACTGATCAGGTGTCAACCGGGACGCTGAAGGTAGGATCAGTACCAACAACTTCACACAGCATGTACATATCACATATCAGCATGATATGATACGAGGCCTATCAATCTCAAAACAGTGTATACAAAATCTCATAACCTTTATAGAATTTAATAAAATAAATAATATCCTTTTAAAATCCATAAATGTATAAATCACAACATATAGTGTAATGGAAATAGTGTTATAAAATATTTACACTATAGTAATAAATTTCATAATATTCCATTTCACCGTAAAAACACATATGCTCACATTTCCATGCTTTCCTTTTAGAAAATTCAATTTCAAGATTTTTGAAATATTATTTTCTGGTACTTTCACACTTTATGGAAAATGGTAATATTTATTTTTCCAAAACTAGTAATAATTCCATAAACACACTGTTTCACCATGAAACACATTTAGAAAACATTTCAGTCTCAAACAATATTAACGCAATAATATCACCTTTATGAAAATCAGTAAAATAAGTAAAAATCCTTAATCAATCCATAAAGGTTTATTAAATCATATGGTGAATATTCATGGAAAATATTTATAAAATATTTACTTTTCCACTTTTCACTTTATAAACCACTTCATATACTGTAAGATATGTAGGAGGAATTTTTAGTAATCTCCCTTTCATTAAATTCAATAATATGAATATTTAAATAATATTTTTTAGTATATTCATGTTTTATGAAAAATATAGAATATATCATTTTCATGGCTAGGAAATCATCCAATTATGCATGAAAATATTTCATGAGATTTTTAGAAAATTTTCTGAGAAATTTTAGCATCATAATGGCTGGTATTATCTTAGCCTTCCTGCAATTTAAACACAGTTCCAAAATCCACAAACAACCATAATTCCACAATTTCCAAAGCATTTCATATCACAAATATTCTTATAAAATGAAATGCATTGAAATCATACATTTGAGATATCCTTATAGATCGCATACGTATCCCTTACCTGTCTGATGTATACGACTCTTCCATGTGCGCCAATTGTAATTCGTTACTCCCGACTGCAGATAATTTTACCAAAAATATTAGCTCATTGAATTCTTATTTTTAAGCTATTATTTATGTATCAATGCAGCCACATTGGACATTGCAAATATTTTTATAGTATAAATTCTACCAATAGTATAACATAACTTCTTCGTTTTGCATCAGATTTTAAATTCGAGCATACCAGCAGACTCCATGTAATTTCTACAGTCTAAATATACCTTCAAATCATCAAAACCAGCCATGGATCATGCACCCCTTATGTTGACCGAAATTGACATCTTGAAATTCCTTTGGAATTTCAACAATCTAATGTCACCATGTTATTCTACCATTCTTAATCATCAATTTGGCACCCATTTTATGAATGAACACCATGAATTCCTTAGGTTCTATACTTGGCCAAGTGCTCCTTTAATGGCAAGAATTTATTTTGAAAGCTTTAATGGAAACTAAGACCATAATCATGCTTGTCAAGCCTAAAAGAATCATTTTACACCATTGGTATTTAAAGAAGCATAAGGAATGGCAATATGACTCACCTTGGCTGAAACTTTGAGGCCTTCTTTCTCCTTACTTTGCTACTTATACAATAATCTATGGGTATAGATTGAAAGAGGGGAGTGAATACAATATTCTTCTAGAAGAAAGTTTGTTGAGAAGATGAAGTTTTAATGGTGTTCTTCTTAGTTTCTTTTCTTTTCTTCTTTTCTTCAAAAATGGCATGGGAGAGGCTTGGGAAGATGATGAATAGTAACTGCCAGCAGCTGCTGGGTTTATGAAGAAAATTCTGGAAGTGGGCAAAATGACCAAAATGCCCCTAGTTATGTAAATTTCGAACAATTTTGCCCTTATGGTTTCCCAGTTGTAAAAACCATGTAATTGTGCCCCAAAATTTTAGATTCTGGCACCAAATACTCTTATTTAATGTATCTTGATGATTAGAAGTGGTTTCATCAACGCATGGTGCACGGATAGTGAGAAATTACAATTTTACCCCCATGACCCATCGGCTAATTTCTCCAATTTAACCACCGTTTCGATAAATCTCTTAGCACTGTCTTAATCCTACTTTTCATGTAGAATAACATGGTATTTTTACTTTGTACCAATATTTTTTAGTTTGGGTGCAATTTACAAAAATACCTTCGAGACGTAACCTCATTTCCCAATTTGTTTGCCATACTTCACAAAGTGATGTAAATAAGGTATTTTAATGTCAAAATGTCTATAATATCATTATTACACCATCCATATACTATTCCATCAATCATATATACAGCTGGGCATAAAAATCCAAGTGGGCCCACTTACCATTTACTTATAATTTTACCAAATTTATTCAAAAATCATTTAATAATTACAAATATACATGTGTACAGTACAAAATACTCGGTTCTCACACAGGCGGGTAGGTGGGTCCTCTCTCGAAGGTTGGGGCTCCACCCTTGAATCTTCAGCAACTCCTCTCCCTTTTATTAGGGTCATCATCATTTCCATCATCTTTGCCATTTGTTCCCGAGATTCTTCTTGGGATTTGACAAGTTCCAGCTGAATTTTTTTCGTTCTTTCAATTCTAGTTTGTTGTTCCCCGTCCATGATCTTTGCTTTGAGGTGAGTATTGTATGAGGGAGCTATCCTTACACATCAATTATTAGAATTCCCAACATTAGGATGATCTTCTAAATGAATGGATAGATGCATATGTATGAAGTATACTGTCATGTGGTGATGAAAAGTATGAAATGCAATACCTAAAAAAAATCATATGAATGAATGCATATGCATGAGGTACATTATCTTACGGTGATGATATGTATGGAATGCAATGCATATAAGTATAAAAAATCCTTTTTTTTGTGACAAGCCATGCAATGCAACAAATAAGATGTTTTTTTTTATTTTTTTTTTGAAAAGCTTAGGTAAATGAGGTAGGAAAGAAATGAATGAAGAAATAAAGAATGCTGGAAAATATCTATACTAATTTTCTATACTAAACACAGAATGGGAAAAATTTTTCATTAATGATGAAAGTGACCGAATCTCACTTTTTGCATTTTATTATTGCCCCTAAAAATATTGCACGAAGATATTCCCCCATGTGTCCTAATTTCAATGTAACTTTTATAAAATATAGGTATTGCCCTACCTAAGGTTGGCTCCTTATAGCTCACTATATGCATGGTTAGGATTTATAGGGATCTAAAGGTTCTTAAATTGTTCCTCACTATCGTCAACATAGGACTAGTAAGGCATCCCAATCCTCACCCATCACAGACTATAAACGGAAATGGTTCATTTTGAATGAGAGTATTTCACTTGCCATTGCGGAGGTTATTACATCAAGAGAGCGAAGGTACTCTACTCTCTCCTAAAAGGGACAAAACCGGGTGTAGGGTTGATGTATGGAAATAAACATGTTATGTATGCAAACAAACAAAATTTAAAATGCATCCCAACAAAAATGCAGATGATATGAATGAGAATGATTCAAAATTTTTATTATTTGTGTTTTATTTTTTATATTATTTTATGGAAAACTTATTAAATGTTTGTTAAGACAATTAAACTAAGATTTTGGATAAAACATGATTTATTATAGATCGACTCTCAAAAGCCCCAATGGAGTCGTCAAGCTGTCGTAACGATTTTCGTTCGGCGACTCAATTGCTAGATGATTTTAAAGACATAAATGGAGTAGCCACCAATATTTTTTTTTACCAGGTGTGATTGGCCACCTAAAATCATTTATCTTTTCAATAAAATCTTAAAATTAATTAAGTTTTATTAAAAATAAATAAATTTTGGTCTGTGAAAACAAAGTTTGGGTTTGGGAGTTCAATTACGCATGGAGAAGGATTAGCACCCCCACAACGCCTGTTAAAAACGGTACCACTTAATCATGTACTATCCTTTGATCTTAATAAAATGGTGTTAATTAAACATTTGAAAAAGGATCTCTATTTATTTTGAAATTATTTTTCATTCATTTTTATTTAATATATTAAATTTTATTTATTATTTATGTTAAATTTTATTCTTTTTAATTTGAAATAAATAAGAATCTTTTGTATTGAAAATTATTCCGAAATACCCCAATACTTCTAGTAGCAGTTCAGATAATTTTCTCACCTAAGGATTTCTTAAGAATCGCTACTTGTGATTTCTATAGAATCTCATCCTCAAGAGATTCACACTTATTTTGTAATTTCATGAATGCAAAAGATGCAAACAAAATATATATGATGCACATGAGAAATATACTATTTTATTTTTATACTTATATTATTTCCTTTGAAATTTATTGATTTATAAAATTTTATTTTTATTGAAAAATCATACTAAATATTCCAATACACTGGTAACATTTAGCAGATTCTTCTTACCTAGAGATAGTTAGGAATCACTACTTGTGAATTCCCTAACATCTCATCATCGAAAAAATCCTTAAAATTTATATTATTTATTTATTTTTAACTATTTTATTAGATTATTGTTATTATCACAAATTAATTTCTTTCAAAAGATTAATTGTAATACTTTGATATCGGGATAAAAACGTTTAAATGTCCCGATACGCTGGTGACATTAAGGATTTTATTTCGACCCTAAGGATTATCAAAGAATCACTACTTGTGATTTCTATGAAATCCTATCATCAGAAATTTTTTATAATTTTATATTTTTGGTTTATTTATTCATCTGATTTTAAGACTTATATTTATTCTAGTCTATTTATTTTCAAATTTGTATTCATATTTATCATCATTTTTTAATATTTACTATTATTATTTTTTTTGTTGTAAACCATAGGTATCTTCATTCATTTTAACAGTTTGAGACTAATCTTGTTTGGGGTTTAGTCACAGTTAAGGCTCTTCACCCCTCCCCAAAGATGTGTTTAGTGGGAGTCGAACCCGAGAGATTTTCCTACAAACTCAGCTTGCGTTGCCAACTGAGCCACAACCCTTGGGTATTATTACTATTATTATTATTTTATTCTTTTGTATTCTAAAAAATTTAATATCAAGATAAAATCAATCAGATGTTCCAATACGTTGGTAGCATCCAAAAATTTTTCTCAACCCTAAAGATTATCGAAGAATCACTAGTGGTTTCTTCGAAATCTTATCATCGGAGATTCTTTTATGCTTTTGTTTATTATTTAAAAATGTACCTTTATATTTATCTTATTTTAAAACTTATATTTGTACTTATCTATATATTTATATATTTATTTTAACACTTACATGTGTATTTATCTATTTATTTTAAGTATTTATATTTATTTATCATCTTTTCTTTATTTATTTTTTTATATTAGGAAATTTTGATATCAAAATAAAATTGCTTAAATATCCCAATACGCTGGTGATATTTTAAAGATTTCATTTCGATCCTAAAGATTATCAAAAAATCACTACTTGTAATTTCTTCAAAATCTTATTATCGGGAATTCTTTAATTTAAATTATATTATAAAGTTTTATTATTTATGTTTTTATTTATTATTATCCTTTTAAGAAAATTCCTTTTATCATTAAAAAAAATTTATATATATGTGCCTAAACATGCCTTTTCCAAGGAAGCACCTTTAGATATATCATTTCCATTACTATATTTTTAACGAATATATCTAAAATAAAAACAATATAATATATATACAAGCCAATGAATAAATGTATTCACACATACCTTAAAGGCTCCAAACAGTAGCAAAACTCTTATGAACCGACAAACCTTTTCCTTATTTCCTCTTGTTCACGTTCTGTTTTATGCTTTCCAACAGAACAAACTCCTCAGCAGCTCCACAACAGCTTTATGATAACGGGCAGAGTCGGGGATAATAGAGGCGTGTTTTAGATAGCAAGGTAGTGGTGGCGTAGCTGGGATTTGCTTTCAGTGAGGTCAAAAGTATATAATATCTTATATACTTAAAAATAAAATTTTTCATACATGATCTTAAAATAATAACAATGTCATAGAAGCTAAATAATAAAAAAATAATGTAAAAATATTATTTTTACAATTGTCCACGACGAGTTTTCATATTCTGAAATTGTTGTATAATTGCTTCATTATCAACACTTTCAAGTACATCTTTTTCGATATATGTAATCAAGCAATCATTCATCAAGCTATCTCCCTTCGATTTCGCAATCGATTTTTGACTATTTTCATTGCTAAAAAAGCTCTTTCAACACTAGCAGTTGCAACCGACAAGATCAAAGCTAATTTGATTAGTAAAAAAACTAGTGGATAAACAATATCTTTCTTTGTCTTCGCTAATTTTTCGGCAAGATCAGCAACATCTTTGACATCCAAAAATTCAGTACTACTGCGCATATCAAAAATATAAGTCTCAAGTTGACTATCAAGTGGCAAAAGATCAACTGCTGAAAACCCAAGAGGATAAAACTGACCCAATTGAATTAATTTTTCCTTGTCAAAAGCTGAAAATGAGTCACTTGGATTAAGGCATGCCACACAAAGAAGCAATTCAGTGTTAATCTCAGTGAAATGATTGTTAAGCTCTTGAAGTTGTCTATCTATGACAACATAAAATAAGTCAACTTGATAATGATGTAAATTCGAGATCTTTGCAACTTTACATCGCGATCTCCCAGGAGCTACATAGATATCATCCATACTAGGAACCACAATATCACGTTTTTCACAAAATGAAGAAACTTCAACTATTAAAGAATCCCATCCATAATCTCGCATCTTTTGTAGTCGTTGTTTGGATATTTTAACCAATTTCATAGCATTAACAATATCTTGATCTTTTTTTTGCAAAGCTTTTGACAATTCATCTGTAATTCCTAGCACACTACTCATCAAGTGAAGGTTGAAAACAAAATCAAAAGATTGAATCATTTGCAATAACACTTGGGCTTCAACTCTTTGTTTAGAATCCAAACCATTTTCAACAACATTATGAAGCACATTAACAATAGATGCAAATAAGATGAGTAAGTTGAGACACATACCATAATGAGATCCCCATCGAGTATCACCAGCGCGTTTGAGACTAGTTTCTTGATTTAAGCCATTTCAAGTTGCAATTTCACCATTCTTTATTGCCTCAGCAGCTTTAATTGCTTGACTTTCTCTAAGAATATCATAACGTTTGCATGGAGCTCCAACAACATTTAGCAAAATACCAATATTATAAAAAAGTGAAGCAACTGAGTCTTCATTCCTTGCAACAGCTACAAGAGTCAATTGAAGTTGATGAGCAAAGCAATTGTTGGCTCTATAGGCTATACCGAGAGGGGGGTGAATCGGTTCCTAGCTAACCTTATGCCCGTTTTTTGATTCTTCTAAATTCTCTAGCCTATTTGAGTGTTTTCTAAGTTGTCTAAGCTAGGCAATTATACAATATAAATTCAATACAATAAACACAAATATAATTGCAAATAAGTAAAGAGAGTAAGGATAGAGAAGTGTACGCAAGCGATTTATAGAGGTTCGGCAACCTTGCCTATGTCCTCTACCTTGAGATGCTCCCAAAGATTTTCCCCAAATTCACTATATTTGAATTTGTGTTACACTCCCTTTTTTTGTAGGCTCAAGAGAAACCTCTCTCTTTTTCTAGGCTCAAGAGAAACCTCTCTCTTTTTCTAGGCTCAAGAGAAACCTCCCTCTTTTTCTAAGGCTAAAGAGAAGCCTCCCTCTTTTTCTGAGGCTAAAGAGAAACCTTCCCTTTTACAAGGAATGAATTGGTTTACAAATTGTGTAATCAAAGAAGACCTCTAAGTAGGCAAATGATTACAGAAATTAGGCACAAAGAAAAGCCTATACAATATTTGTGCTATGCTATACAAAGAATATGAGAATGATAGATTATGAAGACTTTGTAGCACTTGATTTGTTGTTGAGACTTAAGGAAGATGAATAAGATGATGAAAGATGTTGCTCAGTTGTTCCTCTTACTTCCTTTAGCTTCTAAGCCTCTTTTTATAGTCCCTTGAATGGTTTATGAACGTTGGTTGGAGCCAAAACAGAAACTAGCCGTTACAGGCTATTTTCAGGCAAAGGGATCGATCCCTTTCCATAGGGGATCGATCCTTTCATTCCAAAACTGATTATTCTGGGCCGAGGGACCTTTTCTGCTGTTGGGAGCCATTCTTCCGTGAGGGGATCAATCCCTTCCCTTAAGGGATCAATCCTATGCTTCTAGAAAGCCTATTTCTTGCACGTTTGGATTAGAAATGATATAGCCTTTGATCCTAATTCAACCCAAAACATTTTGGCATTTTTGTGGGAGTTTTTCTTGACTTTCTATGACGAAAACATGGTCCAAAAATTCATTAAGTAATTTTCTAAAATATTCAAAACATTTTATAAAGTATTAAGACCAATAAGAATATGTAATTAAATCATGGTCTTAATGTTTGATATGATTACTTGAAAATGGATTGAGAAAATCATGTGTGATAAGGCAAATTTACAATATGAATTAAAACATTAAAGCTTACTTAAGTTTTTGTCATTTCAAAATATATATGGCAATTTAAAGCTAACAATCTCCCCCTTTTTGATATTACAAAACTTAATGTAAATTTGCTTTGAAAATTCTTTGATAAAATACTCTCCCTCAAATAAAGCAGAATTTTATAAAGCTTCCCCTTAATGTAAGCATAGTTTGAAGAGAATTTTCCAAAAGAGATTTTCAAACTATTTCTCCCCCATTATCTCTCCCCCTTAATACCTTAATATCTCTCCCCCTTTTTGTCATAGCAAAAAGAAGGAAAAATAAAAAGTATGCTCCCCCTAAAATTATGGCTATGTGAGAACAAATAAAATGTGGTCCATCCAACAAGAAATAGGTTAGTACATGGGACTCATAGCACAAATAAATAAGTCAATGTTCATAAATAGTATGAAATATTTATGCAACGAACATGACTTATGATCCTATACCAATTGTTTATAAAGAATTTTGCAAGAAGTTCTCAATTGGTAAATAATGAAGCAAGTTGTTTATAAATATCTACTAAAGTCTATAACTTGCTCATTTCAATCGTATTAAGCACCTAAGTATATAAATTGTTCTCTAAAGTCCAACTAAGGTGCATGTCAATACATCATGATTATGAGCTAAAATTAGGTGACATATCATATGCAAGAGCTCATAAATCATTTTCAAGAAATATTGTGCATAGAATTAAATCATACATCAATTAATCACAAATTCTAGCACAAAAGTGTTTCATGCAAAAGTGGCTTATGTGAATTCTTCCCTATTTGTCATTTCAATCTAAGGAGCATGAGAAGAATTGTCAATTTAAAGCTCATACCAATAGTCAATTTAGTTTTGGCTTACCAATTGTTGAAAATATGGTTACCAATGAAGCCAATTGTCATTTCAATCTAAATACCAATTGTTACTAATGGTTGACTTATACATTTTGCATGAATCCAATATTTATGTGTAGTGTGTTCATGTCAAGAAAATAATCATTCTAAATATGCAAGAACACAATCACACATCATCAAATATGCATATGGATTAATTGAACATTAGCACACTATCATAAAGTATTAATCCATATTCATATTCACAAAATTATACCATATGGAAGATTCAAAAAGTCAAGGTATTCAAGCAAACACATTTTCTTCCATGAAACTAAAGAATCCTATGCTCAATTTTCTATTCAAGATCTTAACCAATTATGAGCATGGGAAGATTACCATTTTAATCAATTCAAAGCAATATCCCTAGTTAATTTTAACGTTTAAGGTTCCAAAGGGTATGTGCTATTTTAACTAAAATGGATCAATATCATGCTTAAGTATATTTTCAGAATAAACTCCATAATCTATGAGTGAGATTAAGCACATAATATCATGAAAACAACTATTCTCATCTCATAGGCATGATTATTGATTCAACTTAAGCAAACATGCATGTTCTACATCAAAACAATCAAGATTCAATGCATGTATATCAATTGTTGGTGTTGTCATTAAAGCTCAAGTTCTTTAATAATTTGGCCATAAAGAATTAAGTTCATGGATGACAAATTTTCATGCATTTGAACATTTTAGATCCATTTATCATCACAAATTATAGACCAAGGAAAATTATGACCTTATACCAATTGTTGAATTTAATTTTGAAATCAATCCTTAAGGTCAAATTTTAATTATTCTTCCACTAGATGTATAATTATCATGAAACCTAGTGTGGAGTAGTTGAGTCAAGCTAAGAGACATACTCCTATGAGCATGTTTAACTAAGATGAACAAAAAGAATGAAGAATATTCATTGTGCACAAGTTCATCAAATTCTCAAATATATCCATAACTTCTTGAAATAATTCTCAAAATTATGTTTAAGCATTCATTGAAAATATGTTTCAAGATTATTTCAAGATTTATGCAATTCATGAATGTTTTCAACAAGAAAAATGATTTTGCACTTGTGAGTTGATTGTTGAAAGTGGTACCAATTGTTGGAAATAATACAAATTGATGGAGTTGAGGCTTGATATCAATGAAAAATGAATTTTCATATTGTAAAGATCATAAAAAAGAAGTTAAAATACTGGATTTTAAGTTGAGAAGGGAGAAGATATCAAGAAAGTGAAAAGTTTTTCTCAATTTCGGTTGAAATAGTGCAGGGAAGGCATTCTGCCTTGAGGGGATCGATCCTTATAGGAGGGGGATCGATCCCTCATATGTTTTTTTTGCAGTTTTTGGCCTTTTTGGCTTGGGGGGATCGATCCCTATAGGAGGGGGATCGATCCCTCATTCGTTTTCTGTAGTTTTTGACAGAAAATTCAAGTTGTGAGGTGCCAAAACTTGGTTTTTGAGTATTTTAAGTCCAAGTAAGAGTTTAAACATTTGTGTAACATGATTTTGGACTTGTATGAATGAAAAATATGAATGAAAAACCATTTTACAAAAGATTTTGCAATTTTGAAAGAATTTTCACAATAAAATGCATTTTTGGCCTCAAAGGAGGTCATTTTGAGAGTTATGTATATTTTGACAAAACTAAAGCATTGGAAACCACGAATATGTCAAAACAAACTTGTTCACATAGGTTTTAGCACATATATCTTTAAAACATACATCTTGTGAACAACATGCCATGATTTCCAACATACAAATTCTTCATTACTGCTTATGACATGGTATTTTGTATAAATGACATATTTGGTAATTAGGCAAGTAAGTACATTATCAACACATAGAAAACTTGCTCAAAATGCAGAAATCCAATAATCATTTCAAAATCATAAATCATGCCTTTCATTCTATAAGGACCCGTTACCACATTTTTCACCTTAATTTTACACCATTTATTCGGTTGGGCTGTCTGCGATACTTCACTTGCACTTAATGTTAAACATTTTTAATATAACATTGTTAATATAATACACATTCCCTATCTTATTTACAAAAATGTAGTACTGTATACATGTCTAAATACAGAAAATAAATGATCATACCTCATATATCTTAGTCGGTCTGTCATATTGTCTACTATGTGCAGCCGTAATCCACAAATATTGGATCTCACCATCATCAAAACCTGAAATGTTAAAATTAGGGAGTGAGCAAACCACGGCTCAGTAAGAGAGTTATATGCTACACTTGATATTCAGCTATCTATATGCTGAAAATAATTTTTTTTCTTTCCATTAAAATCTTCCTAGCTGGCTCTAGGCTCACATGTAGGAAGGATACTACAGTCGGCTAGGGATCCAGATAGAGTAAGGCAGGTATTTTGAAATACCTGGCTTGTTCCGGAACCTATAAGCAACTGTAGAGAATACTAAATCGATTGTTTTCAAAACGATATAATTTTCGTTTTTCCACAAAGTAAACCACTTATCTCTTTTCACTTCAATATACTTTAAAACACGTGACAGTTCAGTAATAAAAAAAGTGGTTTACTTCTTTTCTCTTCAGTACAGTAAAAACAGTACAGTACAGTGATTCGTAAATATCCAATCATTGGATAATTACTTCTTCGATTATTCCTATCTTAGAAATAATTCTTATGTTATTCTTTTAGAATAATCATTTATTTCTCTTTTCAAATCTGTAACCGTATCGTATATCAGTAAAACAGTATATTCAGTAAAACAGTAATTCGATACGGTTCAATCAGTAGACAGTAAATAGTAGCTACCAGTTCAGAAAACAGTATAAGGTAGCTTTCGATTCAGTAAACAGTAAATGGTAGCTTTCAGTTCAGTAAAACAGTAATCAATGGCTACCATTTCAGTAAACAGTACAGTTCAGTAACACAGTATTTTGGTACGGTCTTTCATCAATAAGAGTAAACAGTAAACAGTAGTTCAGTACAGTAAACAGTACAGTGAATAAGATTCCGTAAATCCTTTCAGTAAACAGTAAACAGTAAGTAGTAAGTAATAAGTAATAAGTGAGACTAGGCAACACCCCACAAGTAAATCATGCTATCTCGTCCACTAGGGACACAGTAATAGTAATGAGATCTATGGCCATGATCTATAATATGTCCTCGGTGTACGCTTGCTAGGCGACAATCCGGGACGCTGATGACTAGCTGGTCAATCAGCCACGTGACAGTAACAGTATATGTGATGCATGAAGCTCGGGGCCTAAGTCTCAAAACAGTATAAGCTGTACCATAGCCTTTATGGATTTTAAATACAGGAAATCGAAATATTTCACAAATATCCATAAGGCTCACATGTAATAAATCATCACCTTTATGAAATAATTAAATTAAAATAACATTTCTCAAAATATTTCATAACGGTATAAATCATATTTTCCATACGGTGAAAACAATTTATAAATAATTACTGAAAATATAGAAAGGCAAAAGTGTCTTTTTTTCACCGTAAAACACATATGCACGCTTTTTCGTGCATTCAATCGAAAACATGGTTTTATAATTATCGAAATTTAAAACAAATCATGTTTATAATTAATGAAAATAAATTATTTATTTTCTATCTTTAAATTCCCATCACCATGTTTTCTTTTAAAAACACGTGTAGAGACCTCTAGTCTCGAAATCATAGTTTTTCTTCATTTCTTAACCTTTATGGAATTTTCATAATTAATTATTTCCATAATTAAAACCATAAAGGTTTTTTGTAAAATCAAGTGAATATTTAAGAATATTTATAAAAATATTCACTTCAGTCTCTTTTTCATTTTCATCTCGTTTCACGTGAATTATCACCTACAGGGTGAATTTTCGGTGATTTCCTTTTCACCATTCTCGAAAACATGAGTATTTTAAAATTAAATATCATTATATTCATGTTTTATGAAATTTACTTAATTTCTCGATTTTCGTGCCTGAAAATCGATTCACATGAAATCAAATCTTTTATTTTGGTTTTCAGTGATTTTCGGTAAATTTCAGTTATTTTTCGATAATTTTTCGGCAGTATAACGGCTGCCGATTTGGCTAGCCTCCTACATCGAAAATACAGTTTATATTTTTCAACTGGTATTTCACCACAATTTAAAACCGATAAATCACCACATTATAAACCGATAATTATCGATAGCATTTAAAAAAATTAAATGCAATTTAAATACATGGCCGAATATCCTTACAGGCGGCACATGTCTCCCTTACCTGTTTCGGGTTGGCGACTGCCTCTCAAAGGTCGCGCCCGTGTTCACCTCGCCCGATTCCATCAGCTCGGTCATCGAGGGAATTTTCTAGAATTTAAATTCTAAAATTTAGAATTTTTCCATAATTATTTAAATAAATAAATTATTTAAATTATTTAAATAATTTAATACTTTTCGGGATTTCTTACCGATTCCAGTAATTCTCGAGATTTTTCGTAATTTTCGAATTCTCGAGAATTTTCCAAATTTTTGGAATTCCTCTTTTCTTTTCCTCTTTCCTCTTTTTCTTCCTTTTTCTCTTTTCTTTCTTTTATCTTTCTTTTCTTTTTCTTTTTCTTTTTCCTTTTTCCTTTTTCTTTTCTTTTTCTTTTCCTTTTTCCTTGGCTCAGACCGGTTCCAGACCGGTCTCCTCCCCTCGTTGCCGGTTCTCCTCCGGTGGTCGGTTCTCCGGCGGTTCGGCCGCTCCTCAGCTGGTCGACGTCAAGGCGAACTCGCCGGTGGTCTCAGCTTGGCCTGAATCGGCGGCACGACGGCGGATCGAGTCAGTTTTCCCTCGGTTTCTTCTCCTCTTCCATCGGCCTTCCTTCGCAGTCAGTGGCCTCACTGGTGGCCTCCTACTGTTTCCTCTTCCTCCGGTGGTGGTGTAGCTGCAGTGGCGACGGCCAGTTCGGTCGGTACCGCCGGTTCCTATTTCTTTTTTTCTTTCCGGTTTTCCCCCGTTTCGCGTCGCCCCTCTGTTTCCTTTCTCCTTTCCACTGCCGGTCGATTTCCCCTCTTCCTTTCCTTAACGACGACAACCTCGTCTGCCACTTCTCTCCCTTTCCGGCGGCCGTTGACGGGGTCAGCCTCCTTGGGAGACAGAATCGGGAGTCTTCCCCGATTCTGGTCTATTGTTTTTTTTTGTTTTATTTAATTCCTTTAGTTATATATACATATATATACATATATCATATATACATAATACATATAATATTATTATTATATATATTATATAGTACTATGTATATTTTAAGTATATAAAGATATATATTTTGTGTATAAAAAATATATATCTCTAGTATAAATATATATGTATATATTTATATACTTTAAAATAAATAACATTTATATATATCTATATAAATGTAATAATAAAATATATATTGTATTTACAATATATATATTTTCTTTCTCAATTTCTTATTTAATTTGGATTTCCATTTATCCAAATTAAATTTCCTCTTTCATTATTTTTCGAATTTCTCATCTTATTTTCCTTCACTAAGATTTTTTTCATTATCCTTTCCTTCTTTCTCAATTCTCGGGATTTTTCACCAATATCCCGTTCTCAAAATTTTATTTATTTCTAATATTTATAATTTCCAATAATTGAAAAATTTACGGTTATCACATTTTCCCCACCTTAAGAAATTTGGTCCTCCGAATTTAACTTAAGTCCAAAGGTGGTACATGCCGTATACTTACGACTTCTGACCTGTAGGTCATCCTCCAAGTAATACTGCCAGTACACTTTCAACATCAAGAGTAGTTTAGACCACTACATGCTGTTTTTCATCACATATGTCTATACCCCCATAAGTTTGTTTATCAAATCGGAAGTTATTCATTTCCACTCTTTTCACATAAAGTCCAGTCACACTATTTTTCATATCACAGCTGATCTATGCTGTTCATCATCCATTTTTTTCTCACTTAGTGCCAAGTCGATATGGTTCGGTAATATCATGTACACATGTCAACCAGTTATATGTAATTGTCCCAGTAGCTTTCATATCTCATGCATCTGCTCTCCCAATGTATCTTCAAGCGTTTCAATATTACGCTAAGATATTCACATTAGTACGGAGCGATGCTATCAATACACTTGGGATCTCGAAGCCTTTTGCTATCTCTCATTAGCATATGGCAACTCAGAGACTCCCATCACATGTAATGCTCACTGGAACTATACATATACATCACTGTTTCTCACTCATACTGTGACTAAGGCACTAAAGAATAGAGGATTCCGATAATGGAACGTAATTCTATTTAGATCATTAGTCTTTAATCACTTCTATATCATCATATCTCTTTTGGACTCTTTATTATTCATAGTATTCATTTTCTCTTTTATTTCATTAAAGCTGCATCTCACTTGCAGACTTTAGTATTGATCATCTCTTACAATCATAGCTCATGAGACAATCATGTTCTCTTCATGTAGTATGGTCATTCGATTATTGAATCCTCAATTGTCCATTTAATCACCACATTATTCATATAGTTCCACCATTTATCATTTCAAGGTGGTTATGTGTATGTATAACACTTTTCTATTTAGATACTGGCAGTAAACATATCAATTATCTTATTCCTTTGAGTACCATTTCTTTCACTGATCAAATTTGGCTTGATTTTTACATCTAACCACTTACATGTGATAACCAACACTAGATCATTTTTAGTCTTACCTTTGGGAACTGTTTCATATTAATGTTCCCTTCTCATCATGCAACTTATTTCCTTATTCCACTTTCATTTTTGTTTTCATATTTCCACTTTTATCTTTTCATGTTTTTACTCTCATCCTTTTAGTCGGTTTTCTCAATTGGTATGGTACTATACTGCTAAGATCTTTTAAAATCTTGCATACCATCTTTTCTTTACACTTATCCATTTACCGATTTAAATTTCTTTAATTAGGTCTAATCTATAGAGCAGCTAGTCTCATCACTCTTTTTATAGACTGGTAGTAGTATCTAGCTAGACTCATTACTTTCGTATCTCAATCATTATCTCTATTTCATAGACAGGTTCATTGTCATCCTATCATCTCGAGATCATATATCTCAGGAGGAGATACTGTCTAGCCAATTCTCTTATTCACCAATGTTAACACAATCCACATTCTTTAAGAGTTTAAGGGTTATACCACAATGCTGCTCATTTTCCATTTGTACTTTACACTCTATCAGTATTTCATCAATTTACTAAGGTATGGATGCCTCATTCTTTAGGCTTATATACCTCACAAGGCAAATCATTAACCTTGTAACCTCAATAGGATCTCGTAAAAATTCACTCCGAGTTCTAATCATCATCTTATGGACATCAATCTCCAACTTTTCTCTAATGGCGCTTTATACTGAGGTTAGTCTTATTAACTCTTCATATCTTTGATTAGATCCCTAAAGTGTCCATTTTCATGTAGATGAATACTCGTTCTTCGCAAGAACTTTATTACATAGTAACCATTTACTATATCACTTTCATTCATCTACATATAGAGGTTATCTGTATTTCTCTCATTTACACTTATACAGACAACTTCATTATTCTCAATTTCACTATCTGTGTTTTCATCATTCAGACCTTTACACATGAATTCCATTATTCTCACATTTTCCAGAGTGGATTTCTTAAGCTTTCGGATTTTCTTAAGTTCTCCGATATAAGCTTAGAATTAGATTTCATATTCAAAATCGAGTCAATGTTATCTCGATTCCTCCAATTTATATAACTCTGGAAGTTCTATCGGAAATCAAATCCGATACTTTCTTTAATCACACATTTCTTATTAATTCGGACATTTCATCCTCATATCCTATCATTTACACTGTGTATTCTCAAGGCAAAGACATTTACTATTCGATTCATTTCGACTCATACTCTACCTTGATTTCATTGTTTACTCATACTTTACAGCCTTACGAATCTCATTCCAGTAAGTTGTAGTAAGTACAACAGTTATCAACACATGTTACAGCTAACCAATTTATTACCACTGTAATTTACTTTGGAATCAAGTTCATTTAATAAATTCAGGTTTAACTCCCTTGAGCATATTATCCACGAAGTTTGAACCTGGCACCCTTACGTACGTAGTTTCTTACACTCGTGTTATCATTAAGCTCCTTGTAAGAGTCCTGCCCGTTCGAATCGGCCGTCGGCGAGCATCCCCTAGGCGATCCTTTCGCCCCAGGTTTACCCTTACTAGTGAGTCGGCGATAACATTGTTCGCCCGCATCTCACAACACATGATCCACTACGAGTCGACTATCATTGGGTCCCCCATCATAGTTCTGTCTCAAAGGTCCTGAAGAACTTAGGTTAGCTGTCATCTTCTTCTGTTTATCACTTTACTGTTCTTTGGAATATTCTCCAATTCACAACACTCCATGCAGTACATCAATGGCAAGGCATATCTCATAATGCTCGAGTTCTATAATTAAATATTCATTTAATACCTCAAAACAGTATAAATGTATAGAACCTCAATCAACCGTACTGCTATGGATTTCCTCATCTGTACTATTTGCCTTCTCAGTCATTTTCTGTAATCATTTCACTTTTCATAATATCCACGATCCTGTAATAATTATCCGAGTCGATACACTCGTAATTCAGGCCCTTACAATCAATAATCGGGCCAATCATCTTGTGGCATTCCACTACACTTTTATCGGATCGTATCATATAAGGCCCCGGCCCGTCTGCCGTTCGCCTGTACACATGTGTATTAACCTCTTTGAGAATGCCCAGCCCGTTCACTGGGTCACCTCTCGAGGTTTTATCATGAGGCCTAGCCCGTTCACTAGGTCACTCACAGTCGCGTCCGTCCTCTAAGTGTCAGTGGAATCAGTAATAGGGATCGTTATATCCATATGACATCCTCTATGTCATTTATAACTCCATTACCATCAATGGATTCAAGATTAACTTGATTTTATCACTATTCAGAACATCGCCTAACATAGGGGCATTTTCGTCATTTCGACATTTATTTCTTTCTCCTCAGTATACATTGAAATCAATGATCTCATTATCTATGTGCTGATATTATCCTTTCTGATACTTATATCAGCAATTTAGATCTCATTCGATTTCGACAGAGAAGTTCACTAAGATCCACAATTAGATTATTTTACTTGTAATTCAACTTTATATCATTAATTTCTCTGTCAAATCGATCAAATCCAACTTCTGTTGGTCTATTTTGACTCCCAGTAAAATTTTAGAGGTAGGGGTATTTTGGTTAATTTTGGCCAAAATTTTCTCTCTCTTAAAATAACCTTTAATCGGTGATCTTAAAGTCTATTTAATGATGATATTTCATTCCCATCCTTCATACCATCATTTTCAGGTCTCAGTTCGATCCGAACCATAATGTACTGGTGGGGCCCTCACCGAGTCTTTTCGGTTCCTTACCGAACAGGCCTTCATTTAGATTATAAACATCACCAATTTTCTGGTAATTTCTGAGCCTATTTTCCTCTTTCACATTATCAATTTATACTTTCTCACTCCCTTTCAATCATTTTACTCAATTTACAATCATTTTACTCAATTTACAATCATTTATTTTCTTTATGTATTCAGATGACACAGTACTACTGGGGATGTTTAACATTTTTCCTTTCAAAAGTATTCACAGACATCAGGCCAACCATGCTCTGATACCATTAAATCTGTAACGACCCGTTACCACATTTTTCACCTTAATTTTACACCATTTATTTGGTTGGGCTGTCTGCGATACTTCACTTGCACTTAATGTTAAACATTTTTAATATAAAATTTTTAATATAACATTGTTAATATAATACACATCCCCTATATTATTTACAAAAATGTAGTACTGTATACATGTCTAAATACAGAAAATAAATGATCGTACCTCATATATCTTAGTCGGTCTGTCACATTGTCTACTATGTGCAGCCGTAATCCACAAATATTGGATCTCACCATCATCAAAACCTGAAATGTTAAAATTGGGGAGTGAGCAAACCACGGCTCAGTAAGAGAGTTATATGCTACACTTGATATTCAGCTATCTATATGCTGAAAATAATTTTTTTTCTTTTCATTAAAATCTTCCTAGCTGGCTCTATGCTCACATGTAGGAAGGATACTACAGTCGGTTAGGGATCCAGATAGAGTAAGGCAGGTATTTTGAAATACCTGGCTTGTTCCGGAACCTAGAAGCAACTGTAGAGAATATTAAATCGATTGTTTTCAAAACGATATAATTTTCGTTTTTCCACAAAGTAAACCACTTATCTCTTTTCACTTCAATATACTTTAAAACACGTGACAGTTCAGTAATAAAAATAGTGGTTTACTTCTTTTCTCTTCAGTATAGTAAAAACAGTACAGTACAGTGATTTGTAAATATCCAATCATTGGATAATTACTTCTTCGATTATTCCTATCCTAGAAATAATTCTTATGTTATTCTTTTAGAATAAACATTTATTTCTCTTTTCAAATCAGTAACCGTATCGTATATCAGTAAAACAGTATATTCAGTAAAACAGTAATTCGATACGGTTCAATCAGTAGACAGTAAATAGTAGCTACCAGTTCAGAAAACAGTATAAGGTAGCTTTCGATTCAGTAAACAGTAAATGGTAGCTTTCAGTTCAGTAAAACAGTAATCAATGGCTACCATTTCAGTAAACAGTACAGTTCAGTAACACAGTATTTTGGTACGGTCTTTCATCAATAAGAGTAAACAATAGTTCAGTACAGTAAACAGTACAGTAAATAAGATTCCGTAAATCCTTTCATTAAACAGTAAACAGTAAGTAGTAAGTAATAAGTGAGACTAGGCAACACCCTACAAGTAAATCATGCTATCTCGTCCACTAGGGACACAGTAATAGTAATGAGATCTATGGCCATGATCTATAATATGGCCTCGGTGTACGCTTGCTAGGCGACAATCCGGGACGCTGATGACTAGCTGGTCAATCAGCCACATGACAGTAACAGTATATGTGATGCATGAAGCTCGGGGCCTAAGTCTCAAAACAGTATAAGCCGTACCATAGCCTTTATGGATTTTAAATACAGGAAATCGAAATATTTCACAAATATCCATAAGGCTCACATGTAATAAATCATCACCTTTATGAAATAATTAAATTAAAATAACATTTCTCAAAATATTTCATAACGGTATAAATCATATTTTCCATACGGTGAAAACAATTTATAAATAATTACTGAAAATATAGAAGGGCAAAACTATCTTTTTTTCACCGTAAAACACATATGCACGCTTTTTCGTGCATTCAATCGAAAACATGGTTTTATAATTATTGGAATTTAAAACAAATCATTTTTATAATTAATGAAAATAAATTATTTATTTTCTAACTTTAAATTCCCATCACCATGTTTTCTTTTAAAAACACGTGTAGAGACCTCTAGTCTCGAAATCATAGTTTTTCTTCATTTCTTAACCTTTATGGAATTTTCATAATTAATTATTTCCATAATTAAAACCATAAAGGTTTTATGTAAAATAAAGTGAATATTTAAGAATATTTATAAAAATATTCACTTCAGTCTCTTTTTCATTTTCATCTCATTTCACGTGAATTATCACCTACAGGGTGAATTTTCGGTGATTTCCTTTTCACCATTCTCGAAAACATGAATATTTTAAAATTAAATATCATTATATTCATGTTTTATGAAATTTACTTAATTTCTCGATTTTCGTGCCCGAAAATCGATTCACGTGAAATCAAATCTTTTATTTTGGTTTTCAGTGATTTTCGGTAAATTTCAGTAATTTTTCGATAATTTTTCGGCAGTATAACGACTGCCGATTTGGCTAGCCTCCTGCACCGAAAATACAGTTTATATTTTTCAACTGGTATTTCACCACAATTTAAAACCGATAAATCACCACATTATAAACTGATAATTATCGATAGCATTTAAAAAAATTAAATGCAATTTAAAAACATGACCGAATATCCTTACAGGCGGCACATGTCTCCCTTACCTGTTTCGGGTCGGCGACTGCCTCTCAAAGGTCGCGCCCTTGTTCACCTCGCCCGATTCCATCAGTTCGGTCATCGAGGGAATTTTCTGGAATTTAAATTCTAAAATTTAGGATTTTTCCATAATTATTTAAATAATTTAATACTTTTCGGGATTTCTTACAGATTCCCGTAATTCTTGAGATTTTTCGTAATTTTCGAATTCTCGAGAATTTTCCAAATTTTCGGAATTCCTCTTTTCTTTTCCTCTTTCCTCTTTTTCTTCCTTTTTCTCTTTTCTTTCCTTTCTCTTTCTTTTCTTTTTCTTTTTCCTTTTTCCTTTTTCTTTTCTTTTTCTTTCCTTTTTCCATGGCTCAGACCGGTTCCAGACCGGTCTCCTCCCCTCGTTGTCGGTTCTCCGGCGGTTCGGCCGCTCCTCAGCTGGCCGACGTCAAGGCGAACTCGCCGGTGGTCTCAGCTTGGCCTGAATCGGCGGCACGACTGTGGATCGAGTCAGTTTTCCCTCGGTTTCTTCTCCTTTTCCGTCGGCCTTCCTTCGCCGTCGGTGGCCTCACCGGTGGCCTCCTACCGTTTCGTCTTCTTCCGGTGGTGGTGTAGCTGCAGTGGCGACGGCCAATTCGGTCGGTACCGCCGATTCCTATTTCTCTTTTTCTTTTCGGTTTTCCCGCGTTTCGCGTCGCCCCTCTGTTTCCTTTCTCCTTTCCACCGCCGGTCGATTTCCCCTCTTCCTTTCCTTACCGGCGACAACCTCGTCTGCCCCTTCTCTCCCTTTTCGGCGGCCGTTGACGGGGTCAGCCTCCTTGGGAGACAGAATCGGGAGTCTTCCCCGATTCTGGTCTATTGTTTTTTTTTTTGTTTTATTTAATTCCTTTAGTTATATATACATATATATACATATATCATATATACATAATACATATAATATTATTATTATATTTATTATATAGTACTATGTATATTTTAAGTATATAAAGATATATATTTTGTGTATAAAAAATATATATCTCTAGTATAAATATATATGTATATATTTATATACTTTAAAATAAATAACATTTATATATATCTATATAAATGTAATAATAAAATATATATTGTATTTACAATATATATATATATTTTCTTTCTCAATTTCTTATTTAATTTGGATATCCATTTATCCAAATTAAATTTCCTCTTTCATTAATTTCCGAATTTCTCATCTTATTTTCCTTAACTAGGATTTTTTTCATTATCCGTTCCTTCTTCTTAATTCTCGGGATTTTTCACCAATATCCCGTTCTCAAAATTTTATTTATTTCCAATATTTATAGTTTCCAATAATTGAAAAATTTACGGTTATCACACATTCATTCAACTCATAAAGCATCAAAGATCATTAACAACATGTCTTATTAAATCAAAGAAACAAATTTAGCAAGTAAGAGTTTTGAAAAGATAGAATTTAAGCTTACAAAACTCCTTTGCATGAGAGTGCTTTGCCTTGATGTGTTGGATCCACCATTAGCTATTATTTGAGAAATTGTTGTCACCTTGCTAAGGATGGATTCCCAAGCTCTTTCTCTTTCTCTTTCTCTTTCTCGTTGGCACAAGCAAACTCCATGAGGATGTGTTAAGCATTTAAACTCCATTGTTCCATTGTATTCCCATGCTCTAACACTCCTACATCAAACACTTTCAAGTATGCTTTGGTACCCAAATTTTCTTAGGTCCATGAGAGTTAGTGTAAATAATTTTTTATCCTTTTGGGATCCATTTCAAGCACAATTCATCATTATTCATAGCATGCTTTGGCACCCACATTTTTCTAACAACTCTTCCTCTAAATGTGGTTTTTCTATATGTGCATGCTTGTGAAGAGTGGCCTATCCTATTGCATAGTGAGCATGTGAGAGATGTATCATTCATAGAATTTTTACTCACTAGGAAATTCTTAAGATGAGTTTCTTTATGTATTGCATTATATCCTAACCCATCTTTATCAAAGAAAGCTCTTTGGGTCTCAAGCATGTGATCTAATTTTTGTTGACCCATATAGAACCTAGTAAATGAGTTATGCAAATTTGTATTCTTTTCATTCAACTCATTTATCTCTAAGTTAGCCTCTTCTAATTTCTTTTCAAATTCTAGCTTAGCATTTGTCAAGGCTTCATTTTCTATTTTTAATTTAGCAATGATTTTCTTATATTTGGAGTTCATGCATTGAAATTCATTTGCTAAATCATTAAAGGCATTTTGTAGTTCATCAAATGTATAAATATTATCTTCACTAGAACTACAACTAGCCTCATCATCACTAATGGCCATAAAGCATGAGTAGGCTACCTCATTATCTACGTTTTCCTCATCGGAGCTATCACTATCGCTCCATACAGCCACAAATGCTTTCTTCCTAGGTTTCCTATCCTTTTCCTTCCTAAGTAAAGGGCAATCTAGCTTAGTGTGACCCGGTTCATTACATTCATAACACACTAAGAGGTCCTTTTCTCTTCTACTTGACTCTCCCCTTTGATGTCTCCTATTATTCTCTCTCTCATTCATTCTCATGAACCTATTAAATCTTTTGGCAAACATTGCCATTTCCTTTTCTTCCTCATTTCCACTCTCATCACTATCATCTCTAATGTTCTCATGAGTTGAAGACTTAAGTGCTACCCATACTTTTTTTAAAGGCTCTTCATTTCTTTTCAATTTCATTTCATATGTAAGTAGGAAGCCTATAAGTTCATCTAGAGACAAGGTGTTAGGATCCTTAGATTTTTCTATTGCGGTCACCTTTGCCTCCCAAGATTTTGGCAAGCTATTCAAAATTTTCTTAACCATTTCTACATTGGAATATATCTTGCCTAATGCCTTAAGTCCATTAATTATGTTATTAAACCTAGTGTACATTTCATTCATGGACTTATTTTCTTTCATCCTAAAAAGCTCATAATCATGTGTGAACATACCTACTTTGGTTTCTTTCACTTGATTGGTCTCTTCATGTGTGATGGCCAATTTGTCCCATATTTGCTTAGCATTTTCACGAAGAGACACTCTATTACACTCATTGGGACCTAATGCACAAAAGAGGGTGTGCATAGCCTTCGCATTCAATTGTGCCAATCTTATGTCATTGGTGTCCCACTCATCTTCACTCTTAGGAACATCTTTTCCATCTACTTTCTTCATTGGGACTTTGGGACCATTAACTATCACTCTCCATACTTCATAATCATTTACTTGTACAAACAATATCATTCTTGTTTTCCAATAAGAGTAATTCTCTCCATTGAAGAGTGGAGGTCTAACTAATGATTGTCCCTTTACTCCTAGGGGTGTGCCTACATTCAAGTGAGCCATTTATAATCATTTTGCTCGATAGAGGTTAGTCTAAATCAATCTCGAGCCCAAGCTCTGATACCAATTGTTGGCTCTATAGGCTATACCGAGAGGGGGGTGAATCAGTTCTTAGCTAACCTTGTGCCCGTTTTTCGATTCTTCTAAATTCTCTAGCCTATTTGAGTGTTTTCTAAGTTCTCTAAGCTAGGCAATTATACAATATAAATTCAATACAATAAACAGAAATATAATTGCAAATAAGTAAAGAGAGTAAGGATAGAGAAGTGTACGCAAGCGATTTATAGAGGTTCGGCAACCTTGCCTACGTCCTCTACTTTGAGACGCTCCCAAGGATTTTCCCCAAATTCACTATACTTGAATTTGTGTTACACTCCCTCTTTTTGCAAGCTCAAGAAAAACCACTCTTTTTCTAGGCTCAAGAGAAACCTCCCTCTTTTTCTAAGGCTAAAGAGAAGCCTCTCTCTTTTTCTTAGGCTAAAGAGAAACCTCCCCTTTTTCAAAGAATGAATTAGTTTACAAATTGTGTAATAAAAAAAGACCTCTAAGTAGGCAAATGATTACAAAAATTAGGCACAAAGAAAAGCCTATACAATATTTGTGCTATGCTATACAAAGAATATGAAAATGATAGATGATGGAGACTTTGTAGCATTTGATTTGTTGTTGAGACTTGAGGAAGATGAATAAGATGATGAAAGATGTTGCTCAGTTGTTCCTCTTACTTCCTTTAGCTTCTAAGCCTCTTTTTATAGTCCCTTGAATGGTTTGTGAACGTTGGTTGGAGCCAAAACAGAAACTAGCCGTTGTGTCCAACAGAAACTAGCCGTTACAGGCTATTTTCGGGCAAAGGGATCAATCCCTTTCCATAGGCGATCGATCCCTTCATTCCAAAACTGATTATTCTGGGCTGAGGGACCTTTTTTGATGTTGGGAGCCATTTTGCCATGAGGGGATCGATACCTTCCCTTAGCCTATGTTTGGATAGATATTAGTAAAGGAAAGGAAAGGAAAGGAAATGAATGTAAAGAAAAGGAAAGGAAAGCAAAAGAAATGGTACATGTATCTTTTGTTTGGATAGCTAAAAATTAATAAGGGAAAGGAAAGGAAAGTAATATTAAGAAACCTTGTTTGGTTAAGCAGTGGAAAGTAAAGGAAAGGATTAACTATAATGTTTTTTCCGATTATAACCTTTTGTTTTTAATGGATTGGACTATATATATGTGTTTTATCTAGAGAACATGTTAACTCATAAAACAAAGGCTGCTATATGCTGACCGACTTTGAGCAGTGTACTCTAACAAAGATATTTTGGCTTGTCACATCGTATGAATAGTGAATAAATAAAATATATCAAAATTTGCTTGTCAGAAAAAATTAAGTTGTTTGAACATGTCAACCTGAAACCTTAATTGAAATCTTCAATGACAACATCAGAACATGCTCAAGAATGATATAATAAATTTTAAAAAAAATTATAACAAGCACCAAATTTGTTCATAATAAAACATAATAAGCTATCAATTATAATTCATAATTAAATAGTACATAGATCAATAAAATAATTTATTTTGTCCAACACAAACTTACTCTATCAAGATAAAAAAAACACTAACATTTCATCTTGATAAAAATAATTTATTTTAACAAATTAAAACTTATTTAGCAAAAATATTCCCAATGTCTTCAATGGCTTGAGGAACCAAAAACCAACTTTTCAACTACTTCCTTTCTTTTCTCCCATGGGCATCCAAGTACTGCTTTTACTTTCTCAGGATTATCGATAAAGTAAAGATACGTATCGGTGATTAATTGTGAGTCAATTCCTATCTTCTCCAAAAGATTCCAAATTTCATTCTCCGACATTGGAACAGCACGACTGTTGATCTTTTCATACGTAGCATTTCCAGCAGCAAGTGCTTTAGCAACCATTTCAAACCCCTCACGAATAAGTTCACTGTCTTTGTCATCTTTTGATTTTTTAGCTTTTCTATTCGTTGAACTACTCAGAATATCGATAGGAGTTCCAGTAGGAGCCCTAGGAGATGTCATGATATCAATGTACTCATCACCTAAAGCATCAAAATTCTCCAATGTTACATCATTCTGAGAGATCAAATTATCAATATCATCAATCTTCTCTTTTAGCTCCTCATTTATCCCAGAAGACTGTTTTCGTTTTCTCATTTCTGTTGCAGTCTCAGCATGCTCTCCAGTGGCTCGATCATTTCCATAAAGAACCACCATCTTATCATAATTTGGAATGGGTTTAGTCATCCACTCCTGGGCTTGAGGATGTGCCTAAAAATTTATAAGTAATGTATTGTAAGAAAATAAATATTAAAATAACAGTTAAATTTATAATTTTTAAAATATAGTTTTACTAAAATTTACCTCAATCAATCTCTGCCAAACTTCAGGTTCAGCACCCCATAACTTGGTAACTGGATTCCAAGAAAATCCACTCATGCCTTGCTTGAATAAGTCATAACATTTTGAGAAAGTGGTTTTTACAGTCTTCCAACGATTTTTCACTTTTTCCTTTTCTATGTCTCTCCCACATTTTTCTTTTAGCTCAATGACTATATTATCATAGGCATGTGTAGTGAAAGTTCCATTTACCCTGTTTCCCAAATTGTGTTGATATAAAAATGCATCAACAAGAGCATCATCCATCATTGGTGTCCATGTCAAAACATCATCCTTATTTGTGCCTTTGTTACTTTCATTAGTAGTAACCACTTTTTTCTTTCTCGGCATAGTTAAATCTACATATTCACATGAAATATGAAAAAAAATTAAAATTAAAATAATATATATAATCATTGAAAATAAGTTCTTTAATTGTTCAAATGAAATAAAAATATTTAGAGAATCAAAGAACTTCATAAAGTCTCTCTAATAAAACAAATATAAATTCTTGAAAACCTACAAACATTGATAACCATTTAATTTCTATAATCTATCCACATAGCATTAGTTATAGAATCTCTTATATGTTCTCCTCGAGCAGCATCTTCATTATCATTTCTAAGAGCACAATACTCTTGTTCAACAGGTCCAACATTTAGTTCACGATCAACCTCATCAATAAGAGAATCATCGGGATCTACAGTCATTAGGTAATTATGTAGAATACAACATGCTACAATTATTACTTTTTGGGTTCGAATTCCATATGTTGGTATATTTGCGCGAAATCTTTTTTTCAAAACACCAAAGGCTCTCTCAATTGCATTACGCAAAGATGCATGCCTAAGATTGAATAATTCTTGAGAATTTCTTGGTGGATTATTTGAATATTCTTTTAAATGGTAGCGCACTCCTCTGTATGGTGCAATCAATCCACTTCTCAACATAATTCCAGCATCAACAAGATAATATTTACCTATTCAAAATTATAACCATATCACTATTTTGAAGTTTATAAGTAATTAAATCAAATATAATATATTATAGCCATTACCTTCTGGAATAATAAGCTTATCTTCCCTTGACAGTGCATTTTTAATAATTCTTGAGTCAGATGCAGTACCTTCCCATCCGGGTAATACATAAGTGAATTTTAAATCAAATGAACATGCTGCCAAAACATTTTGTGTTGGGTACTCTTTTCTGCCATGATATTTCGGAGCATCTGTATTTGAAACCTTGACTCTAATATGTGTTCCATCAATAGCTCCTACACAATCCTGATGTTGATTTTATCTATTAATATTTATCTGAATATTAACAAACTTTTGATTAAATTAAAGTAACTAACATTTCTTACCTTAAAGTAAGGGTAGAATCTATTGCTTTCAAGTATCTCGGCTGGAATACATGAACCATTTGGTTGTTTAAGGAATCTCTCCTCCAACTCTAGTATAGCTCTTAAAATACGATGTAAATGACGACTAGTTGTTTCTCCCGAACGTCTAAACCAAAATTGTATTTCCCTATTTTTTGCATGATGTAACAATATATAAAGGGTTTTAGCAACTTGCTCTTCCACACTGACTCGTCTTGTTGGTTCTAGACCACCATATCTTTTTAGCATTGCACATAAATCAAGAAAAGCTCTAGGTCCCATTCTTACAATATTTCGACTTCTCTCAGTACTAACAATTTGATTCATTATTTCATCTCTAACCCTATCTCTTTCTAGGCTCATACAATGATTAATAACTTCTCTTCGTGGTCGTTTTTGTCGCATATACTAGTAAACAGCTAAACACATAATGTAGACAACTGCCCTTCGACGATTTTCTCTCCACAAATACTCAACCATTGTCTCTTTTCTTTCTTTATCCATCTATGATAAATGATTAATAATATTAATAAAAATTAAATGTAAAATTAATGAGACAAATATAATACATGGAGCTAAAATGAAGTTGTTTCTGAAATTGAATGAAACTACATATTAATGTAAAACTTATTGTGCTTGCATCTTCTATGCCACATCCATGCATTTTTTTCCCAATTTAATTATCTTAAAACAACAAATAAATAAATTCCTTTTCTTGAAAAATAAATATGAGAAAATGGGAAAAAAGTTCAAAATAATGTTACATAATTTAAGTATACTCGTTTAGAAAATAAAAATGCCATAAAAATGGTAATCGGAGATTTTGAAAATTATAAATCATAAAAATATATTCATATATGATGCATACCCTATAATAATTTTAGAGTTCAGCAAAAAAATTATTTGATTCTTGGTCAATTAAAATAGGCAAATGTTTTTAATTGTAGAATTTTGATTGATCTAACTTGGTGGGATTCATTGCGGGAGATTTTATGAGCAAAATTGTTTGGGTTAGAACACATATTGCGAGGTTCATGTAATTAATTAAGTTTTTTTTAAGTTACATGAATTTAACTGTTCATGAATTTAATCATTTATGAATACATAATATGTATGAATTTAATTAACTGTAAATGAATGTACTTCGTATTTACTCTCATTTAAATTTAATAATTTGAGTCTAAATTCATATCTATTATTTAGAATAAACATGGATCTAATTATTTAACCATGAACCCAATGAACTATGGATAAATATACTTAGTGTTTGATATAATCTAACATATATCTTGAATATAAATTCTCACTGCCACAGTTTCTAGCTAATTCCAAGAAAACATAACAAAAAGAGAAAAAGAACTCACTGGAATGGCCTTTGTAAAGGATAATAGCCTATGTACTATGGCTTAAAAAACATCAACGAAATAGTCTTGTTATGGCTATATACTACAGATCGATTTGACTAAACAAAATATCATAAATTGCATGCAAATAGTAAATAAAAAAAACAAAACAAAGAAGACAAAATATATAATATTAAAATAATCACATAGAAGTATAAAAGTTTCATTGATAGAGATAAAACCTGATGATGATAAGAACAGTCTTCTTTTTCTTTGTAGGCAGGCACTACGCAACAATCTCCTCTTTTTCTTTGAAAATAATATGTTCAGCTAGGTTAAACAATAAAGATATAACAAGGTTAAAATTGATATTTTACATGATAAAAATTTTTTTACGTTTCCTTTCCTCTCTGTTTTCCCCAATTTGGGGTGTTGAAAAATTGAGTAAGTCAAGGGAAAGTAAGGGATGTTCACTCCCCCTCCATTTCCTTTCCCTAAATTAATTTTTTTTCCAAACAAAGGAAAGGTTTTCAACCTCTTGTTTTCCTTTCCTTTCCTTTCCTTTCCTTTCACTACCTCTAATCCAAACATAGTGTTAGGGGATCGATCCCATGCTTCTAGAAAGCCTATTTCTTGCACGTTTGGGTTAGAAATGATATAGCCTTTGATCCTAATTCAACCCAAAATATTTTGGCATTTTTGTGGGAGTTTTTCTTGACTTTCTCTAATGAAAACGTGGTCCAAAAATTCATTAAGTAATTTTCTAAAATATTCAAAACATTTATAAAGTATTAAGACCAATAAGAATATGTAATTAAATCATGGTCTTAATGTTTGATATGATCACTTGAAAATAGATTGAGAAAATCATGTGTGATAAGGCAAGTTTACAATATGAATTAAAACATTAAAGCTTACTTATGTTTTTGTCATTTCAAAATATATATGGCAATTTGAAGCTAACAGCAATGAACATAAACAAAACATTTATAAAGTATTAAGACCAATAAGAATATGTAATTAAATCATGGTCTTAATGTTTGATATGATCACTTGAAAATAGATTGAGAAAATCATGTGTGATAAGGCAAATTTACAATATGAATTAAAACATTAAAGCTTACTTATGTTTTTGTCATTTCAAAATATATATGGCAATTTGAAGCTAACAGCAATGAACATAAAATGCAAACTCATTTTCCTTCAAAATTAAACTTTTCAAACCATTGAATTTTCCTCGCATATTGCTGGCACCATCATAACCTTGTCCACGTAATCTTGACAAACTCAATCCATACTTGGAAAATAATGACTCAATTGCTACTTTGAGAGATAAGGCAGTAGTATCAGAAACATGCACAATACCCAAAAAACGTTCAACTATACAGCCTTTTTTATTCATATAGCGCAAAACAAGAGCCATTTGTTCCTTATTTGACATATCACGGGATTCATCAACCAAGATAGAAAATAAATCATCTCCTAGATCATCAATGATGGCCTTTCTTGTCTCACTTGCTGCAGCATTTATAATATCACATTGAATATTAGGAGTAGTCAATTTCAAATTATTAGGAGCATTCTTCAAAACAACATTATTGATAGCTTTATTATGATAGGCAAGAAAATGCAATAGTTCAAGAAAATTTCCTTGATTTCTTGATTCCTCCGATTCATTATGACCACGAAAAGCCAGTCGACATAAGAGGAATCGAAGACAAGCTACTGAAGCAGTCAACCTAGTCCGATATTCAATTCGTGCTTGATTTGATTGTTTAATCAAAATAGATTGAATGTGTTGGTTTTGATTCATCAAGTCTTCACATTTCCTATAAGCTTGATTATGAGCACTATTAGGACCGCCAACATGGGTTTTAAACCTATCTTTCTTATTCCAATTGGTAAAACCTTCAAGAACAAAAGAGTCACCACTTCCTTGCTTTCCAATATCTTGTCTAAAAAGATAACAACATAAACAAAAAGCGGCATCCTTTGCTATGCTATACTCTAACCAACTACCGAACTCATCAAACCAATTAGGATTGAATTGACGTAAAACATTTCCTATACTTTTTTGAGGAAAAGTATGATTACGTGGTTGACAAGGTCCTCTTTGTAAGTATGCCCTACGTACCTTATCTTAATCATTAGGAGGATAACTCGTGATTCTACTACGAAGTCTTGGATTTGCAGGAAGAGTTTCTAAATCGATTTCAACACGAGCTTGTTTTAAGGTTTCTTCATTAGTTTCTTGAGTATAATGTGGTTGCTCCATTGCTGATTTTCTTTTGAAATACCTCTCCATTAATTGAATAGAAAAGAAAAAATCTCAATAAAAGCTAAAAGCAATATGATTGTAACAAAAAAAAATTTTATGAACTTTGAATAATTAATATTATCAAAATTAAGAGACTAAAAAATTTTATATATATATATATAAATATACATATACACACACTTATATATTCTGCTATATATTTTTAAACAACAAATTCTTTACAAACATAATTATTAATACCGAATCAATAATTTTTTTTGAAATTAAATTTTATAATTCTATATGCTTACATTGAAATTTAGAGTAGTGTAAAGATATTAGCATATATGATAAAAGTATATTTGCACAAATTTGTGCACAGATATATTTTGATATATGTCACGTGCTTTCCTACATCCTACTTACATATATGCTAAATTTGGATTAGAATAACATTTGAAAGTATTAATAAACTAATTTTACATTGAAGTTCAAAGTAGTGCAAAGATATCTGCACAAATTCTTTACCGAAAAGTATAAAAGTATGATAAAAGAGGGGAACAACTTCAATGCTTTGATATTAGCATCCTACTTTCAATCATCCCTCTTTCATGCTTTGGATCGGTATGCTTACATTCAATCCCTTCCTTTGAACTTACCCCATTTAAGGCAATTAGGGTGTATAATACCAAATCAATAATATAAAACTAATTTTGCACAAATTTTTTATCTCAATTTATATGGTATTCTAATCAATATTCAAATTATATTTAACATTTATGATTTATCAAATGCAAATTTAAGAGAAAACAAAATAAAAAAACTATTATAAAAGAATTTAATATTCTAACTTGTTGTTCAAGAAATTAATACATGAAAATTAAATTTTTTCCATTTAAAATTTGGGTTTGAAATAAATTATACATACCTCAACTGTTAATTCTTTCTTCTACTTTGCTCTTGGATGCAAATAATCAAGAAAGTAAATTTTAAGACTAATTTTGTTAAGTGATTTGATCTTAAACTCTATTCCCTCTCAAATCTCTTTTTTAACTATTGTGTGCTTTGCTTTTTTTTTCTTTTTCCCTCCCCTTTTAATGTTGAAAAGTGACAGACAATCTAGGGTTTCTTTAGTTTTTTTATTTTTATAGTATATTTATTATTTATTTTATTTTTTTAAGTTGTATATTGACCCCCAAAATTAATTTTCAGTGGGGTTAATTTTAATATTTTTCTTAATTTATATTATAATATTTATTTAAAAAAATTGACCCTACCAAATAGGCGTGGCTACGCCCCTGGCGTAAAGCAAAGATGCTGCACCAGCAGATGGCATGGTGTAGTAGGACGATGCTGTAGACAAACGGCATAGCAGCAGCTCAAAGGGTCTTCACGGAAATGATGCAACAGCAGGCAGGAGTCTTGAGGCGATGCGTGAAGACAGTTCGATAGTACAGGGGTAGAGGGGCACGGCACGGAGGGACAGGCGAGGTGGTTGCGAGTTGTAGCGAGGATGATAGGGGATGGTTTCTTGGATGCAATGATAGGGGGACTTTTCTTCTCAAGGGTGTGACAACAACAAGCTTGGGGGAATGCCGGACAGTAAGTGAGATAATGGTGGTGTCAAGTTGAGAAAGTGAAGGGATCAAGATGATGATGATGAATTATATCTAGTCTTCTCCGTTTACAGGGATTCCCCCTTTATATATATTTTTTGTCTCTCTTTTTTGGAAAATAAATCAGAAATTTTATGGATCCCATGATCATGTGATTTTATTTTCTTTATTTATTTTTGTTTGACCTTTCCATTTTTTAATTTATTTCCTTTTCACTGTTTTTATTTTTTTGGTAATTGATTTTTAGCTTTTATTTCACTTTGATTATTTCCTTTTTGCATGATTTGTTTTCCTTTTATTCACTTATTCATATTTAGTCTAAATCTCTCAAGTCAACTTTGGCTTTAATTTGCATGGTGCATGGGATTGAGGAATTTGTATGGTGTATTTACTTATTATTATTATTATTTATTTTTTGATTTTTTTATTTTTTAATTAAAGTTCTTTGGACAAAATTCGGTATCTACATTGGGTATTGGAGAAATAGGGTTCTCACACCTCCCATATCTTATACACAGTATTTGTATCCTGGGGAGGCCATGTAAATATTTCCTAAATCAATTCCAATCATTAGTTTAAAATCATGTAAAAGAAAATAAATTGCATGTAATATAATATTATTTGATATCGACAAACCTGAAATTTTCCCACATCTGGATTTTCACAACAGTTGAAACTTTTCTCCATGTAAGCCTTGGATCACTATAATACTCTTTAATCATCACTATAATTTTTTAAATAGCTTAAGGCTTCAAAAAAGCACTGTGACATAATGTTTTTAAATAAATACGGTTTTATATGATGTTATTTAATTAAATCTATATAACAAAATAATGGCCAAATACATCACCTATTACTTAGACAAGTAATTTGTAACCTATGATCCTAAATCTATATAACAAAATAATGGCCAAATACATCACCTATTACTTAGACAAGTAATTTGTAACCTATGATCCAAATTACTTGGAGTTGAAAAACCTTGATTTGGACCTTTTGTACATTTTCTAACTCCTCCCACTATTCCCATCACTCGTTGAGTTTGTCAAACGAGTATCAACGGTAAGGTGTTTGGCCGATATTCCATTAGTAGATAGGTAGTCCTTGGTGCATGGCTTAGTAGACACACTAACAGGCTAAGGCAACTTGAGATCAAACTTCGAAAAAATTAATCTCTTATTTTTTTGATCAAGCAATTCTAGAGCTTTTCATTTGTGACAAAACCTTGAGTTGTGGTCAAAGGAAAAATTAAGGTATAAGTACAAGCAATTGGAGTTTGCTCACACCAATATTTTTAGTAACTATTATGATAGGCAAATATGTTGAGTTTTTCCATTACCATTTGGAATTATTTATCATTCCCAAGAGTAATAGGTTGAACTTGGGAAGTTGCAACATTGGAGGATGTAAGTTAGGAAATGGTCTTCTCCAACTTTTGCATATTTTCTTTAGAAGCTTAGATCATTTTCATTAGTTTTTGGATGTAGGTAGGGGACTGAACATCTTGATTTATAGTTAAGTTCTCCATGTTTATCAATAGGTTAAGGTTCAAAATGTTTTAATCAATGCAGTCACTTCTCTAGAGTAAAGTTGCAAAAATGTAAATGAGTTCTTCTTAAAGAGAATGTTGCAAACTAGTAAAACAAAATGTGCAGAGATATAGCAAAGTGAACATTGGAGCAAACCTTAAAGTATTGAATGAAATGGCAGGTGGAGGTAGAAGGTTGAAAAAGGCTGAGTAAAGAAGAGAACAATTTAGAACAATACTGAATAGAGAATTAGAGAAAGAGAGTTTACATCGAATTTGAGCAAGTTTTGTTAGATTGCTAGGAAAAGTGCCCGATAAACGGTTTAAGTTAATGGTGTTCAAAATAAACAAGAAAATGGTTTCAAAAATAATTTTTTTTAAAATTATTTGATTAGGACCATTTTATTAAAATTAAAGGATAATACATGATTAAATGATACCTTCTTTAAAGGGCGCTGTGGTAGTGCTAGAATATACTTAGGATGATAGTGTCCGGTAATTAATTAAGGCATTCCATAATCAATTTCTCCGGGATGATAACTTGGACTAATACTCCTATATTATTTGTATGACCATGTGCATTTGCATGTAGATACCCTAGGGTACGAAAATCAATCATCAAGTTTTTAGCGCCGTTGTCAGGGATTGGGCATAATCTTAGTTAATATTAGAAAATTCGTGCCTAGGTATAATTCTAGCTTGTATATACTTAAAGCCTTAGGTTAGATTAGGAACACTTTAGATAAATTCTTTTCTTTTCTTCTTTGAGACTCTTCTTAGGACTTTGTTGATACTTGTATGCATAGAGCCAATAGTTGCGAATTCTTTCCTTTAGACCTTGAAATCAAGAGAAATCTTAGGAATATTTGAAGGGAAACTAGAAAAAAAGTCGCTCCACTACAAGACATCATGGCTAATAATAGAAAGCTTAGGCCAATAGGGAACTACACCATCCTAACTCTAGGGTGTATTACACTTGGATCAGGAGGCCAGCCATTCCAGCCAACAATTTTAAGATCAAGCTTCTAATCATTCAAATGATCCAGACTTCTATGTAGTTTAGTAAGTTACCCCATGATGACCTTTATGCATACTTAGGTAGCTTCCTAGAGAATTGTGATACCTTCAAGTATAATGGAGTCTCTGAAGATGTACAAGCTAGAAGTATACCTAAGCATGAGTTTTCTAATATCAACCAAGGTTATGCCTAATCCCTGGCAATGATGCCAAAAAATTGATGACTGATTTTTGTATCTTAGGGGTATCTACACGCAAGTGCACATAATCATACAAGTAAGATAGGAGTATTAGTACAAGATTATCATCCCACAAAGATTGATTATGCAAGGCCTTCATTAATTACAAGATACTATCATCCTAAACATATTGTAGCTAATTATGAAATTGTGATATACAGGGCTACTAAATACAAATAAAAATAAAAAAAAAATAAAATAAAGTAAGGAAACAAAATCAAAATACTAATAGAGAATACTTACAGTGACATTGATGAAAATAAAAAGACTGCAAAAGAAAAGATGCAAAAATAGAAATTAGTAAATGATTGGGCTCCAAATGCAGATACACTACAAGAAAACAACCCCCTTTAGCGATGAAAATTTTCCTTTGGTAAAAATATATTTTAGCGACGTATTAGTGACGGAATTCCATCACTAATTTGAATGTTTAGGTCAGAATGCATTAGTGTAATAATTGTCAATTCTCTATTATTGGTGAATAAAACAATGTAATTTTGGAAATGAATTAATGTGCTGAGAATTTAGTTCGAAACTATGGTGATTAAGAAGGGCTAAATTGAGAATGAGCATTGTAGGGATTTATAAATTTGGACTTATGAGAAATTATGGAGAATTAAGATTATCGGAAATTATAATTGGAGGATTGAAGATGAAGATTATGAAGGAAATTTAATAATCTATTAGTTAGATTAAAATGCTAATAGATGGTACATGAATAATTTGATTTGTGGATGAAGAATTTTAGAAATTAAATCAAGTTACAAACTTTAGGATTAAAGTGATAATAGACAATATAAATTAATAAATATAGAAAGTATGAAATATTAGTGAAACAAATAATAAGTAGTAAATGAATTTAGACTACTTAGAATATAACTACTAAATATTAAGTGGGGTTGAAATAAATAACTAAATAAATTAATAAGTGAATAAAATATTGAGGAAAAAGGGCATGTGGCTTCTTGGAGAAGCCTGGGAATAGTCCATACACTCCACTAACACTCATCCCAACTGGCCACTTATTTCTCATTTATGACCGTCCATTATCATCATCATCATCAACCTAACGCCAGCCATTCTAATCTCTCCTTTAGCTTTCTACTGTACGTGAGTGTCTTCATCTTTCTCCTCACATTTTGTTGCTACTAAATCCCATTTGTATCGATAGAAAAAGGTTCAAGGAAGGAAAGAAATCGAGGTTGAGAAAGGAAAGATAGAAGCGTGAATGAAATAGGGGCTAATGGAAGTTGCTGCCATGGCCATGTTGGACTGAAGAACAAGGTAGAGACAAGGTTTTTCAGTGGCAGTTTAAAGCTGAAACTGAAGTAAGGATTAAAGCAAACACTAGGCGTTGGTAGAGGAACCAAGCCATGTAAGAGTAAAGAGGGAGACAGGGCTGAAACAGGAGGCTTGGGTGCCTGAGTTTAAGCTGATTAAATATTGGTGTTGGCTGCATTTTGGGTTGCAGGTGGCTGTTTTTTTTTGCTGGTGGAAGAGCAGTAAACAGGACAACTTTTAGGTCTGTTATAGGTGGTATTTGGACACAAAAAAGGGGGTTGATTCATTAACACAGTAGAAGGGAAAAGAGAAGTCGAGAGTGTAGGAAAAGAGGGGACCGACAGTGCAACAACAACAAGAAAAAGTGGGCTGCAAGGTGTTTCCATTTCTTTGCATCATGTACGAGCTGAAAGCTACTGTTCCTTCGACCTTATTGTAGCATAAAGGAGCTGCCTTTTTCTCAAACTTCATCAGGACATCAAGGGGCTGTCTTAGGTTTAAAAAGGCAACTGGAGACGTGGAATATTTTCTGCTTGTGGATTGTTCTACTCATGTGGAAGTTGACCAAGGCAAATGATGGTCTGACCGAGAGGTAAGGTGATCAAAGTTGGACTTAAATTAAGTTTAAATCAGCAAGTATATTCAAGGAAATGAATGATGAAGATTAAGACTGATTTTATATATGTGTAGAGGCTCTTTGGAAGCACCAATTGTAAGGCTTTAACCGAAAGAGTGGCTGCAATTTTATGAAGTTCATAATAGCTCCCAAAATAGAAAAGATTAAGCTACATTAAGGGCCATTGGTGTTGACAAATAATAAAGGGTAAGAGTTAAATTGGTTATGAATATTTAAAGGATGACGGTAGAGTGAAATAGGGTGATGAAATATTATCTTTGATGTAGGTTTAAGTGAGAAAAGAAAATTTGAGAAGGTGAAGGAGCATTTGGCAGCTAAAGGAGAATTCACAAGGTAATGCACCTAAGGGAAACTTTAAAATATACACTTCCTTAAGGTGCTTCAAAAATATAAACTTACTTAAGGTAAATCAATAATGTAAATTCTATTATTTTTATGCTCTAATGTAGGGGAAATGATACAAGTAGGGAACATTAAATACCCCAAATATTAAAGACCAAAGAAAGGGAAATCAAAAAGTGGTAGAAAGTTCAAGAACTACAAAGGTGTAATATCAACGCTTATGCTACACATTTAGGTAAGGGATATATATCGGAATGTAGGAGATACTAAATAAATTTTAAAATCAACTGCCTTGGGTTTTATAAACTGTATTTTTCTTGCATGAGGTTTTAAGAAAATTAAGCCATTATGCTGTTGGATTTTTGTAAAAATATTGGTTTTGTGAAATAAGTTAGAGCTAAGAAAACAATTTGAAAATAACAATTCTCTAGCAAGCTTTGTTTTGAAAAAGAATGTGAAATAGCATGATTTTAAATATTTATGGAAATTTTATCCGAAACACCGACTTTCATGGAAATTACCAAAGTTTTGTATTTTTAGAAAATATATATATATGAAAATGTTTTGAGACATGACTAACAATATTGTTTTGGACTACTGTGTGACCCTGATCCAGTCCGCAGTAGGTATTTTACTTTCGAGCTGTGTGACCTTGATCCAGTCCACAGCGGGCCTAGTTAACACCTGATCACTGCTCACTGTGGACCCTTCTGGACTACGCCTATATGTCAAATTGACTTGTACTTTCCCTCACGGGAATATTTGAACTACATGATTATTGCTTAGTTGTTAATATGTGTCTAGCTTAATATGTATATGCTTTTTCGTACTTATGCCATATATGAATTTTAAACATTGATGTTTGGATTTTTGTTTTGAATTACATTGCTTATTTATAGTTTTGAATAAATTATTTTCTGATGCATTGCATAAGCATGGTTTGGTTTCCGAAATGTATAAATTTCGATTTTGAGCTTTAATAAATGTTTTAGAATTGCATATAGAAATTTCGTATCTGTCTCTTATATATATTTTTTATTGGGCTTTATAAGCTAATCGCCTCTCTCCACCTTCCAGATTACTTGCAGTAGGAGCGTGTACGTGGGGTGCTATCGCGTCCTTCGAGGTTTTTGTACCACCTTTGGAGGTATATAGTGTATAGTTGTTCAATTTGTATTCAGACTTGTATTTTCAGTACTTTTAGAGAATGGGGATATAATTAAAGGAAGTATATGATATAACTACGTTTTATAATGATGCATGCAGCTTTGATAGTTATATATTTTGTTAAGTGAAATGATTCAAAATGGTGAAGGCATGCTTACTTAGAAAATTTGAACTGGGACCAAATATTGAAGGATATTTATTTAGCTGATATAAATTTAGCTTAAGAGTAGATTTTGAGACACTACGTACATGCCAACCAGGTAAGTGGGAAGAGGAAAATTTTGGTTCATATTTTTAGTATAAAAGGTTGTTACAATTAGAGATGGAAATAGTGATGGAATTCCGTCACTAATTACTGTCAGAAATAAATCTGTCACTAATTCTGTTGCTATTCGGTTTTGCAAAAAAAAATGGCGCTAACAAATTAGCGACAAAAACTCTGTCACTAAAACCATAATTTCATGCTAAAAAAATAATATATTTTTTCAATTTTTGAAAAAATATATTTCTATTTCTAAAGACTTTAGCGACAGAATTCCATCTCTAAAAGATCTTTTTTTATTTATAAAATTCGTTGCAAAAACCCTTTTACGACGGATTTTCATCGTAGAAGGGCTAATTTTAATTTTTTATTTTAAAAAATAAAACGCAAATAAATTAATTTTTTTTAATTTATAGAATACGTCACAAACCCTTCTGCAACGGATTTTTGTCACATAAGGGCTACTTTTACTAATTTTTTATTTGAAAAAAATAAAACGGATTTAAATTAAAATTGTTCTTTTTTAATTTATAAAATTCTGCGATGGAATTTCATCGTAAAAACCTTCGGCAATGGAATTTCATGGCAAAAGGGTTAATTTTACTAATTTTTTTATTTTAAAAAAATTAAACAAATATAAATTAAATTTTTTCTTTTTTTTTAATTTATAAAATTCTTTGCAAAAAACTTTCTGTGACGGAATTCTGTTGTAGAAGGGATAATTTTTATAATTTTTTTTTAAAAATAAAATGGATATTGCTGGCTCAATTACCTAACCAAGAGGGGGTGAATCGATTTTTCTCTAATCTTAGGTTAATTTTTGGTTCTCTAAATTCTCTACACTATTTTATCCTATCTTAGCATGCAATTCTAGTTTAATACAATAAGTACAAGTAAATTGCAATAAAGTAAAGAGTGTAGAGTTAGATAATTGTACACAATAATTTATAGAGGTCTGGTAACCTTGCCTATGTCTTTTATATTAAGACACACCCAAGGATTTTTTCCAAATTCACTATCTTGAATTTGTTACACTCTTTTTCGCAGGCTCAAGAGTAACTTTCAGCACGCCTTTTTTCAGGCTCAAGAAGAAAACCTTTCAACCACTACTTTTTACGGGATCAAGCAGCAAACCTTACAACTACTCCCTTTTATGGCTCAAGGAGTAAACATTTCTACCCGAACCTCACTTACAATGAAGCATTCAAGAGTTCACTCCCCTTTACACTTTGTGAATGGGTTTATAATTTTATAATCAAGGATAACCTCTAAGTAGGTGGATGATTACAGAAATTTGAGCTCTAGAGAAATCTATACAATGTTTTGCGCTAAACTATTCAAGGAGGATGAAAATGACAGAAGATTTTTGAATTTCTAGCACTTGATTTGATTTTGAAGCTTGAAGGAGATGAAGAATTGTGTCTCTTTTGTGTCTTGGACTTCTAAGCTTTTATTTATACTCCCTTTGATGGTTTCTTGAAGTTTGGAGGAGCCAAAACTGGTTTTCTTGTTGGTTCTCACAAAAACTAGCCGTTGAAAAAGTTTTCACATGGAGGGGATCGATCCCTTTAAGTAGGGGATCGATCCCTTGAACTGTTCAAGGGTATTCTGCCAACAAGGGGCCTATTCCTTTTGTCAAGCAATTTATCCCCTGGTCAACATTTTAACTTTTATAGGCTTTTTAAGCATTAAAACTATTCCTAAGCCAATTTTGAATATTTTTGAATTAACATGACTTTGAAAACATGAATTAGAGCCTAAAAAATTTATAAAGTAATTTTCTTAAAATATATTCAATAAATCCATAAGAAAATTACTTAAACCAATAATTAAAATGTTTTCTAAATTGTTTAAAACCTATAAAGATAATTAATTAAGTCATCATTTTATATTTGATAAAAGCACTTAATATGATTTGAGAAAATCATCATTTATAAAGCAAATTTACAATATTGATCATTCATTTAATCTTGCTTAAGTATTTGTCATTTCCAAATATATATATATATATATATATATATATATATATATATATATTAATTTAAAGCTAATTGATATAAATAAAAAAATTTTAATTTAATATTGATTATTCATTTAATCTTGCTTAAGTGTTTGTCATTTTCAAATATATATATATATATATATATTAATTTAAAGCTAATCGATATAAATAAAAAAATTTTAATTTAATAATTAAATCCGTCTCTAAGGCCCTTCTGCGACGAAATTCTCTCACAAAAAGGTCATTTTCCTAGTTTTATATTTTTTAAATTTAATACTATTTTCTAAAAAAGTTTTTTAATAATTAAATACATCTTTAAAGCCCTTCTGCGACAAAATTCCGTCGCAAAGGGTCCTTTTTCAATTTTTTTAAATTTTTTTATTTCCGCAAAGGAAATTTGTCTTTAAAAACCTTCAACGATGAAATAATTTGATAAATAGAAAGAACTAAGAAAACTTTCAGCGACGGGGTTCTGTACCTAAAACTTTTCGCCAATGGAAAAATTAACAATGTTAAAAAAAATAAAAATACTTTTAGCGACAGAATTCTGTCTTGAAAACTCTTCAGAGATGGAATAATTCATAATATATAAAACATAAAAAATAAAAAATACTTTAAGCGACAAAATTCGGTCTTTAAAACCCTTGAGTGACGGAATAAGTCAAAATATATAAAAACATAAAAAATAATTTCAGTGACGGAATTTTGTCTCTAAAGCCTTTCTGCGATGGAATTCTATCACGGAAGAGTTCTTTTTCTAATTTTTTTTATTTTTTCAATTTCATACTAATTTTTAAAATTTTTTTAATAATTAAATATGTTCTAAAGCCCTTTTTCGACAGAATTTGTTGTAGAAGGTTCTTTTTTCCAAATATTTTATTTTTTAATTCAAAACTGATTTCTAAAAAGTTTTTAATAATTAAATCCATCTCTAAAGCCTATTTGCAATGGAATTCCGTCGCATAAATATCCTTTTTTGAATTTTTATTATTTTTTCAATTCAATACTAATTTCTAAATTTTTTTTATTAATTAAGTTCGTCTCTAAAGCCCTTTCTATGATGGAATTGTTGGTTTGATTTTTTTATTATTTCTAATTAAATTATAATTTAGTAAAAAAATTTTAATAATATTTTTTCGAAAAGTAGCATTGGCGACAGAATTCCGTTGGTAATTCTATCGCCAATGTGAAAGTGTATTGACACATTAGAATGTCTTTAATTTTTTTGGGAATTGATCCTTTAGGGACGGAATTAGCAACGAAATTCCATCGCTAAAGTGAAAATCTTTGAAAATTTCGAGATCCGCCACTTCGACCCGCCACTTGGCCTTCTTTTATGGTTGCTTTTATTCTCTCTTCCTTATTTACTCTCACACACACAAAACTCTCCTTCTCTCACCTCACACACATCACATTCTCCCCCTACTTGCCTCTGTCGCTGTCTCTTCTCGTCGATGAGCCTTCGACGATGACTCCATCGTCGCCGATTCGTCTTCCACTACCGGTAAGTGTCTTTTGTTGTTTCTCCCTTATTTTCTTCTAACATTTTTTAACTTTCTTTTTTTGGTGAGACAGATCTGGATCTCATCTCTGTGCCATCCACCAATCATCTCTTTGTCGGCACCTCCCCCAACAGCCGCACTAGCCGCTACTAGACCCTAATTATGATGTTGATTGTTTTTTTTTAATATGAATTATGGATGATATTTGGATGATGATGATGATTTGGATTAAGATTACGATGTTTTGGATGATGATTATGGTGTTTTTGATATATTTGATTAATATCATTACTACGTTCAATATTTTATACATATATTACTTGTATATTGAATTATTTTAGATACCCGAATTGAGTTAAAAACATGTTTTCACAACAAAACAGGTAAAAATTTACATAATAATATAAAAAATAAAAAGATTGCAAAAATACTTTCAGTGATGGAATTCCGTCTTTAAAAAGCTTCAGCGACGAAATAATTTAATAAATAAAAAGAGTGATGGAATTCCGTCTCTAAAAAGCATCAGCGACAGAATAATTTAATAAATAAAAAGAATTAAGAAAACTTTAAATGATAGAATTTCGTCTCTAAAACTCTTTGCCAATTGAAAATTTTACAATATTAAAAAAATATAAATACTTTTAGTGACAGAATTCCATCTCTAAAACCCTTTAGCGACGGAATAATTCAAAATATATAAGAAAACAAAAAAACTTTTATCGACAGAATTTCGTCTCAAAAACCCTTTAGTGATGGAATAATTCAAAATATATAACAAAAAAAAATTTTTACTGACAGAATTCCATCTCAAAAGCCTTTAGCGACGTAATAATTCAAAATATATAAAATATAAAAAACTTTTAGTGGTAGAATTCTGTCTCTAAAACCCTTTAGCGATGGAATAATTCAAAATATATAAAAATAAAAATACTTTCAGCAATGAAATTCCATCTCTAAAATCATTCAGTGGCAGAATAATTCAAAATATATAAAAAAATACTTTCAGTGACAGAATTCCGTCTCTAAAACCCTTCAGTAATGAAATAATTCAAAATATATAAAAAAATAAAAACTTTTGCTGATTGAATTCCTTCTCTAAAACCTTTTAACGATGGAATAATTCAAAATATATAAAAAATAAAAATACTTTCAAAGATAGAATAATTAAAAAATACATAAATACTTTCATTAATGGAATTACGTCTCTAAAATCTATTAACGAAGGAAAATTTTGATTAAATTAAAAAAAAGTTTTCACCGTCAGAATTCCAACGTTAATACCATTAGCAATGGAAAAAATTTAGGGACTGAAACACCAACGGAATTTTTCGTTTTGCGTTGGAATACTTACCTACATCTAAATTACTAACAGAATCAATGACGAAAATTTCGTCCTTGATTCCATCGCTAATTCTAATTGGTGATGAAATCACTAAATTAGCGATGGAAAATCTGTTGCTAATTCCTTCGCTGAAGCCCTTTTTTCTTGTAGTGATACCTAAAAACGAGGGTCTAAAATGAAAATAATGAAAATATGACTAAGACTCCTAAAATAAAAAAAAAAAGCATGAAATTTTTTAAAATTATGTTAAATTTGATGAAAATGAAAAGAAATAAAACTAATGCACGAAAATTAAAATTAATCATTAAAACTAATAATTGGGCTCAACTAAAAAAAACTAGAATTTGGCTCGATTTTTGTCGAGTTAAGCTCGAGCTCGAGCTATCGAGCGAGCCAAGTTCGAGTATGTGAGAACCGTGTATTTAAGTACTGTTTCACATGTAAGGACACTCACACTGTCCATTTTCTGTGAATTTCGCAGATACGAGCCAATACAATGTGGTGGGCCCCATAGGTTATACAGTGCCGGATGGACGTGAGACCGGACAGATAATACACAGAGAGTCTAATAAATATACGGTATGAATTTTAAGTCTAAATTTCCTCATTTAGATTATTTTTGAAGAGTATGGAAACAAATTAGGAAATGACATTTAAGTCCATAGCCCGGTGGCATTTTCGTAAATTGAGGTCAAAATAAATGGGAATTTAATCTAGTGATTAAAGAATGATATTCTACATGAAAATAAGTCCTGGGTTATGTAAATAGATATACTGAATCGATAGTCAAATTAGAATTCTACGCGATTTACCCGGTAAGGATATTTTTGTAATTTCACATTCTCGGTAAGGTTAAACCCGAGCCAAACCCCAACCATTTATCAAAATACACGTAATATTAATTTTTGGTGATGGAAAATAAATTTTTGGAGTTTAACTGTCTAGTTATAAAAATTCCGAAAGAAAAAGACCGAAAAACTTATCATTAATGGCATTTTTGTAATTCCTAGCATTTCTAAAATATTTACAAAATATTTTATTATATTTCCAGCTGCTGCCAGCACTGTTGCAGCTTCTTCTTTCTCCTCATCCCGTGACTCCATGGAAGAACAAAAGAAAACAAAACAAAAGCTTCCAAAAACTCACCAAAAACACATTATTTTCATTAAGCTATTTCTATAAAAATTGCTCTACTCATCTTCCTCTCTCAAACCATATCAATAGCCCCTTGATTAAGTGGCTAAATCAAGAGAAAAGTGAAGAGGAAATTTCGGCCAAGGTACCCATTTATTGTGTAGTTATATTCTTCGAATTTTAATGATAGATTTTAAGAGAATTAAGCTTCCTAAGCATGCTTATGGTATTAGTTTAGGTTGAAATTAGCTAAATCATGCTCAACCATTAGAGGGAGTGTACGGCCAAGAGAGGATTTCCATGAATTGCTATGGTTTGATGTTTAAAAATAAGATTAGGATGATGATTAAGCTTAATTAAACAAAGTATATTAGTTAAATTGTGCAAAAATCACAAAAATGGCAAGAAGCCATTTTCGGTCAAGGTGAGATGGAAGGGTTTAATTGCTTCAAATTATGATGTTAGGATGTTAAGAGACTGTAGAAATTATAAGAAGACTGATGGTGAAGTTGGATTTCGATTTTGAGCTAAATTGGCGAAGTTAGGTTTTAGCACCGGTGCAAATTATACCGGTTTAATATTTTCTACTAAAAATATAGTAGAATTTAATTCAAGAAAAATTATTAGAGAATAATGGTCTTGGGTGAATTTTATTGCAGCCCGGGAGTGGTGAATTGTACGTGGTGCTATCGAGCGACTAGATTTCATCAGACAGGTAAGGGATGCGTGTGTGAGCCGTAAGGATACTGTAAATGCATGGTTTGGTTCACACTATTTTATAAAATAATTTGGATATAAATTGCCTTGAGATTGGTGAAAATTTGGTGGAATTGTGGTTGTTGTTGAAATATTAAACTGTAATTTTCGTGCAGGGAGGCTAGGTTAGAAATAACCGTTACTCTGCCGAAAATTACAGAAATAATTAAGAAACATTTCTAGTATTTTTCTAAAGTGAAATTTTGAGAAATTTCCATGAAATTCATTAAATTGCATAATTTTATAGTTTACTGAAAAACTATATTTAAATATTCCTGTTAAGAAATTTTATTTATGTGAAAGTACCAGCGTGTGATTTATACTATTCTACAAATATTTAGAACATTTTCTAGAATGATTGTTACAGTATGAATATTTTATGAATTTTTATTCATAAAATGAATATATTTTCATCTTAAATATTTATAGATTGATTGAAAATATATTCGGTGGAATTGATTTCATAAATGGTGTTTATATCACGTGTTTATTGTTTTGAGACTGTTAGGCCCCGTATCATGCTCACGTGTCACGTGTTATTGCTGATAGATACTGATCCTATTGTCAGCGTCTCCAGTGGGCACCTGATCAGTGCATACTGTGGACCTCATAGACTATGGCCATAGATCTCATGTGTTTCCCCTATTTGGGATGATATTATAGCATGATATATTTAGGGTGTTGCCTAGTCTCCATGATACTGTACTGATGATTGTACTTTTCACTGAACTTTTAGCTGGAACTAAATTAATTGTAGCCACGGAGCTTTTAATATACTACGTGTTGAACTGAATGTTATACGGTGTTTTACAAGTGTGAAAATGAATATCTTTTTGAAAGGAATATTAATTCCTCATTTATTTACTTAAGTGTTTTATCATATGAATATCAATTATTTTTAGCATATAGATTTTATAGTATCAGTTTCGCATACAATTCTCTTACTGAGCGCGTTAGCTCACCCCTTTATTTTCTCACTCCACAGACTATCTTTAGTGATTCTGTTCCATAGACTTGGCTGCGTCGTAGTTGACCCCGAGGCAGCACTTAGTGGATCCTGGAGGTAGCATTTCTTTTATATGTTTTTAGACATAGTTGTACAGTACTACTTTTGTATAATTCTTGTACCGAGGATGTAGAACACGTGTATATACTGTATATATATATATTGCAGTAAATATTCTCATCCACTACTGATTTAAGTTAAGCATAATAGTAGTTACTATTTTCATAAGTGAGTGACAAAGGCATCGCAGACAGCCCAACTGTCACGTGTGGTATTATAATATGGTAAAAACTGTACAATTTGAGATGTGATAGTTAAATTGGTATCAGAGCAGGTTGGTCTGATGTCTGTCGGTGTCTTTGGGTTTAAATAAAAGTACATCCCCTGTAGTATTGTATAGTCTGAACATATTTAAGTGATTCAAGTGATTGAACACTGTTTTGAAATGTCTGTGCTGTGCAGAAATGAGTGGACGCAGGGGTAGACGAGGTAGAGGACGCGGTAGGGCGACACCTATTCCGGAGCCTACACCGGAGCCAGCCCCAGGACCCGCACTCCTTCCGCAGCCTGAGAGTCCAAATACCAGAATGAATAGGATGGAACGGATGTTGGCAGACTTTGTAGCCACGTATAACGCTGACAGAGTTGCTGACAGAGCTGAGAGAGATAGAGATAGAGCAGCAGCAGCAGCTACCACAGTAGCACCACAGCCACCAGCACAGCCGCGTAGTGTTGAGTCTTACTGTGATGTCACTTTGATACGGTCGTTTAAGAAGTTGGATCCTCTGAAGTTTAAGGGGGATAAGGATCCATTGGTGGCAGAGCAGTGGGTTGAGGCTACAGACAAATTATTTAGGTATATGCAGTGCACAGAGACAGTGAGTGTTAGACTAGCAGTGTTCCAGTTGACTGGTGATGCGGAGCACTGGTGGAAGTCCACACAGACAGTTTTGTTAGCCCAGCATCAGGTGGTGACCTGGGATATATTTATGGAGGCTTTTCACCTACAGTACATTCCCGATACAGTACAGAAGAAACTTCAGCAGGAGTTTTTAGAGTTAGTACAGGGGAGATGTTGGTAGTTCAATATGAGTCGCGATTCACCACCTTGAGCAGATTTGACCCACAGATTCAGATGAGTAGTCAGCATAAGATAGATAGATTTATGGCGGGTTTGAGACCCTCTACTAGGACCCGGTTAGTCCCGTTAGACATCCGTACTTATGATGAGGCCGTGAGATGAGCACAGTTATGCGAGCGGGATTATGAGCAGTTTCATACAGAGTCTGGGTCTAAGGGTAAGGGTAAAGGCAGAGAGCAGCCGAAGAGGAGCATCAGTGATCGATCTGGTAGATGGCAGCCTAAGAAGGCCAGGACATCGGGTATACAGATTTCAGAGGGGAGACCAGTTAGATCTGCTACAGTTGCCCCTACTACTACTAGCCCTAGTGTATTTCAGAGAGGTACTGCGACCAGGTGTACATTGTGTGGGAGGTCGCACGGTACTAGACCATGCCATATGATATATAGGGCGTGCTTTAGATGTGGACAGACGGGGCATTTGGTCAAAGATTGCCCGATGTTGAGAGAGGCAGCTGCATCTACAGCTTCAGCTCTTCCTCCTCCTCCAGCAGCCCCGATACAGACTGAGACAGATAAGGCGACCCCTTCACAGCCTAGACGCGCGACAGCCGCAGAGAAGGGTAAGAAGGCTGTGACACATGGACGGGTGTTCGCATTAGATCAGGAGGCTGCTGATACTTCTGCAGATGTAATTAAGGGTAATATTTATATTTTTGATATTTCAGTATTAGCACTACTTGATCCTAGTTCTACACATTCGTTTGTATCACCTGTATGTGCTAATGAGATACCAGTAGAACCTAAACCTTTAGGGTGCACTTTGCATATGAGTACGCCATTTAAGGAGTCCCAGATGACGGACGTGGTATATAGAGATTGTAAGGTTACTGTAAGAGAGAAGGAGATGACAGCTAACCTTATTTTGTTAAACATGATTGACTTTGATGTAATCCTAGGGATGGATTGGTTAACTACGAATTTTGTTAGTTTAGACTGTAATACCAAGTTTATTACCTTCTCTCGTCCTGAAGGATATACTGTAAAGTTATTTAATAAATAAATAAAGTGAAGTTTTTTACTAAAATTGTTTAAATGCTACTTTGGTATGATTGAAGGTTTTATTGCGTATGTGGAGGACGTGGAACAGGAACGTCCAAATCTGTCAGATATTCCTGTGGTTAGAGATTTCCTAGATGTATTCCCGGGTGAATTACCAGGGTTACCACCGGATAGGGAGACGGAGTTTGTGATTGATCTAGTACCCGGTACGGAGCCTATATCTAAGCCCCCATATCGGATGGCATTACTGGAGTTGGAGGAGCTTAAGAAGCAGCTCCAGGAGTTATTAGATAAGGGTTTCATTCGTCCTAGTGTCTCTCCTGGGGTGCTCCAGTACTATTCGTCCGGAACAAGGATGGTAGCTTTAGATTGTGTATTGATTACAGGTTGCTTAATCGGGCTACCATCAAGAATAAGTATCCCTTACCCAGGATTGACGATTTATTTGATCAGCTTAGGGGTGCAGTGGTATTTTCTAAGATTGATCTCCGATCAGGATATCATCAGTTGAGGATACGGGAGTCTGATGTCCTTAAGACTGCATTTAGGACTCGGTATGGCCACTACGAGTTCCTAGTGATGCCTTTTGGATTGACTAATGCCCCTGCAGCTTTTATGAGTCTGATGAACGAGGTGTTCAAGCCATACCTGGATTAGTTTGTGATTGTTTTCATAGATGATATATTGATTTACTCCAAATCATCAGAGGAGCATGAGCAGCATCTCCAGATAGTCTTACAGACCCTCAGAGACCGGAGGCTTTATGCCAAACTCAGTAAGTGTGATTTCTGGTTAGATCGCATCGTATTTCTGGGGCACGTGGTGTCTAGAGACGGGGTATCTGTGGATCCGTCTAAGATCGAGGCGATTATTCAGTAGGAGAGGCCTCGTACAGTTACAAAGATACGAAGTTTTTTGGGTCTAGCTGGATATTACCGTCGGTTTGTGGAGAGGTTTTCGAGACTAGCTGCTCCACTGACACGCCTTACGCGAAAGGATGTTAGATTTGAGTGGACAGATGCATGTGAGTGCAGTTTTCAGGAGTTGAAGCGACGGTTGACTAGTGCTCCTATTCTCGCCCTTCCTAGCGGATCTGGTGATTTCTCAGTGTACAGTGATGCATCCGCTTTAGGACTGGAATGTGTTTTGATGCAAAATGGTCGAGTAATTGCTTATGGTTCCAGACAGTTGAAAGAGCATGAGAAGAATTATCCGACCCATGATTTAGAGTTAGTCGCAGTAGTATTTGCATTGAAGATTTGGCGGCATTACTTATATGGAGAGCGATTCCAGGTATATACAGACCATAGGAGTCTGAAGTATCTATTCTCGCAGAGAGAGTTGAATATGAGACAGCGCAGATGGATGGAGCTGTTAAAAGATTATGACTGCGAGATCCTTTACCACCCGGGGAAAGCTAATGTGGTGGTAGATGCTTTGAGTAGGAAGCAGATGGGTATGGTTGCTTATATGATGGTTCGGGAGTATGAGTTGATTGAGCAGTTCTTGGGCCTCAGTTTGAATGAGATTTCTTCTGAGAGATATGGATTTACGGCTAGCTTCAGGATAGAGGCGGATCTGATGGACAGGATCAGGGATTCTCAGAGGAGTGATTCTGATTGTATAGAGGTTGCCAGTCAGGTACAGATGGGAGTTCAGTCTAATTATGGGATTGGCAGCGATGGGATTCTGAGGTTCAGAAATAGGATATGTATTCCCGATGACCAGCAGCTGAAGCATCTGATTTTGGCAGAGGCTCACACCTCTAGGTACACTCTGCATCCAGGCAGTACTAAGATGTACCATGATTTACGGAGGGTGTATTGGTGGCCTTGGATGAAGCGAGACATCGTGGAGTTTGTTGCTAGATGTCTCACATGTCAGCAGGTAAAAGTTGAGCACCAGAAGCCTGCTGGATTACTACAGCCTCTACAGATTCCGACATGGAAGTGGAGCACATTATTATGGACTTTGTGATGGGCTTACCAAGAACTCGAAGGAATCACGATAGTATATGGGTGATAGTTGATCGATTGACGAAGTCCGCTCATTTTCTTGCCATGAAGTCTACTGATTCCCTCAGTGCCTTAGCCGATTTGTATATTCGGGAGATAGTGAGATTGCATGGTGTTCCAGTGAGTATCACTTCTGATAGGGATTCTCGGTTTACATCTCATTTCTGGGAGAGATTTCAGGAGGCGATGGGATCCCGATTGAGTTTTAGCATTGCTTTCCATCCGCAGACTGATGGACAGTCCGAGCGCACTATCCAGACACTCGAGGATATGTTGAGAGCGTGTGCACTAGATTTTAGAGGCTCCTGGGATGACCATTTTTCACTGGCGGAGTCTGCATATAATAATAGTTATAAGTCCAGTATCGGCATGGCACCCTATAAGGCTTTGTATGGCAGGAAATGTAGATCACCTGTTGCATGGGAAGAAGTAGGTGATTGTCAGATATTAGCTCCTGATTTAGTAGAGCAAGCTTCCCGGAGTGTACAATTGATTTCAGATAAATTGAGGACAGCTCAGAGTCGGCAGAAAAGTTATGCAGATACTAGACGCAGACCATTGGAGTTCTCAGTAGGGGATTCTGTCTTTCTTAAGGTCTCACTGTCGAAGGGTATTATGAGATTTGGTAAAAAGGGCAAGTTGAGTCCTCGTTATATCGGGCCCTTTGAGATCTTAGACCGTGTCGAAGACGTTGCTTATAGGTTGGCATTACCTCCGGAGTTATCAGGGGTTCATAATGTCTTCCACGTATCGATGTTGAGGAGATATCATCCAGATCCCTCTCACGTAGTTCGACATGAGCCACTAGAGATTAGAGAGGATATAAGCTACGTGGAGAAACCGATACGAATCTTGGATCGGAAGGATAGAGTACTACGGTCTAAGACGATTCCACTGGTGAAAGTACTCTGGCAGTATCACTCAAAGGAGGAGGCTACATGGGAATTAGAGAGTCTCATGCGAGAAAAGTATCCAGAGCTCTTCTAGTGATAAGTTCGATTTAATTCGGAGGACCGAATTTCTTAAGGTGGGGAGAATGTGAGAACTGTGTATTTAGGTATTGTTTCACATGTAAGGACACTCACACTGTCCATTTTCTGTGAATTTCGCAGATACGAGCCAATACAGTGTGTTGGGCCCCACAGGTTATACAGTGCTGGATGGACGTGAGACCGGACAGATAATACACAGAGAGTCTAATAAATATACGGTATGAATTTTAAGTCTAAATTTCCTCATTTAGATTATTTTTGAAGAGTATGGAAACAAATTAGGAAATGACGTTTAAGTCCATAGCCCGGTGGCATTTTCGTAAATTGAGGTCAAAATAAATGGGAATTTAATCTAGTGATTAAAGAATGATATTCTACATGAAATTAAGTCTTGGGTTATGTAAATAGATATACTGAATCGATAGTCAAATTAGAATTCTACGCGATTTACCCGGTAAGGATATTTTTGTAATTTCACATTCTCGGTAAGGTTAAACCCGAGCCAAACCCCAACCATTTATCAAAATACACTTAATATGAATTTTTGGTGATGGAAAATAAATTTTTGGAGTTTAACTGTCTAGTTATAAAAATTCCGAAAGAAAAAGACCGAAAAACTTATCATTAATGGCATTTTTGTAATTCCTAGCATTTCAACATTTACAAAATATTTTATTATATTTCCAGCTGCTGCCGGCACTGTTGCAGCTTCTTCTTTCTCTTCATCCCGTGACTCCATGGAAGAACAAAAGAAAACAAAACAAAAGCTTCCAAAAACTCACCAAAAACACATTATTTTCATCAAGCTATTTCTATAAAAATTGCTCTACTCATCTTCCTCTCTCAAACCATACCAATAGCCCCTTGATTAAGTGGCTAAATCAAGAGAAAAGTGAAGAGGAAATTTCGGCCAAGGTACCCATTTATTGTGTAGTTATATTCTTTGAATTTTAATGATAGATTTTAAGAGAATTAAGCTTCCTAAGCATGCTTATGGTATTAGTTTAGGTTGAAATTAGCTAAATCATGCTCAACCATTAAAGGGAGTGTACGGCCAAGAGAGGATTTCCATGAATTGCTATGGTTTGATTTTTAAAAATAAGATTAGGATGATGATTAAGCTTAATTAAACAAAGTATATTAGTTAAATTGTGCAAAAATCACAAAAATGGCAAGAAGCCATTTTCGGTCAAGGTGAGATGGGAGGGTTTAATTGCTTCAAATTATGATGTTAGGATGTTAAGAGACTGTAGAAATTATAGAAGACTGATGGTGAAGTCGGATTTCGATTTGGAGCTAAATTGGTGAAGTTAGGTTTTAGCACCGGTGCGAATTATATCGGTTTAATATTTTCTACTGAAAATATAGTAGAATTTAATTCAAGAAAAATTATTAGAATTTTAATTATGGTGAATAATGGTCTTGGGTGAATTTTATTGCAGCCCGGGAGTGGTGAATTGTACGTGGTGCTATCGGGCGACTAGATTTCATCAGACAGGTAAGGGATGCGTGTGTGAGCCGTAAGGATACTGTAAATGCATGGTTTGGTTCACACTATTTTTATAAAATAATTTGGATATAAATTGCCTTGAGATTGGTGAAAATTTGGTGGAATTGTGGTTGTTGTTGAAATATTAAACTGTAATTTTCGTGCAGGGAGGCTGGGTTAGAAATAACCGTTACTCTACCGAAAATTACATAAATAATTGAGAAACATTTCTAGTATTTTTCTAAAGTGAAATTTTGAGAAATTTCCATGAAATTCATTAAATTGCATAATTTTATAGTTTACCGAAAAACTATATTTAAATATTCATGTTGAGAAATTTTATTTATGTGAAAGTACCAGCGTGTGATTTATACTATTCTACAAATATCTAGAACATTTTCTAGAATGATTGTTACAGTATGAATATTTTATGAATTTTTATTCATAAAATGAATATATTTTCATCTTAAATATTTATAGATTGATTGAAAATATATTCGGTGGAATTGATTTCATAAATGGTGTTTATATCACGTGTTTATTGTTTTGAGACTGTTAGGCCCCGTATCATGCTCACGTGTCACGTGTTATTGTTGATAGATACTGATCCTATTGCCAGCGTCTCTAGTGGGCACCTGATCAGTGCACACTGTGGACCTCATAGACTATGACCATAGATCTCATGTGTTTCCCCTATTTGAGATGATATTATAGCATGATATATTTAGGGTGTTACCTAGTCTCCATGATACTGTACTGATGATTGTACTTTTCACTGAACTTTTAGCTGGTACTAAATTAATTGCAGCCACGGAGCTTTTAATATACTACGTGTTGAACTGAATGTTATACGGTGTTTTACAAGTGTGAAAATGAATATCTTTTTGAAAGGAATATTAATTCCTCATTTATTTACTTAAGTGTTTTATCATATGAATATCAATTATTTTTAGCATATAGATTTTATAGTATCAGTTTCGCATACAATTCTCTTACTGAGCGCGTTAGCTCACCCCTTTATTTTCTCACTCCACAGATTATCTTCAGTGATTCTGTTCCATAGACTTGGCTGCGTCTTCGTTGACCCCGAGGCAACACTTAGTGGATCCTAGAGGTAGCATTTCTTTTATATGTTTTTAGACATAGTTGTACAGTACTACTTTTGTATAATTCTTGTACCGGGGATGTAGAACACGTGTATATACTGTATATATATATTGCAGTAAATATTCTCATCAACTACTGATTTAATTTAAGCATAATAGTAGTTACTGTTTTCATAAGTGAGTGATAAAGGCTTCGCAGACAGCCCAACTGTCACGTGTGGTATTATAATATGGTAAAAACTGTACAATTTGGGATGTGACAGAGTATTAAGATACTCGGCTCGAGTAGCTTCGAGCTTAATCAAGTCTTTATTATTTTATTATATATTTTATTATTTAATGTAAAATGACAAATTTATCTTGCACCTTAACTTCTAGAAACCCTAATATATTTTTAATCACATTTCACTTTTAACGTTTTCCCTTACCTAACTTACCACTCTTGCCTCACACCCTTACCCAGACCCAAACCTAGCCTCTGCTGCAAAGTCTGACGCAACCACAGCCAGCTCTAACTCACTCTTAGCTCTAGTGCCCCTGCACTAGACCCCTTTCTTCCTCACGCACAGTCGAATGACCCCTTTTTGTAATGCACGCCACGGTTGGAGAGCCCTTCCCTTAGGGCTAGACCTATGAACGCCTTTTTCCTCTAGCACACCTAGATCTGTGAATGCCCTCTTCGTAATGGCCTCTTTGTGCCGCATGGTGCTCACTCATGCATAGCCCTTTTTGATCTCTTCCTTACGCACGCCTCTTATTGGACACATTCTTCAAACACCTATTAAGAAATTCTATTTATTTATTTTTGTACACTTTTTACTAAAATTATTGATTTTTTTATGTTATACCAAATTGCAAAATCAAATAAGGGTATGTTTGTGGCCTTTTGCTTTGTGTTTGTTGTTTTTCTACTGTTTTGTTTTCGACTATATGGTAGACGTATTATCTTTTAATTCCTGTCATTTTGCTCTTGTACATGGGTTATTTTATGCTTTAGTAGTAAACTCTGTTGGATATTTTGATATTTTTAAAAAGACTTTTACCGTTTTTACTTTATATTTAAACTATTTTTTTGGTATTTAATCCTTATCTGATAACCATTGTTTTGCTTTATCCTAAACATTGACAAATTTTACAATATTCTCTCAGATTTAGTCCAAATTCTGTCCTGATTTTATCCATATTTTATACTAATTTTATTATAATTTCCTCCAATTTTTTTGTATCCATTTTTACTATAAATAGAAGGCTGCAAAATATAGCTTCTTTATGTTCCAAGCAACTTTCTCTGATTCTTCACTCTTTCTGCCTTTCCTGTTGGGTTAAAATATTATTCTTTCTTTCTTGATGTTCCTGTTCCTTGGGCAATCCCAGAAGAGCTTGTTGAATCTTGAGGGATTACACCTGTTAGTGAAATAACCCTTAAGGATAGTGCAATCGCAGCACGCCTTAGGTTGTTTTACTTGCTGTTTGTTCCTTATGACTACAATAATCTTAAGGATTATTTTTCCAAAAATATCGACAAAAATCCGAAATTTGAAACATCTCAATTTTTCATAGTTGGTTGTTTATTCTGGAATTTAAAAAAAAACACGATAAGTTTCACTAGAAGCCGGAGCCCGACACGTTACAAGAGAGTTCAAAGCATTGAACGTGTTTCTTACCACAATGGATCATACTCTACGGACTATTGCAATCATTATGGTAAAAAGTATAAGTAAGCATTTATATACAAATTGATGTTATGTTTATATTGTGTAATTGATAGTGAAGAAATTATATACAGTGAATATGTTAGTATCGTGTTGTTAGTATAGATTTGTTAGAATGATAAATTATGCAATATGATAACTTTTGAGATGATTTTGGATTAGTATAGAAATGTGAATTGATGCTTAGTGTATAAGATGCTTGTGGTTTGACCATGAGCCATTGTGGATGGAAATAAGAGGGGATAGCAAGTGTATATAATCTATGGTAGTGTATGGATTGATATTAAGATTTAGATACCTGTTATGGCAAGAAATGATATTTGGCTATGGTATAATGATTATATAAATATATGTAAGAAGAATATACTATATTGCTTTTAATACCTAATCCTTGAATTAAAGCGTTAGATTTTTAGATATATATATATATATATATATATATATATATATATTATATGCTACTCATTGTTGGATTATTAATTAAGTTGATTTTTATTATTACAAGTAAAAGCTAATTAAATAGCCTTATGGATATTAAGTGCATTAGAAATGCTATGAACTCTCACTAAAAATAATATTTACATATTTAGGGATATTAAGAGGACCATAATAATGGTAGGGGTCTTAATATCGGCACTTAGATGCAATTATGATTGAAATGATAATAATATTTTGTGGAATAATTGTATACAGCTAGAATTGGACGATGGTGCAAGTTAAAAGGTCACGTGATAGTGGCACTAGGGATAATTATAATTACACCATTATAATGTCGAATTTTAGGTTAGAAATCACTCTAAGCAAACTCTGTAGGGCTAGTTAGGCTTGCATTGTGTGTCAATATCATTATGAATTTCATGAATGCAACTTTGCTTGGAAATTCGCTTGTGTTTCTAATATTGTTTTACGAAAGTGTAAAATCCAATCTATATATGATGTGAAAGTGATTACTTTGATAGCTTGGCTAAAGTATTTTGGTATTATGTGACAACTGTTCAGAGTTGTTTTACACCCACTAATGCTTTCAAACTACATGTGTTTACACGATGTAAGCTTTGACTATATAAACTTTGTTTTAAAGCTGTCTGTGCATGGATTTTGATACTTGAGACATATGGCGCTGTTATGTACCTGTGTGGCATTGTGTTATGCTTATGTGGCATTATGATGTGCCTGTGTGGCATTGTGATATGCCTGTGTTGCACGGTGATGTGCTTGTGTGGCATTGTGATGTGCCTGTGTGGTATTTAGGCACCTGTATATGTATATACATCATGGAGTTCGCTTATGTGGCAATGGATACTGATGTATACTTATATAGGTCTGTGAGTTATCTATCAACTAGTCGAGATACTTACCTCGGCTACTAGATGATCATTGGTGCTAGAATGATTAATGATCATGAGATATTTGAAAGGTATCATGAATTATGGTATTTTATATTGTATTGGAAGGATACAGTAATGCTAACTAGATTTTAGATTCAAATGAGACAAAATCCACTAGGGGTTATGTTTATATACTCGGTAGGGGTGATGTTGCATGGAGATCAGCCAAACAGACTATTTTAGCTAAATCCACTACAAAATTGGAATTTGTAGCTCTGGAATTGGCTGCTAATGGGGCTGAGTGGTTGATAAACCTCTTAGCTATTATTCTGTTAGGTTTAAAACCAACAGCTTTTGTGTCTATGTATTGTGATTGCCATGTGACAATTGCCATTATAAAGAACAAAACTTTCAATGGTAAGAGTAGACAGATTTATTTGAGACATGATGTGATTAAATAGCTGCTGAATGATGGAATTATATCAATCGATTATGTAAAGTTAGAACTGAATTTGGCCAATCCTCTGACTAAACCTTTAGGAGAAAGTTCTGAAACATTGAGGGGAATGATACTTAAGCCAATTTGAGAATAATAGTGATGGTAACCCAACCTTTGTGATTGAAGATCCCACGAATAAGGTTCAATGGGTAATAACAAGTCACTCTTATTCCTGCTGGCACTAATAAATTTGACCATTTCTATGATATGTGAAAGTGCTAGATTGCATGAAATTGAGAGGTTGAGCTAAAGCTCTTAATGTTTTTCATATCCTTTATGGGTGGTGTATATTATTGTAGTATACATTTGATGAAAACTCCTATGTGAGTGCGAAGCGGGGCTTCTTCTATGGAATTGTGGCATAATTTCTAGAGCACTCATGAAATAACCAAGTGCGCACATGGCTTATTAGCACAAAACGATGTCAAGCAGTAAAGAATTGTAAAAGTATAGTGTGATTAATAAACATCTATTTTATAATAATGAGTTATTAGTTCAAGAACCTAAAACCTTCACCAATTAATCAGTAAAATAAGTTTTATTATTCTAGGTCTAGTTCAAGTCCAAAAGATATTAGATACAAAGCATTATACTTATAATTAACCAAGCAAAATATTTTTTCTTTGAAAAGTCTTTTTGAAGTAGGTAAGGGATTGTTTGATATTTTGATATTTCTAAAAGGACCTTTCCTTTTTTTACTTTTTATTTAAATTAATTTTTGGTATTTAATCCTTATCTAAAAACTAGTGTTTTGCTTTATCTTAAACATTGACAGATTTTATAATATTCTCTCATATTGAGTCAAAATCCTGTCCTGATTTTCTTTAGATTATATGCCGATTTTATTATGATTTTATTATGATTTCCCCCAAATTTTCTGCATATATATTTTTTTACTATAAATAGAGGACTGTAGAACAAAACTTCTTTACACTCCAAGCAATTTTCTTTGCTTCTTCACTCACTCTTTCTTCTTTTCCTATTGGGTTAAAATATGATTATTTCTTTCTTGCTGTTCTTGTTCCCTGGGCAATCCCAGAAGAGCTTGTTAATCCTAAGGGATTACACCTGTTGGTGAAATAATTCTTAAGGACAGTGCAATGATAGCACACCTCAGGTTGTTTTACTTATCGTTCATTCCTTCTATCTACAATAACTCTTTCCTAAAGATTGTATTGGGTTTGTACGTATTATGGAAAATTTTAACACCAATGCTTATTGATATTATCTTGATGACAAAAAAAAAAGTTTCGAAATGTTCAAATTTCAAGCTCTTGTTTGCAATATAGGTTGTGAAAAATGTCAAGATCTTTCGCTAATTGATCTCTCAAACATAAGAATAAAATTACATATAGATGGATTGGTATATTATAATTGATCTAATGACAAATGTTTACCAAATTGAATAATGTAGCTTATTAAGGTGAATCAAGAAATCCAATGATAATGCATTGAATGTGTCACAGTTCGTAATTCACAATATTTAACACATTTACACACATATAGTAATGTTTGGGTTGTCTGCGATGTCTTTATCACACACTTACTTTAAACAGTAACCAATTTACAAAAGTAATTTATTTAATTTACAAAATAGAAATATTTACAAAATTAGTTTTCCTTAAATATTTACATCCCTTATTTATAATTTACAAAATAAAGTAGTATTGTATGATAAGTCTGAACATATAAGAGTAAATTAATATACCTCCAGATCCATAATAAGCTGCCTCGGGGTAACTAAATGCAGCCTATCCTCGGAACGGTATATCAAGGCAATCACCGCTAATAATATGTGAAGTGAAAAATAAAGGGGTGAGTGAAACGTGCTCAATAAGAGAATCGTATGCAAGACTGATATTATGAAATGTAAATGCATAAAATCATTTATTTTTTTATCGGTGCACTAGGGACGATAAAGGAAGGATACTATAGTTGGCTAGGGATCCAGATGGAGTATGTAAGGTATTTTAGAATACCTGTCGTGTCCCGGAACCAAGTAGCGACTATAAGGAGTAGCAATTGAATTTTTGATATGAGATTAGAATAATCACATTTTTCGTAAGAAACAATTATTAAACATTTTCATAAAATAGTTAAAATCACTAAACACAGTACAATAGCAGTTCAGTAAATAGTAGGGTAAACGGTTTAGTAAATAGTACGGTAAACATTCAATAAACAACAATCACTTCAGTAATAGTAACAGTTTAGTAACATGGTACAGTAAACGGTAACACATGAGTGGAGACCAAGCAATACCCAAAATATATCATGCTATAACAATACTCCCTTTAGGAAACAGTTATAGTAACACGTGAGACATATGGCCATAGTCTATAGGTGTCCTCAATGTGCACTGATCATGTGACAACTAGGACGCTGATGATATGATCAATATCAATCAGCAACAGTAATAGTACAGTAACACGTGAGCATGATACGGGGCCTAACAGTCTCAAAACAGTTTATAAACAATCTAAATACCTTTAAGGAATTTGATAAATATCAATAAAATCTTCAGTCAGTCCATAAAGGTATTTAAGTAACACAATGAATAGTACAATGAAAACAATTTATAAAATATTCATATCTCAGTGATAATTTTTATAAACATTCTATTACACTGTAAAACACTTATAGGAATATATCGGTAGCTTTAATTTAATTAAATTCAATAACATGAATATTTAAATATTGTTTTTCGGTAAATCACCATTTTATGAAAAATATTAAATAAGATGCCAAAATTTATAAATTTCACTTAAACCATGCACTTAAAATATTTCATGATATTTTTATAAAATTTCCAAGAAATTTCAGCAGCATAGCAGCTGCTATTTACCTAACCTTCCTGCACTTCAAATACAGTTCAATATACCAGCCAGAAGCCACAATTTCCACAATTCCAAAGCATTTGAGTTCCAAAATAATTTCATAAATTATTTTCAATAAAATCATGCATTCATAATATCCTTACGGCTTCTACACTCATCCCTTTCCTGTCTAGCATTAACGACCTTTCCTATAGTATCACACGTAAATTAATTCTCCCGGGCTGCAAAACACATCACCAACATTTTTAATTCACCTCTCTTTAATTTATATTCTATTTTTCTTTACTAAATGCAGCCACATTGTACACTGAAAATATTAAACCAGTGTAAATTCTACCGTGCTAAAACATAACTCCACCGATTTAAGTCCGATTTTAATTTCGATTGCACTGGTGGACTCCTCATAATTTTTACAGTATTTTGGAATCTCAAACTCATCAAATATAGCACAAAAACTCCCTCCCCTTAGCTAGGCTGAAACCACCATGGAAGGTTTCTCACACTTTCTCAAGAAACTAACACCTAATTCATGTTTATTCTTCAATTTGGCACCATTTTTATAGATCAAAACACAAGATTTCATGGTCTTCCATCAATGGCCGAATACCCTAGGGAGTGATTTAGGAAGATTCAATCCAAACCAATGCCAAATTCATGCTTAGGACACTTAGATTTGCCATATTCTACCATTAAAATTCAAAGAAACCATAAACATGGAAATGGCATACCTTGGCTGAATTCTTCAAGCTTTCTTTTCCCTTGATTTTGTCACTTTTACAACAAAATATTGGTATGAGTGAAGAAAGGATGATGAGTAGGACAAATTTGTAGAAGGAATTTTGTTGAAATTATGTGATTTTAATGGAGATTTTTAAGCTTTTCTTTCTTTTCTTTACCCTTGGTTATGGTGGCCACGTGAATAAAGGAAGAAGATGGAGGAATAGTGTCCGACTAGTTGAGAAGAAAATTTTAGAAGTTTCTATGTTGGGGCAAAATGATCAAAATGCCTTTGGTTATGAGATTTTTGGACAAAAATGCCCTTAAGCTTCCGTAATTTTTATAACTATCCAGTTAAACTCCAAAAATTCATATTTCATCACCAAAAATTATTGTTAAATATATTTTGATGAATAAAGGTGGTTTCATTGATGTATGATCTACCGTAAAGGTGAAATTACGAAAATAACCCTTCGGGCCAATCGCGTAAATTTTTAATTTAACCATCCATTCAATCTATCTAGTGACATAGCCTAGGGCTTATTTTCATGTAGATTATCATTCTTTAATCACTTGATCAAAAGTCAATTTAGTTTGACCATAATTTACAAAAATGCCACTGGGCTATTTCCTTAATCGTCATTTTCTAATTTGTTGGAACGCTTCTCAAAAATAATTCACACAAGGGATTTTAGGTTCGACATTATTACCTTAGGTTTATTAGGCTCTCTATACACTATTTGGTCAGTCTCATGTCCATCCGGGCACTGTATAGCTGGTGGGGCGCACTACACTGTTTCCCCTATTATTTGTGAAATACATCGGAATTGAGTAGCTGTGAGAAGTCTAACATGTATAATAGTAATAGTATAAGTGGCTCTCACGGAATGTATAACTACAGTTGAGTTCTAGTATATGAATATATTCTGATTTTATTTTCTATATTACTCCAAACAATTGGCTACATGTTTATCTAAATTGTTTGCATTTGGTAGGAATTAGGAAATATGCATTCTATTTATTTATTTTATTAAACTTGTTATTTATCTCTTCCTACATTTATAATTTAATTAAATTATCCTAATAGGAATATTTGTTTTGTATGGTTAAGGTTTCATGCTATAATTTAAAATTAAGTACACTCATTTTATTAATAATAAATTAAATATGGGAATTTTCCATGATGAATCATCAATTTATTCTCCATATCTTTAATTCACTTTTTCAATTACTTCACTTCACTTATAACAAAACTTAATTCATCGATATCAATCCACAATGAATTAAAATATTGGCCATATATGTTTAGAAATATCTTTGAGTTAACTTTCCAATTCAATTTGAAACACTTCAATTTGAGTTTCCTATCAAAAGCTATGATGATTCTTTACCAACTGTTCACTATCCGAAATTCCTGCTTGTGACAAAACTTTAAGAATTTATTGGTATTGATCCAAAATGAATTAAACTGTGAGCCTTACATGGTTAAAAAGATATTTAAGTTACCTTTCCAATGGATTTTCAATCACCTTAATTGGAGAATCCTACCAAAAACTATACTCTACTCTTTGCCACTTGGTCAGTTGACAAAGTCTCCTGCAATTAGTGTAACTTTGAAAATTTATTGGTATTGACCCTTAAGGAACTAGAATGTGAGCCTTATATGATTGGAAATACATTTAAGTTAGATTTCCAAGGAAATTTATGGTATATTATTTGGATTCTTCTATCAAGAGTTATAATTAAAACAATATCGATTAGTCATGAAATTTCCTGTAGGGTATTCAATGTAAGAATATCCAATTATAATTCTTAAAATCCCAATCCACATTATCTATTTAACCTTTATGATTTCTTGACCTTCAAAATTCTCAATCCTTAATTTACTCCCAATAATACATTTATTTACTTACCAAGAGTATGAAATTCGTAGTTGTCACAACTAAGCTGAGTAACTTGTTAAAGAATGATAGGACTCTTTCTCATAGGTCTTGTGCACACACTTTAGAACAAAATGGTAAAGCTAAAAGAAAACATCCTCATATACTAGACATTGTTCGTGCCCTTTAAGCTTCTTTCTCTCTTCCTGAACAATTTTGGGGCGAAGCTGCTCTTACTATTGTTTAAATTATCAATTAAGTTCCCATACAAGTACTAAGCATGAAATCTCCTTTTGAGTGTCTATACAATAAGATTCCTAACTATCACTCTTAAAGTTTTTGGGTGTGCTTGTTTGGTACTACTTCTTGATCATTAAAGAACTAAACTTGAACCTCGAGCTCAGTTATGTTTTTTTTTTGAGTTACGGTATAGAAAACAAAGCTTATAAGTGTTAAGATCCAAATTTTAAGCGTCTTTGTATCTCACATCATGTTGTCTTTTGGGAACATAAAGGTATAATAGTATTTCTGCATTGCCATTCCAATCTTCTTCTTAACAGGTTTTCACAAACCTATCTTTTGATCTTTCATCAACTAACAAGAATCACATAAGAACTTTTAGCCTAAACAGAGTCTCGTATTCCTTGTCTTCCTTAAATTCTTATTTGATCAAGGCTCTTATTGATACATCCATGCCTTTCCTATATGCACCTCTTCTTCTTCGTCGCTTTACCCAATTAAGGGAATCAAATACTTGACTTTGTGTTTTCATTGTTATTATGCCCTAGCCACATTACATGAACCTTGTAATTTTCGTGAGGTAGCTTTTAATCCTATGTGGCAGCAACAATGTAGAAGAGTTATAGACTCTTGAGAAAACTTATACTTGGGATATTGCTGATTGATAGCTTGACAAGTTAGTGATTGATTGTAAGTGAATTCACAAGATTGAGAATCAGTTTGATGGATAAGTGGAATGTTACAAGGCACGCTTCGTTGCTCGAGGATTTCAGTTTGATGGATAAGTGGAATGTTACAAGGCACGCTTTGTTGCTCGAGGATTTACTCAAGAATATGGCATTGATTATAAAGACCCTTTTGCTCAATTGCTTGTCTCATATCTGTTCGCTTACTTTTAGCTATTGCTACAACTAAAACGTGGTTAACATTTCAAATGGATGCTAAGAATGCATTGGTAGGTGATCTTATTGAGGAAGTTTACGTGAAGCCATATCGTCCAACAAGGTTTGTCACCTTTGGCGATCATTGTATGGTCTTAAACAAGTCTCTATAGCTTGGTTCTCAAATTTTGGTACCACTATTGCTCATTTAGGTTTTACGTCTAGTGCCTATGATTATGCTTTTTTTTTTCTCAGATAACTAAAGGTACCACCCTTTTTTTTTTTACTTTTGTGGATGACGTGATCATTACAGGTAATGATAATGATGGTATTTGAGATCTAAATTGAGATGAAAGATCTTGGTCCTTTGACTTACTTCTTAGGTTTTTAGATTACTTTTGATTCTATAGGCTTACAGTTATCGCAAATAAAGTATGCCTCTAATCTTATTGCCAAAGCAGGATTGATGAATAGTATGATTTCCTCTTCACCACTCGAATAAAACATCAAGCTTTCGTCTTTCGATGGTATTCTTCTCACATACTCAACTTTGTATCGAAGCTTTTTTTATCTAATAGTTAGTTGACTTTCACCAGATATTGTGTATACTCAACTTTCACCAAATATTGCATATGCTGTTCACTTAGTCAGCCAACTTCTCTCTGCTCCACGATCCACTCATTTTGCTTTTTTTTTTTCATAGCTTGAAATCTTTAGATTTGCAATGTTATTATGATGTTGATTGGGCAGGGGATCCTACTAATTGTCATTCTACTATTAATTATTGCTTCTTTCTTGGTTCATCACTTATCTCTCGGCGTAGTAAGAAACAAACCATTATCTCCTACTCCAGCATTGAGGTTGAGTATTGAGCTAGTGTAGATGCAACATCTGGACTCCTATGGTTATGATGGCTTCTTTAAGACATGTGTGTTTCTTATCACTCTAGCACTCCAATCCATTACGATAATCAAAGTGCTATTTAGATAGCTCATAATTATGTTTTTCATGAGCTTACTAAATATATCGAGATTGATTGTCACTTTATTCGTCATTGTTTTCTCAATCAAACTCTCGGGCTAGTTCCTGTCACCATTGCAAATTAGAAATCAGATATCTTCACTTAAACACATTCACCTAGTCAATTTCTTGCATAAGTTTCCAAACTCAAGTTACCTTTTACATTACCACCTTGAGTTTGTGGGGTGTGTTAATGTAATATTACAATAAATTATAATATTACGGTTGACTTAGACTAATTGATTATGATAATTTTAGGACTTGATTACAGGGTTATGATTATATTTCTTAATTGTACTTGCATTGATTATGATTTTGTTTCCTTTATTATCATGGTCTACTTCTTATATAAAGGCCTTAAGCCTTCTTGTATTGTACTCATTAGAAATATAATTCTTTCTTTCTTTCTTTTCAACTCTTTCTTTTCAATTATAACCTTTTATAATTTGTTTGCAAGGCCTATCTTGTTCAATGAGCTTCACCCATTTAGTATTTAATAATCCCATTATCTAATTATCAAATGGTAAATGGAAAGCAATTTTGTTTAAAATCACCCACATGTTCGAGGCTGGTATTTTTCATTCACCACATCCCAAGCTAGATCTTCTCAATCGGGAGATATATAGTGTTGAGTGAGACCTTGATTCTTTCTTTGTGTTAATTTGGTATGGCATTTGAAGATGTTTATGGATTTTATTGATGTTATGAATGTAATGGATGCTTTTGGATGGATATAATTTATGTGTTGATGGATTAAATGTAGTGATTTTAGTGGTAATGTGAAGGGATTTGATTTGGTGAACAATTATATTCTATATATGGATTTGGTAAATTTAATACTAGATGATGTGGGTGAATTTTTTAGGTACAAAACCGTGTTTTGAATAAAAACCAAAAATAAAAAAGTAAAGAATAAAGAGAAATAGGGGGTTTTAACCATGGAAAAATTGTCAGTAAAACAAATATCTAGGAAATAAATAAAAAAAATACTAGTGATGAAATTCATGCTTTTAGCTATGAATTTCATACTTTTAGAGACAAAATTCAAATCAAATAGTATTTTTTTAATATTAAATTCTCATTCAAAGTTACAATCATAATCAACATATTATATTTCATGAATTGATAACATAATAAACTAGTAAATACAAAAAACAAACTAAACAAACAACATAACACACTAAACTCCATCTCATACTTTGTGAGATTCAAATATAAGACCTTAAAATCTTAGGGTCTTCTTTTTGCTATTAAACCAAGGTCTTATTGGCATATCAAATAGTAGTTTTTTATTGTGAAAGTAAAGCATTAGAATGTGAATTTTTTGCTACAAATGTTTTTTTTTGGGGCCAAATGCTATTTAGTAACGAAAAATTATCACATTAAAAAATTATTCATAAAAAATTAAAATCGTATAAGCGACGAATACTCCTTACTAATTACATCTCTAATTAGGTATGGAAAAATTCATTACAAGAGTTAATTGCTAATTACTACAAAATTAAGGACAGATTTTCTTTTTTTTATGAAAGAGCTTCAACAATTTTTTTATTTTTAACAATTTTTTTATTTTAGAGATCAAATTTCTTGCGCTAACTGCTGCTAATGCTCTTAATTCTTGTAGAAGATGGCTGTCGGTACAAGCGATAAAGTTAGGGTTAGGCTAGAACTTGGAATAATGCGTGTAAACAAACTAAAGCATCATCATGATCATCTAATATTCCCCTTTACAACCTATAAAACAAGGGTACCACTTCGTTGTTCCCGAAAGAGGGAGGAGATAAGAAAGCAGAGCAGACAATTCATGCACCTAGTGACATATAGTCTTAATCAATTGTTTTCTTTTCTTGGAAATTTCTCTGACCACAAAGGTTAACGCATTTGTCTTCAGGATATTTTGTTAGTAGTCATCCAACCCTTCTGTCAAACAAAAAGGCAGACTCCACCCACAAACCTAATTATAACTTGCCTAATCTTATTGGAGAGTTAATTTTCATGTGGTTACATGGTTTTATTACAATATTTTATTCGTCTTTGATAAATTAATTAGAGTCAATGTTTAAAATCATAAATATCTTAATTATTTTTTAATAGACTATGTTACCGTCAATATGATGTCACATTGATGATTATAAACTTACAAACCAAATTTTGGTTTAATGGGCTTTGAATTTATTTTTTCATAGAAATGCTGATGAGATTTTTCTTCAACTCCTCTACGAGACTATGACCCTTTTGGCGAAGAATGGGGCAAAAAGGAAAAGAAGAAGAGGAAATAGACTTGATTATCGTCTTATATCGAACTTCCTGTCTTTTTTCTCTAAGCAAAACAGGGGGAGACCACCCCTTGTTTTTGACTTTCAAAAGCCATCATGCTTAACTTTTATGGTGGATAATTAATTTTCATATATATTTTTTTCATTTTATCATCATTGAATTTTTTACAAATATATATGAAATACTGCTGGGTCTCAAACGACAAATACACGAAAGCAATGTCATCATAATAATACCCACAACTATCAACAACAATATCCTAAGCTAATAGTAATAATAAATCAAGCTACGAAGACACAAATAATACGCAGGCAATAAAATGTAGATAAAACGACACCATAATTTAACGTGAAAAACTCTCCAGTGTAAAGAAAAAAACCATGGGGCAAACCGAATAAAATCCACTATGAGAAATAAGCAAATTACAAAGTTTCAATACCTTAGGCTTTTTGCCCAAAGCTCAGTGTTTCAACAATTGGCTTAAAAACAATAAAGTTTACCTCTTTGGATTCACCAAGATAAACTACTCAAAGAATACCCAGTTGTTATACAAGTTTATCTCTCCCCTTGCTCTCTCTATGGAATAAGAAAAATATCACAAAGCCTAAAGCTTACTTTTTCTCCCTTGTATCGCCTCTCACACACAAAAAAAAAACTTCTCTTACTCTACTTTTTCAAAATATTTATGCAACACTTTATATAAAGAAAAAACAAATCCCTAACTGGCTCCAAGTAGGACTCTAATAACTAATGTGGGCTGGACCTCACACATTTAACAAATACAATGTTAGTTTATATTTTTTTTTTGTCGTCATCATCAGAGTGTTTATCCCAGTACTAGAATAGGCTACATGAACCAATATATGACCTTAAGCTAAGTCATTAACATGAATTCTCCTCCTCCACTCATTCCTATCTAAAGCAACTATTCATTCAACTCCTATTCCATTATATCTTTCTAGATTGCTTCTTTCCAAATCTCCTTTGGTCTTCACCTAATATTGATCCTTGTTACATTATTCATAGCCTCCACTTTGCTTATATTCGATATTTTATTTGTTGTCAATAAATAAATATTATTATTGATTAAAATTTTGAAAAAAAAATTAAAAGCTTAAAGTAAAAAGATATTATCAATTATAAAAAGTTATAATATTTATTTTTAAAGCTTTTCAAAGTTTTAAATTTACTCATGGATAAGATGGTATGTGAGAATCTCTCATTCACTAGCAAATTGTAAAATATATACACCATAATGTATCGTACAATCCTATATGTAAAAAATGAAAAATAATTGAAATATTAAAAGCAAATTCCTTCACTTTTACAATAATTTGCTTATACTTTAATACTTCATTCTAGAAGTGTTCATAGGTCGGACTAGGTCAAGTTTAGATAGGGCATTAAAGGATTTTAGGCAGATTAGGGATGGCGATTGGTACTTCATAAATGGGAACCCAGCATTATCTAACCTGAATAAGTAAGATTAGTGTCACGTACTGAATACCTGAATATTCGTACTATTTTCTTACATTTAGTCATATTTGGTTGGGCTGTATGCAATGTCCACACACACTTAATAGTAATTAAGCATTTTCATTTAAGCTTACTTTCCCAGGAACCACACTATTTAATTTAACTTTGTATTTATTTGTATACAACCTCAAAATTGTCTGTAGTCAATTTACATCCTAAGTATTAATATACATACACATAGTACTGTACATCTACATTTGAATACATAAAAAAAAAACAGTAAACCTCAATAGGCATTGAAAGTCGCTTGAGGGATATTGAAAGTAAAGTCCTCCTGAGTAGAATAGAAACTATTGTAGATAATCTAGAAGAAAGATAAGGGTGAGCTTATGCCCAGTAATAAATATATATATAAAAGAGCTAATACTATGCATATTATATGTAGGGATTATAAAAACATGCTCTTTCACACTGAAACCCGTAATCACACGATCTTCGGGCACATGATTGGAAAAGATACTATAGTCGATCAGATAACCAGGTTGCGTACAAAAGGATGCTTTAAAGCACCTCACTTGTCCCGGTATCTAATTCCAACTTTTAAGAGTTCCAAAAAATTTCAATGAACATGCTAAGTAACTTTTATTAACCAGTTCATAACATCTTCATGATAACCGTACGTACCAGAAAACATATAGTAATCATTTTCAAAATACAATACAGATTAGAAAACATAACTAAATAAACACACTGAAATCAGAAGTAATCAAATCTGGGAGTGCTTGGATTAGCTAGGGATTTACCACCCTAGTAAAGCAGTATCGTGAAGATTAGGTTGCACCCAATAGACTCATGCAATATAAGTAACGACATATGGCCATAATCAAAGATCTATAATGTACACTAGCCAGGTGACACTTGTGGGCGCTAAAGACGTGGCTAGGGTCAAATAGCAATGAAGCAGAATAGAAGAGCACGTACCCACAAGTAGCTATGGGGCCAACAGTCTCAAAACAATTCATAAACCAATTCAGAATCATTTACAGAGATCAATTTAGTAAATCATATCTTTAGACAATCCATAATGCATTAAAATAAAAAAAACATTATAATTAAAGGACAAAAATTCATCAAATATTCTCGATTTAGTACCCAAGATTCAAAATATTTTATTTACGTATAACAGTGATATAAAAACATGAATATATTTTGGGAAGGGCAAAAACTAATAAAAATCCCTTAAAAAATTGAGTTACAAATTTGGTATGCCTTTGTGACCTTTAAGGAAACTCAACCAAAACACACTTTCACTTCACTTCTAATCACAAAACTAAGCCAAATAATGATTTTAAGGATTTAAATTCATTTCAGGAAATTTTGGCAAGTAACGGTGCTGCCTATCCTAGCCTTCCTGCACGAAACACAGTTTATAACCACAATTCCAGTTTCGACAATTTCAATCAGAACATCAATTTTAATCTTATAAACCTCATCATTTCCAATGCAACACAGTATCTCTACGCTTTTTACATATATCTCTTACCACTTGGATATCACCGAATTGCATGATTAGCACCAGTATCCACACCTCACTTCAGAGCTACAAAACAACACGCAAACACAGTTTATTCACTACACTTCGGTTATAATGAATATTTAACTCCTTGAGATTCAACACATTGCTTATTGCAGCCCTAAATCCACTCAACTTCATACCATTGCTAGCATTGCAACTACCGTCAAAACACCTCCATTTTCAATTCTAATTTCACCTTCAATCTCGTATTAATTTATATGTTATTCTAAAATCCAAAACACATTAAATTGAGCACTCCTTCAGTCTCCCCTTCACTTGGTCGCATGGTGTTTCCCTTCCTCCACAACTCATTTCTTCAATTTAAGCCTAAATTCATGTTCTACACTTGTTCTACATTGATTCTACATCATTTTCACATCAAAAAACGTCACATTCATGCATGGAGGATGATGGTCAAAACCCTAAGAGAGAGAATTACATGGTTTTATTTTGATCCAAGCTCAAATTCATGCCTAAAAACCTCAAACACATAGTGTACAATCATGAAAACATGAAAAATCACAAGCTTTCTCTCTCTCCTCTCACTCTCTTACCTTGGCTGAAAGTTGTAAGGATCCAAACACTGTCAAAATGGCCACTTTAAAGCTTCATTTTGGTACTATGTTGTTGTTATCTTTAAATTGACAAGTATTTTGAAATGACAAATTTCAAGTAAGCTTAAAAATGATTTTTCTCTAAGTAAATTTGCTTTGAATGAACTCTATGATAGAAAATATTTTAAACAAGTTTTGGAGTGTGATTTCAACTGAAAAAGTCAGTAAATACTCTTAAGAAAAGTGCTAGAAGTTGATGAACTGACTTAAAATCACAAAAAACCATAAACTATCTCAAATTGCAGTTAAAGACGTGCAGGAAGGCATTCTGGTTAAAAGGGATCGATCCCTTATGTAAAAGGATCGATTCCATTTTGGCAGTAAGTTGGACAGGCTTCCTGGAACAGGTTGGAATGCCTAAGGGAGAAAGGGGATCGATCCCTTTGCACGGGTCCTGACACTAACGGCTAGTTTTTGAGGGTTTCAACAGGAAGAAATGCATTAAAGGCTTCACCAACTGTTCCATTCGTTTGGTCGGTTATAAATAGAGGCATTTATGAAGTTTGGAGGTAGAACAAGCACTGAAAAATCCTCAAGCTTCAAGAGAGAAATTCAAATCTGAAAGTGTTCATTGTGTTACTCCATTTTGTGAGACTCATCTGTATTCTTCACCCATTCACTGAAATTCTTGTTATTCAAGGGGTGAGCTATCCTTGTAAGGTCTAATATTGTAGAGTATTGAGTAGCAATACAAGGGTAGAGGCTTAGAAGGAGATTTCAAAGTCTCTAGAAAGATTGTAAGAGGTCTTGCCACACCTTCAAGTGGTTTGTAAGGATTTTCAAGGAAGAGGTGAATCAAAACCTTGACAAGGAGTTCAAGGAGAGAGGACGTAGGCAAGAGATTGGCCGAACCTCTATAAACTTGTGTTTGCTTCTCTTTCCCTTACTCTTATTTACTGCATTTATTTCATTATTGTTTATTTTGCTTGGATTGTGCATTAAGAGCTAGGAAAATTAGAAAGAATTAGAAAAACCGATTCACCTCCCTCTTGGTAGAGCCAACAATTGGTATCAGAGCTTGGGCTCGAGATTGAATTAAATTAACATCTATCGAGTAAAAACGATCATTAATGGCTCAAACTAGTTTGTCTACACCCTTGGTAGGAGAGGGACACTCTACGGTTAGACCTCCACTCTTTAATGGTGAAAACTATGCCTATTGGAAGACTAGAATGATGCTATTTATTCAAGCCAATGATTATGAAGTGTGGAGAATTATTGTTAAAGGTCCTCTTATTCCTATTAAGAAAGTAGATGGGTCGGATGTGCCTAAGAAAGAAGATGAGTGGTATACTAATGATATTAGGATGGCACAACTTAATGCTAAAGCAATGCACACACTATTTTGTGCATTAGGACCAAATGAGTATAATCGAGTTTCACAATGTGAGAATGCTAAACAAGTTTGGGATAAACTAGCAATCACACATGAGGGAACCACACAAGTCAAAGAAACCAAATTAGGCATGCTCACTCAAGACTATGAACTATTTAGAATGAAGAATGATGAGTCAATTAGTGACATGTTTACTAGGTTTACGGACATAATAAATGGTCTTAAAGCTTATGGAAGAGTCCTTAAAGTAGAGATGGTGAAAAAGGTTCTCAATAGCTTACCTAAATCATGGGAAGCTAAAGTCACTGCTATTGAAGAATCTAAGGATCCTCATACACTCTCTTTGGATGAACTTATGGGATCCTTACTCACTTATGAGATGAAAATTAAGAGAAATCAAGATCCCCCAAAGAAAGTTGGAGTAGCACTAAAATCCACCACAATTGAGGAATCAAAAGATGATCATGATGTAAGTGGTGATGAAGAGGATTTGGAAATGGCCATGTTTGCCAAAAGATTCAATAAATTCATGAGGATGAGAGCTAGTGCAAACTCTAGGAGACCCCCTAGGAGAGAGTTAAATAGAGGTGAAACTAGTAGGAAAGAAAAGGACCAAATTATTTGTTATGAATGCAAAAAACCTGGTCATATTAAATTTGATTGTCCTTTGTATAGAAAGCAAAATGAGAAGAAACAAAAGAAGAAGGCAATGGTGGCTACTTGGAGTGATAGTGATTGCTCCGATGAAGAGAATGTGGAAGATGAAGTAGCCAACCTTTGTTTCATGGCTTTTGAAGATGAGAAGGTAACGTCTAATTTATTATATACTAATGAATACACTTTTGATGAATTGCAAGATGCATTTGATGAGTTAGCCAATGAATTTGAATGCATGAATTTGAAATATAAGAAAATGATCTCTAAGTTGAAAAAGGAGAATGAAATGCTTGTGAATGTTAAATTAGAATGTGAAAAGAAATTAGAGAATGCAAATCTAGAAATAGAAGAATTAAATAGAAAGAACATTAATTTGCAAAACTCCTTTTCTAGATTTTACATGGGTCAACAAAAACTTGATCAAATGCTAGAGACTCAAAGAGCATTCTTTGATAGAGAAAGGTTAGGCTATAATGCATCAAAGAGACTCATCTTAAAAATTTCCTAGTTAAAGATAGAAAATTTGTTTTGTGCACATTATGTAATAAACTAGGACACTTTTCACAAGCATGCACCTCTAGAAAGACCATGTTTAGAGGAAAAATGGCTGTCAAGATTTGGGTGCCTAAACATATTTTAAATTCAAGTGATGAGTCCTTAAAGATGAAATGGATCCCTAAAGGATCAAAAATTATTAGTACTAACTCTCAAGGACCCAAGAAAATTTGGGTACCTAAGATAAAAGCTTGATGTGTTTGTAGGAGGAAGAGTATTGCTACAAGGCTAAGTCCAAGGAGCATTGGTACCTTGATAGTGGATGCTCAAGACACATGACGGGTGACAAGAGCCAATTCAAGTTCCTAAAGCATAAAAGTGGTGGAGAAGTCACATTTGGAGACAACTCCAAAGGACAAATTGAAGGAATTGGCTCAATTGGTAACTCTTCCTCAACTATTGAGAATGTGTTGTATGTTAGAGGCTTAAAACATAATTTATTTAGTATTAGTCAATTGTGTGATAAGGGATTTAAAGTTATGTTTGATAATTTGTGTTGCAATGTTGTTTATGCCAAAACTAATCAAATTGTGTTTATTGGACATAGACATGGAAATATTTATATTGTGGATTTAAATGAACTTAATAGCAAAAATGTATGCTTTATGGCCACTAGAGAAGATGAACCTTGGTTATGGCATAGAAGACTAGGTCATGCTAGCATGCATGTTTTGTCTAAGTTAGCCAAAAGAGATCTAGTAGTAGGATTACCTAAGCTTCAATTTGAAAATGATAAAGTTTGTGAGGCATGTGTAATAGGAAAACACAAAAGAATTTCATTTAAATCTAAGAAGTGTGTCACTACCTCTAGATCACTTCAACTTCTTCACTTAGATCTCTTTGGACCAACTAGGACAACTAGTTTAGGAGGTAAACACTATGGATTTGTGATAGTTGATGATTACACTAAGTTTACTTGGGTGTTCTTTTTAAGTGTGAAGAATGAGGCCTTAGATAAATTCATTGTTTTCTCAAAACTTGTTCAAAATGAAAAAGGTTATTCCATTTCAAGTATTAGAAGTGATCATGGAAAAGAATTTGAAAATCTTGGTTTTGATATGTTTTGCAATGAAAACGGTATTAGCCATAACTTTTTAGCTCCTAGAACTCCTCAACAAAATGGGGTAGTTGAAAGGAGAAATAGAACTTTAGAAGAAATGGCTAGAACCATGCTTTGTGAAAATAACTTACCTAAATATTTTTGGGCTAAAGCAGTAAACACCTCTTGCTATGTTATAAATAGAGCTATGGTAAGGCCTATTTTAAAGAAAACTCCCTATGAGCTTTATAAAGGAAAAAGACCTAACATAAGTTATTTTCACCCATTTGGATTTAAATGTTTTGTTTTGAACAATGGTAAAGATAACCTAGGAAAATTTGATGCTAAAAGTGATGAAGGTATTTTTCTTGGCTATTCTCTAAATTCTAAGGCCTATAGAATTTTCAATAAAAGAACACTTGTAGTAGAAGAGTCAATACATGTAATTTTTGATGAATCAAATATCACTAGTAGAACCAATCTTAATGATGAAGTTGAGATTTTTGATGAACATATAGTTGATCCATCTCAAGATAAGGATGTTAGAGATCAATTAGAAGATCTTACTATTAACAAAAATGAGGAGTCCATGGAACAAGAAATAATTGAGAAGGAATCTAGGTGTCCTAGAGAACTAGGATATGTGAAAGAAAATGATATTGTTGGAGATCCAACCATTGGAGTTAGGACTTGGTCAACATATAGAAACATATGTCAACATGTAGCCTTTGTGTCACAATTTGAACCAAAGAAAGTGGATGAGGCCTTGAATGATGAAAATTGGATTATGGCCATGCAAGAAGAATTAAATCAATTTGATAGAAGCAAAGTGTGGACATTAGTAGAAAGACCTAAAGATTATCTCATCATTGGAACCAAATGGATATTCAAGAACAAGATGGATGAAAATAGCATTATTGTTAGAAACAAGGCTAGGTTAGTAGCTCAAGGATATAGACAAGAAGAAGGAATAGACTATGATGAAACCTATGCTCCGGTAACTAGATTAGAAGCCATTAGGATGCTACTTGCCTTTACATGCTATAAGGATTTTAAGTTATATCAAATGGACGTGAAAAGTGCTTTCTTAAATGGTTATATAAATGAAGAGGTTTATGTTGAGCAACCTCCCAGTTTTGAAAATCCAAAATTTCCTAACCATGTTTTCAAACTTTCAAAAGCCTTATATGGATTAAAACAAGCTCCTAGAGCTTGGTATGAAAGACTTTCAAAGTTTTTAATCGAAAAAGGTTTTACAAGAGGAAAGGTAGACACAACCTTGTTTATTCAATCTAAGGGTCATGACTTATTAGTAGTTCAAATTTATGTAGATGATATCATTTTTGGATCTACAAATGAGTCATTGTGCAAAAATTTCTCTAAACTAATGTAAGGTGAATTTGAAATGAGTATGATGGGAGAATTAACCTTCTTTCTAGGACTTCAAGTTAAACAATGTAAAGAAGGTATTTTCATAAATCAAGCTAAGTACACTAAAGATTTGCTCAAAAGATTTGGAATGGATGAATCTAAACCTTTCTCTACACCTATGAGCACAAATATTAAGCTTGATAAGGATGAAGGAGGAAAGTGTGTAGACACTAAACTATATAGGTCTATGATTGGCTCATTGCTATATTTAACTGCTAGTAGACCTGATATAATGTTTAGTGTATGCTTGTGTGCTAGATTTCAATCATCCCCTAGAGAATCACACTTACAAGCAGTAAAAAGAATCCGTAGATACCTAAAAGACACTTCTTCCTTAGGACTTTGGTATCCTAAGGATTCTACACTTGATCTCCATGCCTATTCCGATGCAGATTTTGGTGGATGCAAAGTGGATAGAAAAAGCACATCGGGAACATGTCAATTCTTACGAAGTAGGCTTATTTCATGGTTCTCTAAGAAACAAAATAGCGTAGCTCAATCCACAACCGAGGCTGAATATATAGCTTCCGGAAGTTGCTGTGCTCAAGTGTTATGGATTAAGCAACAAATGAGAGACTATGGAACAGAAATGAACCATGTTCCCATTAAGTGTGACAACACTAGTGCTATCAATCTTACAAAAAATCCCATCCAACACTCTAGAACCAAGCACATTGAGATTAGACATCATTTTATACGAGATCATGTGCAAAAAGGGGACATTATTCTAGAGTATGTAGATACATTGCACTAATTAGCTGATATTTTCACCAAACCCTTGGACAAGGAGAGATTTTGCACTCTTAGAGGTGAATTAGGTATTATGAATGCTCCTTGAATTAATTTGATGGCTTAAGTTAGTTTGTTATGATTGCAAGAACGAACTTTGGAAAATATACTTACCACTTGCAAATCATGACTTTAATTTGCCATGTTACTAGTCATGATCTTATCTTTTGAGGTTGAACTGTTGAAATTTGTGCGTTTTGATCATGTTAAATGTTCTTCATTAGCCAACACCCACTTTCTGATGTTTAAGACAGGTTCACAATCATGTTCACTTAGTTTGTCAAAGCTGTTCAACATATTCTCAACATTCTTCTGCAATTTTCTGCATTTTCCTGCACTATTTCTGCAATTTTTCAAACTTATTTCATGCATCTCAAGTGGAAACAATCAGATTTTGCGTTTAAGATGGTAAAAATGCATTTTTCAAATCATTTTTATGCATCACGAATAAGGCAATGGACTAAGGGGTCAATTCTTATGAAAATTGGATTGATTTCCGGGTCATTTAGGCGTAAAAATCTGGGTTTTTGCTATGAGGGATCGATCCGTTTCATTATCGGATCGATCCGATAGCATCAGAGTGGGCAGGAGTACACACTGCCAAAAACGGATCGATCCCATCCTTAAAGGGATCAATCCCTTCGGGCAAACCTTCACGCATGCCCTTGTTAAAAAGTCGGGATTTCACTCATTTTCTCTATTCCTCTTCCCCATCGTCCGTAAGCCTTCCCCTTTCTCCATTCCTCCTTCCACAACCTTCAAGATCTCACTCATTTCTACACCAAATCACTTCATTCTTTCACCAATCTTCCTCATTTCTTTCTCTTTTTCATTTCCCCTCCTCATTTCCTGACAAAATCTCCTCTTTTCTTCTCTTCCTTCTTCCTCCACACCATGGTTACTATTCACCCAACATTTCAATTGTAAGTTTTTCTCACATTTTTCATTCCATTTTTCTTGCATTTCTAATTTCTTTCATTTTGTCTTGACTGCCCATTTGCATATCTTGCATTAATTTCCTCTCCATCTAGGTTTTCATTTCATTTGGCACTTGTCTTTTTCTAGGAATTATACTTAGCCTATTTGTAGTTGTTCATCCGAAATTCCTTATCATAATTGTTACATGCATCTTGGGTTGTGGCTCTCCACTGTTAGTTAGGGTTATCTTTCCCCATACTCCTATCTATCCTCACTCAAACTTGTGCCTATCACCTATTCGACAAAACTCCTCTTAGACATTTCCCTCATCATTCTTCCTCCCCATGGCTCCCAAAGTCAAACATGCTGTCTCTCGAAAAAGATCTGGTCCCTCCTCTTCCTCCGCCTCCATTCCAACCGCCTTCAATCGCTGTTTTAGGAATGCGGAAGAGAAAAACCGTTACCATGCCCTCTTTGCCCATATACGCGTCAAGCACTGCCGCCCAATTGACTTCGGTTTTTTGGAATCGATTAACTTTCCCTACTTGGCCAAATTTGACGCCTTCCATTGGACATACTTTCTCAAAATCAACACTTCGGTTCCTTTGAACATCATTCGAGCTTTCTTTTCCAATGCCAAAGTTATATATTCGCCTAATAACCCATGTAAGGCGGTGGGAATTCAATCATTTGTTATGGGTCGGGATGTTGAAATCACCAAATATTCTCTCTCTCGTGCCTTTCGAATTCCGGAGCATGGTCTTGCACGCAAAAATGTCAATGTCCCATTAGAATTCAATATCGTCAATGACCGTGCGGGTGACCTTCCCGTCTTTGCTCGCCTTCTCCACATCATCATCTCTTGGAATCTTCGCCCACTTGGCACCAAATATTCCCAACTCCGGAGACTTGATCGTTTTTTGCTTCATCACATTCACTCCCCTGATGGCGATCGACCGGATCTTCTCTATTTCATTCTCCACAATTGGATCAAGATTGTTCTTGGCAAAGTTTAGACAATTGTCTTCCCACAACCACTTGCCTTCTACCTACTCGACCATGGTATTGTTCGTGTGAGCCTGGCATCCTTCCAAAGGCAGGCCACATCATCAACCTTGCTACTTTGCATAATCTTGGCTGGTACTCTTGTCAGCAAGGTGATACCCTCGTTTGGGAAAAGGCCCATGGTGCTCCAGCATCTCCCAGACATGACCCGGATGAAGGCAGCGATGAAGGCGATGATGAAGAGACAGCTCCTGCCGCAACCACATCTTCAGCCCCATCCGCCTCGACCTCGGTCTCTCTTGACCAAATCATGCTATCGCTTCAAAACCTCCAGGCCACCGTTACTCAATGCTTTGATCATGTCGACGCTCGCCTTGACACCATGGAGGTTACACAGGCTGCCTTATTTGATGAAGTTCAAGACATCTGCATGCAGCATGAGGACTACATGGATCAGTATCATAAGACCTTTCCCAGGCGTTGATTTTGTTCTTTTTATGTAGGGTGTGCATTTACCTTGTTATGCTTAAATGTTTGAACCTCTGTGCTATGTTTGTTGAACTTCACTGTCAGATTTTGTCTTTGTCTATGTAAACTTTGTTAGATGTTTGAACCTCTGTGATATGGCATGTTATATATTTCTGGTTCTTTTATCATTCTGCCATGGTTTATCTATGTTTTTCAATATCTCTCCTTGACCTAGTGCTTTAAATTGACTAACCAATTCCTCATGTCACTTATTCTTGTTGAGGGGGAGTATGTCATTTTTTTTGCTATGACAAAAAGGGGGAGAATTAATGTAATCTTGGTACTTAAAGGGGAAGCTAATTTTGAAATCTTGGTATAAATTAATCTTGGTACTTAAAAAGGAAGCTAATTTTGAGGGGGAGCAAATATTAAGGGGGAGCATTATTTTCAAAAATTTAAGCATTGTCATTTTCTAAGCAAATTTACCTTAAGTTTTGTCATATCAAAAAAGGGGAGATTGTTATCTTTAAATTGACAAGTATTTTGAAATGACAAATTTCAAGTAAGCTTAAAAATGATTTTTCTCTAAGTAAATTTGCTTTGAATGAACTCTATGATAGAAAATATTTTAAACAAGTTTTGGAGTGTGATTTCAACTGAAAAAGTCAGTAAATACTCTTAAGAAAAGTGCTAGAAGTTGCTGAACTGACTTAAAATCACAAAAAACCATAAACTATCTCAAATTGCAGTTAAAGACGTGCAGGAAGGCATTCTGGTTAAAAGGGATCGATCCCTTATGTAAAAGGATCGATCCCATTTTGGCAATAAGTTGGACAGGCTTTCTGGAACAGGTTGGAATGCCTACTGGAGAAAAGGGATCGATCCGTTTGGTAAAGGGATCGATCCCTTTGCACGGGTCCTGACACCAACGGCTAGTTTTTGAGGGTTTCAACGGGAAGAAATGCATTAAATGCTTCACAACTGTTCCATTCGTTTGGTGGGTTATAAATAGAGGCATTTATGAAGTTTGGAGGTAGAACAAGCACTGAAAAATCCTCAAGCTTCAAGAGAGAAATTCAAATCTGAAAGTGTTCATTGTGTTACTCCATTATGTGAGACTCATCTGTATTCTTCACCCATTCACTGAAATTCTTGTTATTCAAGGGGTGAGCTATCCTTGTAAGGTCTAATATTGTAGAGTATTGGGTAGCAATACAAGGGTAGAGGCTTAGAAGGAGATTTCAAAGTCTCTAGAAAGATTGTAAGAGGTCTTGCCACACCTTCAAGTGGTTTGTAAGGATTCTCAAGGAAGAGGTGAATCAAAACCTTGACAAGGAGTTCAAGGAGAGAGGACGTTGGCAAGAGATTGGCCGAACCTCTATAAACTTGTGTTTGCTTCTCTTTCCCTTACTCTTATTTACTGCATTTATTTCATTATTGTTTATTTTGCTTGGATTGTGCATTAAGAGCTAGGAAAATTAGAAAGAATTAGAAAAACCGATTCACCCCCCCTCTCGGTAGAGCCAACAGTTGTAAAGCTCTAAAAATTGAACAGATTTGGCAAAGACTGTTTTCAGTTTCGGATTGTTTTACTAGGATTTTTAAGAGCTTTCTCTCTCTAAAGTGAAGCTTTGTTAATGAAGGAGTGAGAAGAAGAGAGGTGGATGGCAATGAAGAGAAGATGACTAGAAAAATCCTTTTTAATTAATATCTTTTAATGCTATTAAAATAGCCCTAACCTTCGAATCGTGTAATTTGGACAGTTTTGTGTGATTTAGTCTATCAATCAACATGGCATAAAACTTTGTCACACACGGATTTATCTATGACTGTCAGTTGGTCTTAAATCAATTTAGATTGATCGTAATTTATAGTTGTTTTTCAACCCATGGACTTAATTGTCATTTTTGAAATTATTGCACGCTTTTCAAAACATGTACAAACAAAGGAATTTTAGGATGTAGATTATTACCATCACATTATTTTGCTAAAAATATTAGTACTATAAGGCTTCATCTCCTTCAGAGCAATACGAGGCTCAGTAGGGCCCACAGTCCAAATCTTCATTATATCTATGAAACACAAGGTATATAAATAGCTATGAAATATCTTAGTTTCCTAGCTTCTAATAATATAGAATAACACTAAGAAGTGTGAATCTCACATCCTCTCCATCTTAGAAAATTTGATCCTCCAAATTTGATCAAACTTGTCCAACGAATAGCTCTAGATATTTCTCTTTCATTAGGCTCTCTAATTCCCAAGTAGCCTCTTTTGCTGTGTGGTACTGCCAAAGAACCTTTACCAGAGGAATCATCCTAGACTGTAATACTTTCTTCTTTTGATCCAAGATCTGCATTGGTTTCTCAACATAGCTCGTATCTTCCCTGATCTCCAGCAGCTCATATTAAATCATGTGAGAAGATCTAGATGATACTTCCATAATATCGACATGTGGAAGACATTGTGTACCTCGGATAACTCAAGTGGTGAGGCTAACCAGTATGCCATATCTCCTACTCAGTTTAAGATTTCAAACGGCCCAATGTAGCAAGGACTTAACTTCCCTTTTTTTTCGAATCTCATGATATCTTTGGACAATTAAACTTTCATAAACACAAAATTCCCCACTGAAAATTCCAAATGTTGGCATCTAACATCTGCATAACTCTTTTGCTAACTCTGAGCAATCTTCAACCTGTCACAAATAAGCCAGACATCTTTGGAAGTCTGCTAAACCGGATCGAAAACTAAAATCTTTCGATACGCAACTTCTTCCCAGCCAATAAGGAAGCAGCATCTTCTGCAATACAAAGCTTCATAAGGTGCCATACCGATGCTGGAGTGATAACTATTGTTATAAGCAATTTCTGCCAGTGGTAGATGATTGTCCCAGGAGCCTTTAAAATCCAGTGCACAAGCTCTCAACATATCTTGGAGTGTCTAAATTGTGTGCTCGAACTGCTTATTAGTTTACGGATGGAAAGCTATGTTGAAATTCAATCAAGATTCCATAGCATCCTGAAAATACTCCAAAAAATGAGAGGTGAATCAAGAATTTCTATCAGAAGTAATGCTCACTGGAACTCTATGTAATTTGACAATCTCCCTGACATAAAGATCGGCTAAGGCACTTAGAGAATCTGTGGACTTAATAGTAAGAAAGTGAGCTAATTTCGTCAGTCTATCAACAATCACCCCGATTGCATCATGATTCCTCTTGGTCTTCAGCAAAGCTATGATGAAATCCATGGTGATATGCTCCCATTTCCACATTGGTATCGGTAGAGGCTGAAGCATTCCTGCTGATTTCTAATGCTTTACCTTTACTTACTAACAAGTGAGGCATCTTACAACGAACTCGGCAATCTCTTGCTTTACGTTAGGCGACTAGTACACTTTACAAAGATTATGATACATCTTGTTACTACCCAGATGTAAAGTGTACTTCAAAGTATGCACCTCGGTTAGAATCAATTCTCTCAACTGTTTATCTTCGAGAATACAAATTCGATTTCTGAACCTTAAAATACCATTTGGGCTGATCTCATGCTCTGACTGAACACCCAACTGTATCTGACTATCAACCTCAATACACTCAGTATCCTCCCTCTAAGCATTTCTGATCCAATCCATCAAATTAGGCTCAATTCAAAGACTAGCAATAAAACCATATCTTTCAGAAGGAGTGACATTCAAACTAAGGCTTGCAAACTACTCTAATAAATCATATTCCCAAACTATCATGTAAGAAACCATATCCATGTGTTTCCTGCTCAAGGAATCTGCCACCACATTTGCTTTTCCTGGGTGGTATAGTGTCTCGCAGTCATAATCTTTCAGCAGCTCATGCATCTACACTGCCTCATATTCAGTTCATGCTGCGAGAACAGATACTTGAGACTTTTATGGTTAGTATATACCGAAACTTCTCACCATATATATAATGTCGCCATATATTCAATGCAAATACCATGACAGCTAGTTCCAGATCAAGGGTAGGATAGTTCTTCTTATAGTCTTTCAACTGACGAGAACTATAAGCAACCACTTTCTCATTTCGCATTAGCACACAACTCAAACTTAGTGAGGAGGTGTCATTGTACATTGGAAAACCCCCTAAACCACTTGGAATAGTAAGGACCAGTGTTGTAGTTAATCTTCACTTCAATTCTTGAAAACTACACTCACAGGCATCGGTCCATTCAAACTTAACATCTTTGCACAAGAGACGCATTAGAAGAGCAGCCAATCGAGAAAAGTGTAAGACCCAGTTATTTTGTATTGTACATGTACAATTATTCATTTATTTATTAATAAATGATTTATTTCTAAAGATTTTATAAATTGTAAATATAAAAGGATGTGGGCTCCACTTGAAATTTTCATGCCCAAATGAAAGTATGAATATGGAAACAATGCACAAATGATGGAATGACTATAATGAGAAAATTTTAGAGACTCGAAATTATGTTATTTTCAGTGTTTGAAGTTGTTGGCAAACAAATCCGAAAATGACGGATATGTCCCAAGGATATTTTCGTAAATTCTTCTAAAACTAAAAAGGAATTGGGACGAAGTAAAAATATCATGTTATTCTACATGAAAAGCACTTCAACATACTGTCAAAAGATTCTTTGAAACAGTCATAAAAACAGAAAAATTCGCTAGCGGGTCGCGAGGGTAAAACTGTAATTTCTCACTATTCGTGCACTACGCGTCAACGAAACAACTTCTAATCATCAAGATATGATTAATATGACTAATTGGAATTGGAATCCAAAAATTTGGAGCACGTTTACATGGTTTTTACTCCAACGGGACCGTAAAGGAAAATCGTCCAAAATTGCATAGCTAGGGGCATTTTGGTTAAAGCCCAGTTAGCAGCTGAAGGCCATTGTTTACCTTCTTCCTCCAACAACCCACACCATTTTCCAAGCAAAAAAGAAAGAAAGAAAATTTTCAAGTTTAGATATCTTAAACTACTTGGAATTTTGATACAATTTATATACCAAAATTGATCCTCTCTCTCTCCTTAACATTTCTACACCAAAATCTCATCTTATAAGCCATCATACAAGGAGATATACACCCTCAAAGTTTCAGCCAAAGGAGGTAAGCTTACCATTCCTTGTGATTTCTTTAAAACCAATGGTAGATTTCTGTAGCTTTAAGTGTGTTAAGCATGATTATGCCATTAGAATCAATTAAACTGAGCTAAATAAGATGATGCCATGTGAAGGGGGTTTAGGCCAATGATGGAACATAGGGAATTCTTGAGCTTTCATGCATGAAAAGCATGTCAAAATGATGAATGAGCATGGTAGAACATGATTTAGCCATTAGATTGTTGAAAATCCCATTGAATCACCACCTACCATATTCGGTCATGATAAGGGGGCTGGAATTTGTGGCTGTTTCTAATAGTTTGAGGGTAAATTTATACTGTGGAAAATGCAAGGAGTCTTCCAGTATGCTCGGATTTAAATTTCGACGCAAAATGAGGAAGTTATGCTATGTTACCAGTAGAAATTATACTGCAAAAATATTTGTAGTGTTTAAAGAGGCTACATTTAGATTTAAACAATAGCTTAAAAAATAAGTATTTAAGTAGTTAATAATTTTGATGGAATTATTTGTAGCCCGAGAATAACAAATTTTATGTGGTGCATCCAAAGAGCTCAATTTTACTATACAGGTAAAGGATGCGTATGTAAGCTGTAGCGATATTTCGAAAGCATAAATATTATACATATAATTTTATAAGAATATTTTTGGAATGAAATGCATTGAAATCTGTGGAATTTAGGCTGTTTGTTGTATATGGAGCTATGTTTAATTTGCAGGACGGCTAGGGTAATAGCAGTCGTTATGCTGCTAAAAATTTCTAAAATATTTTCTAAAAATATTAGAAAATATTTAACTACATGGTTTAATTATTTCCTACCCTTGGAAATGAGAAATTTATTATTTTTCATAAAACATAAATATACCAAAAAATATTAATTAAATATTCATGTTACCAATTTTACTGATAGAGCAGAGAGGGAGTGTGCAACTCCAGTAGCTTCACCAGTTGCACCACCTCCACCACCACCTGCACAGCCTATTCCCAAGCCTCAGCCAGTACAGTAGGCACAAGCTGTACCACCACCGCCACCAGTATGGCCGCCCAGGGATGTAGAGTCTTATTGTGATGTAACTATGGTGCAATAGTTTACTAAGCTTAATTCGCCGAAATTTAAGGGTTATAAGGACCCACTGGTGGTAGAGCAGTGAATTACAGTTGAAGAGAAGCTATTCAGGTACATGAGATGCACAGATACTGAGAGGGTCAGACTAGTAGTGTTCTAGATGACAGATGATGCGGAGCACTGGTGGAAGTCCGCACAAACAGTTTTGTTCGCCCAACATCCAGTGATTTCTTGGCAGATATTTGAGGATGCATTCCGCCACCAATATATTTTAGATACTGCCCAGAAGATGTTATAGCAGGAGTTCATGGAGTTAGTACAAGGCAGTATGACAGCGGATTAGTATGAGTCACGATTCACGACACTTAGTAGATTCGATCCACTGATACAGATTCATGAGCGGCATAAGATAGATTGGTTTAAGGTTGGGCTGAAACCTTCGATTAGATCAAAGTTGGCTCCATTTGACATCAGGACATATGTTGAGGTGGTCAGGCGAGCTCACTTATGCGAGCAGGACTTTTAGCAATCTCATATTGAGCCAGCATCTAAGAGTAAGTTTAAGGGAAAGGGTAAGGTGAAGAGGAGCTCAGAGGACAGAGTAAGTAGAGATCAGCCTAAGAGGGCTAGATCGTCGGGCATCCAGATTTCAGAGGGTCGAGTTACGAGATCAGCCACTACTGCGCCTACTACTGGACCTACACAGACATCGAGGGGTATCGCGACCAGGTGTACGATGTTTGGTAGGTTGCATGATACACGACCTTGTTACTTGATGACTAAGGTTTGTTTTAGATGTGGGTAGACAGAACACTTGATGAAGGATTGCCCGACGTTACTGGAGTTAGCTGCATCTACTACTCCAGCCCCTAGTCCACCTTTACTAGCACCAGTAGCTCTAGTTGAGATTGAAAGAGCCACACCTTCCTAGCCGAGACGGGCGACTACAGCAGAGAAGGGTAAGAAGCTCATGACTCAAGGACGGGTGTATGCATTAGACCAGGAGACTGCTAATGCATCTGCAGATGTTATTAAAGGTAAAATCTATATTTTTGATATACCTGCTTTGGCATTACTCGATCCTGGCTCGATTTATTCATTTATATCACCTGCTCGTGCTAACAGAGTTCCAGTAGAATTGGAGCTGTTAGGATATGCGTTACAAGTAAATACACCTTTTAAAGAAGTTCAGACGACAGATATAGTGTATAGGAATTGCAAAGTAATGGTAGGAGAGAAGAACACAACAGCTAACCTAATTTTGTTAATGATGTACTATTTTGATGTAATATTAGGAATGGACTGGTTAGTTGCAAATTTTGTAACCTTAGATTGTCATACTAAGTTTGTTATCTTTTCTCAACCAGAGCATTATGTTGTAAAGCTTTATGATAAATCATATGAAAATGAGATGTTTACTAAATTGTTTCAATGGTATATGAATGTTTTGAAGGTTATATTGCCTATGTAGAGGATGTGGAGAAGAGACAGCCTGAGTTGCATAATATTCCTGTGGTCAAGGATTTTTCGGATGTATTCTCGAAGAGGGTTACCATCGGATAGGGAGATGGAATTTGTTATTGATTTGGTACCCAGCACAGAGCCTATTTCTAAGCCCCCGTATCGGATGGCATTGACAGAGTTGGAGGAGCTTAAGAAGCAGCTCCAAGAGTTATTGGGTAAAGGGTTTATCCAACCTAGTGTGTCTTCGTAGGGTACACCGATTTTATTTGTTCGAAAGAAGGATGGGAGCCTGAGATTGTGTATTGATTATCGGATGTTGAATAGGGCTACCATCAAGAATAAGTACCCCCTGCTCAGGATTGATGATTTGTTTGATCAGTTGAGGGGTGCATAGGTGTTTTCTAAGTTTGATCTCCGATCGGGTTACCATCAGCTTAAGATTCAGGATTCAGATGTTCCTAAGACAGCATTCTGAACTCGATATGGACACTATGAGTTTCTGGTGTTGCCATTAGGGTTAACTAAAGCCCCTGCAACATTTATAGGCTTGATGAATAAGGTGTTTAAGCCCTTTTTGGATTGGTTTGTGATAGTATTCATAGATGATATTTTGGTATATTCTAAGTCTCCGGAGGAACATGAGCAGCATCTTCGTACAGTTCTACAGACCCTCAGAGACCACAAGTTATTTGTTAAGCTCAGTAAGTGTGCGTTCTGGCTGCATCATGTGATATTTCTGGGACATGTAGTGTCAAAGGACGAGGTGTTTGTTGATCCGTCCAAGATAAAGGCCATAGTTCAATGGGAGAGGCCTACGACGGTGATTGAGAATAGGAGTTTCTTGGGTCTAGTTGGATATTACAGATGGTTTGTTGAGGGGTTTTCCATATTAGCTGCTCCGTTGACGTGACTCACACTTAAGGACGTCAGATTTGAGTGCTCAGATGCGTGTGAGCGTAGCTTTCAAGACTTAAGGCGGAGACTTACTACTGCTCCAGTGTTAGCCCTTTCCAGCAGATCTGGTGGATTTTTAGTGTATACAGGTGCTTTCGCACAGGGGTTAGGGTGTGTATTAATGCAGGATGGTCGAGTGATTGCTTATGGTTCTTGGCAGCTTAAGGAGCATGAGAAGAACTACTCGACCCATGATCTGGAGCTAGCCGTTGTGGTGTTTGCGCTGAAGATATGGCGGCACTATTTATATGGTGAGACCTTCCAGATCTTTACAACCTATAAGAGTTTAAAGTACTTGTTCTTGCAGCTAGAATTGAATATGAGGTAGCGGAGATGGATGGAACTGCTTAAGGATTATGATTGCAAGATATTATACCACCTGGGGAAAGCTAACGTGGTGGCAGATGATCTGAGTAGAAAGCATGTGGCAATGGTGTCGTATATGATGGTTAGGGAGCACGACTTACTAGAGCAGTTGTCGAGCCCAGTATTAGTGTGGTTCCCTCTGAAAGTTATGGATTCATGGCTAGTTTTAGGATTGAGCCGGATTTGATGGGACATATTAGAGATGCTCAGAGAACAGATGAGTATTGTATAGGGGTTGCCAATTAGATACAAGTAGGTATACAGTTAGATTTTGAGATTGGCACCGATGGGATTCTGAGGTTCCGAGGTCGGATCTGTGTTCCCAATGATAAGTGGCTTAGAGATCTGATTCTAACAGAGGCCCATACCTCCAGGTACACCCTACATCCAGGGAGTACGAAGATGTACCAGAATTTATGGAGGGTTTATTGGTGGCCGAAAATGAAGAGAGACATCGCAGAGTTTGTAGCTAGATGTCTCACATGCCAACAGGTTAAGATTGAGCACCAGAAGCTTGCCGGTTTACTACAACCTCTATCGATTCCTACGTGGAAATGGGAGCATATCACGATGGATTTCGTTATGGGTTTGCCAAATACCCGAAGGAGTCATGATGCTATATGGGTGATAGTAGACAGATTGACAAAGCACGCCCACTTCTTAGCCATCAGAACTATAGATCCTCTCAATGCTTTAGCCATTTTATATGTACGAGAGATAGTACGGCTACATGGTGTTCCAGTGGGTATCACATCATATAGGGATTCACGATTTACATCCCATTTTTTGGAGAGATTTCAGGAGGCTATGGGATCCCGATTAAATTTCAGCATCGCCTTTCATCCGCAGACTGATGGGCAGTCCGAGCGAGTGATACAAACGCTCGAAGATATGTTACGGGCGTGTGCACTGGATTTTAAAGGCTCTTGGGACGATCACTTACCATTAGCCGAGTTTGCTTATAATAATAGCTATCAGACGAGTATCGGCATGGCACCATATGAGGCTTTATATGACAGAAGGTGTAGATCGCCCATTGCTTGGGAAGAAGTGGGAGACAAGAAGCTGTTAGCTCTTGATTTGGTAGAGCAGGCATCGAAAGATGTATAGATTATTTGTGAGAGATTATGGACAGCTTAGAGTCGGTAGAAGAGTTATGCAGATACGAGACGCCGACCACTAGAGTTCTCACCAGGTGATTATGTGTTTTTGAAAGTTTCCCCATCTAAAGGTATTATGAAATTTGGCAGGAAAAGAAAGTTAAGTCCACGATACATCGGACCATTCGAGATCTTAGATCGCGTAGGAGGCGTGGCATATAGATTGGCACTACCATCGGAGTTATCAACAGTGCATAACGTATTCCATGTCTCGATGCTCAAGAGATGCCATCCAGATCCCTCACACGTGATTCAGTAGGAGCCACTAGAGATCTGAGAGGATATGAGTTACGTGAGAGACCTGTTCGGATTCTGGATAGAAAGGATAAAGTATTGCGATCTAAGACCATTCCATTGGTGAAAGTGCTCTGGTAGTACCATTCCGAGGAAGAGGCGACTTGGGAATTAGAGAGCCTGATGTGGGAGAAGTACCCAGAGCTGTTTAGGGGAGTGGTCTAGATGGAATTCGGAGGACCAAATTTCCTTAGGTGGGGAGGGAATGTGAGATCCAGTTATTTTTTACTGTACATGTACAATTATTCATTTATTTATTAATAAATGATTTATTTCTAAAGATGTGGGCCCCACTTGAAATTTTCATGCCCAGATGAAAGTACGAATATGGAAACAGTGTACAAATGATGGAATGACTATAATGAGGAAATTTTAGAGACTCGAAATTATGTTATTTTCAATGTTTGAAGTTATTGGCAAACAAATTCGAAAATAACAGATACGTCCCAAGGGTATTTTCCTAAATTTCTCCCAAACTAAAAGGAATTGGGATGAAGTAAAAATATCATGTTATTCTACATGAAAAGTACTTCAACATAGTGTCAAAGGATTCTTCGAAATAGTCATAAAAACAGAAAAATTCACTGGCGGGTTGCGAGGGTAAAACTGTATTTTCTCAATATCCGTGCACCACACGTTAACGAAACCACTTCCAATCATCAAGATATGATTAATATGACTAATTGTAACTGGAATCTTAAAATTTGGAGTACGTTTACATGGTTTTTACGCTAACGGGACCATAAGGGCAAAATCGTCCAAAATTGCATAAGTAGGGGTATTTTGGTAATTTGCAAAATTGCAGAATTTTGGTTAAAGCCCAGTTAGCAGCTGAAGGCCACTGTTTACCTTCTTCCTCCAACAGCCCACACCATTTTCCAAGCAAAAAAGAAAGAAAGAAAATTTCCAAGTTTAGATCTCTTAAACTGCTTGGAATTTTGATATAATTTATATACCAAAATTGATCCTCTCTCTCTCCTCTACATTTCTACACCAAAATATCATCTTATAAGCCATCATACAAGGAGATATACACCCTCAAAGTTTCAGCCAAAAGAGCTAAGCTTGCCGTTCCTTGTGATGTCTTTAAAACCAATGGTAGATTTCTATAGTTTTAAGTGTGCTAAGCATGATTATGCCATTAGAATCAATTAAATTGAGCTAAATAAGGTGATGTCATGAGAAGGGGGTTTAGGCCATTGATGGAACATAGGGAATTCTTGAGCTTTCATGCATGAAATGCATGCCAAAATGATGAATGAGCATGGTAGAACATGATTTAGCCTTTAGATTGTTGAAAATCCCATTGAATCACCACCTAACATATTCGGTCATGATAAGGGAGCTGGAATTTCTAGCTGTTTCTACTAGTTTGAGGGTAAATTTATACTGTGGAAAATGTAAGGAGTTTACCGGTATGCTCGAATTTAAATTTTGACACAAAACGAGGAAGTTATGTTATGTTACCGGTAGAAATTATACTGCAAAAATATTTGCAGTGTTTAAAGAGGATACATTTAGATTTAAACAATAGCTTAAAAAATAAGTATTTAAGTAGTTAATAATTTTGATGGAATTGTTTGCTGCCCGAGAATAACGGATTTCGTGTGGTGCATCCAAAGAGCTCGATTTTACTATACAAGTAAGGGATGCGTATGTAAGCTGTAGCACTATTTTGAATGTATAATTATTATGCATATAATATTATAAGAATATTTTTGGAATGAAATGCATTGAAATCTGTGGAATTGAGGCTATTTGCTGTATATGGAACTGTGTTTAATTTGTCGGACGGCTAGGGTAATAGCAGTCGTTATGCTGCTGAAAATTTCTAAAATATTTTCTAAAAATATTAGAAAATATTTAACTACATGGTTTGATGATTTCCTAGCCTTGGGAATGAGAAATTTATTATTTTTCATCAAACATGAATATACCAAAAAATATTAATTAAATATTCATGTTACCAATTTTACAGAAAGTAAGAAAATAGAATATTCTTCCTACATGTTTTACACCATATGATATCGTTTATGAGATGAAAAGATGGAAAGTGAATATTTTATAAATTATTTTCAATAAATATTCACTATATGAATTTATAAAAATCCTTTATGGACTGATTGAAGATTTACTGATTTTAACTATTTCCATAAAGGTGATATGGCTATGAAAATATTGTTTTGAGACTGCTAGGCCTCATATCATACCGATACGTGATATGTGATACGTGATATGTGACATGTGATATGTATTCAATCTCGGTTGACACCTGATCAGTGTTTGACTACGGACTACCCTAGACTATGGCCATAGATCTGACATAATTATTATTGCCTTACGGGGTACTTTCTCTCTAGCATGATATATTTTGAGTAGACCTGGCAATTCGTGTCAAAAATTCGTTTTCGTGTCATGTAAAACCGTGTTCGTGTCGTGTATTCTTGTCAAAAATTCGTGTCGACACGGAAAACTCAAAATGTTATTTTTAGCTTTTACCACATTCATATATTCATTTTACTTAATTTTAACCCCGTGTCATCTCGTGTCACATCGTGTCATTTATTCATGTTGTGTTCGTGTCGTGTATTCGTGTCGTGTCTAAGATTGCCAGGTCTAATTCTGAGTGATGCCTTTGTCTCCACTTTTATTAGATATGAAATGATATGTGACATGGAAAATGTGTTTAAATGAAAAAGTATATGAATATGTGTTCATATGAAAAGGAAAATGATTTCTAACAGTTTATTATGCTGTAGGGAGCACTTTGCTGTTATGATTGATACAGTGACATGTGAAATGGCTTAAATGAGAATTATGATTTATTTAAACTAATATTCTTTTTTTAAAAAGAATATATGATATTAGTTTATTTGTTTAAATGCTTTATTTTATAAAAGCATTATTTTGAAAGGAATAAGAAATGATATGGAAAAAGGATTGATCTCAACAAAAATAATTACTCCTTATAGTGGCTTCTAAGTTCCGAGACAAGACAAGTATTTCAAAATACCTTCCTTACTCCATCCAGATCCCTAGCCGACTATAGTATCTTTCCTATAGTGGTCCTTAGAGCACCTGTAGGAAAATAAGGATTTTATGCATATAGATTTCGGGATATCTAGTTTTGCATACAATTCTCTTACTGAGTCATGGTTTGCTCACCTTTTTATTTTAACATCTACAGAGTACTTCCAATGACTACGTGATTTGCATCTATGGATTATTGGTTGTGCATTTAGTGCCCCAATGCAGCGAGCTTTTATCCTGGAGGTATAATCATTTATTTTATATGTTCAGACATATTTTTACAGTACTATTTCGTTGTAAATTTAACAGAGGATGTAAACAATAAATAAATTCTCAATATATAAATATTTCTTTAATTATAAATTTAAATTTTAAATAGTTATCGAATAAAGGAAAAGAGGAAAGTAAGGCATCACAAACAACCCAGCCATATAAAATGTGTGGAAAAGTATGTAATACGCTGTATACAGGATATGACAAAAAGCCTTCAACAAATCAACGATAATATCCGGCTAGACCCAAAAAGCTTTGAATCTCTATCACTAACTTAGGCCTTTGTCACTGTACAATCACTTCTATCTTAGACGAATTGACTGACACCCCGTCTTTTGACACTATATGTCCTATAAAGGTAATTTGATCTGGCCAGAATACACACTTGCTCAGCTAAGCATATAGCTTCCGATCTTTGAGGGTTTGTAACACAATATAAAGGTGCTACTCGTGTTCTTCTTGAGACTTGGAATATACTAGAATGTCACTAATGAACACGATGACAAACTTGTCCAGATACGACTTAAACTCCTCGTTCATCAAATTCATAAAGGCTGCATAGGCATTAGTGAGTCCAAATGACATAACCAAAAACTCGTAGTGGCCATCTGAGTTTTGAATGCAGTTTTAGGGACATCTCTTTCGCAGATTTTCAACTGGTGGTATCTCAATTTGAGATCAATCTTGGAAAACACTTGTGCACCCTTAAGTTGATCAAACAAATCATCTATTCTGGGCATAGGATATTTATTCTTGATAGTAGCCTTATTAAGCAACCCATAGTCAATAAAAAGTCACAAGCTACCATCCTTCTTTCGGACAAGTAGTACTGGTGCACCCTAAGGACAAACAATGAGACGGATAAAACCCTTATCTAATGACTCCTGAAGCTGCTTCTTGAGCTCATCAAGCTCGACTAGTGCCATTCGATAAGGAGGCTTCGAAGTGGGTTCAGTACCGAACACCAAATTGATGGTGAATTCTATCTTTCGATCTGGAGGAAGTCCCGATAATTTATCCGAAAACACATCTTGGAAATCCTTGACAATAGGAATCTCGTGTAACTCCGGACGTTTCTTTTCAACATCCTCCACACAAGCAATGAACCCTTCAAAATAATACATAGATATTTTCAAATTCCATCTTAAACAAATTCTTAACAAAATAATTCATATTTCACATTAAATAGAAAGCTTTACAATGTATCTTTCAAGAGAATAAAAAAGGTTACATACTTAGTGTAACACTCTAAACTAATATGATTGTAGCTAACTAATCAATTCCTAAGATGACATCAAAATCGTACATATTAAGCACAATTAGGTCAACTACTATATCCTTTTCTCTTATCCTCAATTTACAATTTCGATATATTATGTCAGTCATTTGAAACTCTTTAAAAGGTGTACTTATCTGCAACAAATGCCTTAAAGGTTCAGGCTCACTAGTATTTTAGTAGTAAACATAGGAGATAAAAAGGAATGCTAGAACCTGGATCAATTAATGCAATTGCATCTATATCAAAAACAAATATTTTACCTTTAATGACATCAGAAGATGTGTCAGCAAACTCCTTATAAATGGCATACACTTTCCCTTGTGTCACAACCTTCTTTCCTTTCTCTGTAGCTGTAGCTCTCCTCAATGCGGGCAGTGTAGCCTTTTTGGGTTCTTTAGTTGATGGTGTTGTTGCTGCTGGCACTATTTTCTTCTCATTAGGGCAATCCTTAATCAAATGCCTCTTTTGTCCACATCTAAAACATGCTACCATAGCCTAATGGCAAGGTCTATTACCATGTGACCTTCCACACTGATTATACTTGGTCGCAGTACCCTTTTATGTGGCAGTAGAGCTATTAGTCCTTGTGGACTTAGCAGACTTATCTCCTGTATCTTTACCTTTATCACAATACCTTTAGCTTTCTTAGCTAGTCTCTTATCTAATCACTCCTTATAACCTCGCTTTATTTTCTCTTTACCTTTAGCTTTATTTTGGGGCCCAAACTTCGCCTGTTGGAATTCACAATCCTACTCACATAATTGAGCTTGGCAGATTACTTGATCATAAGTAAAGTCCTCCTGAGTAAAACGGAAACTACTGCAGATAATCAGGAAGGAAGATAGGGGTGACTTATGCCTAGTAAGAAATATATATATATATATAAAAGAGCTGATACTATGCATACTATATACAGGTATCATAAAAACATGCTATTTCACATCGAAAACAGTAATCATACGATCTTAGGGCACACGATTGGAAAAGATATTATAGTCGGTTAGATAACCAGGTTGAGTATAGAAGGATAATTTAAAGCACCTCACTTGTCCCAGTATCCAACTCCAACTATAGAGAATTCCAAAAAATTTCAACGAATACGCTAAGTAACTTTTATTAACCAGTTCATAACATCTTCATGATAACCGTATGAATCAGAAAACATATAATAATCATTTTCAAAATACAGTATAGATTAGAAAACGTAACTAAATAAACATATTGAAATCAGAAGTAATCAAATCTAGGAGTGCTTGGATTAGCTAGGGATTTACCACCCCAATAAACAGTTTAATGGAGACTAGGCTTCACCCGATAGACTCATGCAATATAAGTAACGACATATGGCCATAGTCAAAGATCCACAGTGTACACTAGTTAGGTGACATCTATGGGCGCTAAAGACGTGGCAAATAGCAACGGAACAGAATAGAAGAGCATGTACCCACAGGTAGCTATGGGGTCAACCATCTCAAAATAGTTCATAAACCAATTCAGAATCATTTACGGAGATCAATGCAGTAAATCATATCTTCAGACAGTCCATAAAGCATTAAAATAAAAAAAATTATAATTGAAGTACAAAAATTCATCAAATATTCTCGGTTCAGTAACCAAGGTTCAAAATATTTTTTTTTTTACATATAACATGATATAAAAGCATGAATGTATTTTGGGAAGGGTGATAACTAATACAAAACATAATGTATATAAACAGCTATGAGATATCTTAGTTTCCTAACTCCACTAATAATATAGAACAGTACTAAGAAGTGTGAATCACATAATTAGGGTATTATATAATCGGGTTTGGGTAGTAAACTATCCGTCACCTGTTCGAATAAGGTTTTGACAATTATCTTATACATGCTACCCCCGATTATAAATAATAATTTTTATATGATATTTATATTTTTTATATATAAATTATTATTTATTATATTTATTTATTTAATTCATTAAATATTATAATTATGATTTTTAACTTTAATTTATTTTTATGAGTTAAATTAAATTTATCAATTTAATTTTTCATAAAGTATTCTAAGCTTGATTTTAAATTTAAATTTAATAGTCAAACTTTAATTTAATAAATGGGTGTTTAGCGGATTCGAGTAGTTAATGGGAATTTCATATATTAAACATGTAGGGTTCGAGTAATACAAACCAAAATAATATAGTAGTTAATTAGGTTTGGGTATTATGAAAAATAATCTAGTTTGGGTTTGAGTATCCCAAAATTAATAGGTACCAGTCTTGTTAACATTCATAGGCGGATTTGAGCTTGGCTCAACCAAATTTTTGAATCTAATTTTTTATCCAAATCCTTTTTTTTCATACAACAATAAATCCAAACCCATCCAAACACTATTAGTTTTTTTAAATATAAAATAAAATCTTAAAATATAAAAAATAAAATAATTTATAAGTATAATACAATAAGTTCAGCTAAATTTTTACAAAAAAGACTATATAATCTTGAAAATCTAAATCAAAGTCTAAAAATAAACATCATCATAGCATTTATCCCAATAGATTAGGGTAAGCTACATAAACCAATATATGAATTCACATTAAATTATCTATATGAATTCTCCTCCTTCACACGTTTCTATCTAAGGCAATGCCTTCATTTTAATTTCTCCATATCTTTTCGAATTACTTCCTTCCAATTCATTTTGGTCTTCCTCTAGTCTTGACTATTCTTTCATCATTCATAGCTTCCATTCTCCTAATTAGAGCATCTACAAGTCTATATCGTACGTGTCCAAACCATCGTAAATGACTTTCACACATCTTGTCTTCGATAGGTACCACTCCAACCATCTTGCGAATGTCATCATTTCTTATTCTATCATTTCTTGTATATCCACACATCCACTGTAACATTTGCATTTCCGCTACACTTATCTTTTGTGTATGCAGTCTCTTGGTCACCCAACATACACTACCATATAGTAATATTGGTCTAACAACGATCCTATAAAACTTGTCTTTCAATCATATAAGAATTCCTTTGTCGTACAGCACACTTATGGCACTTCTCCACATACTCCATCCATCTTGAATCTTATAGGTCACATCACCATTAATCTCTCCATCCATTTGTACTATCGACTCCAAATATCGAAAATCTCTCGCTTAGGTATCACCACCCCATTTAACATCACTACATTATGCTTTTCCTCTTTGTTTGAACTAAATTTACATTTCATATATTTAATCTTCACTTTGCTTAGTTTGAACCCTCTTGATTCTAGCATTTGTTTCCATAGTTCCAACTTCGCGTTAATCTCCGCTCTAATCTCAGCACACAGGACAATATCATTTACAAACATCATACACCAAGACACCTTATCCTGGATGGATTCTATTAGTTTGTCCATTACTACGACTAACAAGAATGGACTAAGTGCTAACCCTTGATGTAATCCCACTGTGATAGGAAATTCACTTGTTTGCCCCCTACATGTCCTCACATGTGTCCTTGCATCACCATACATGTCCTTAATTACTTCAGTATATTTCATAGGAACTCTTTTCTTCATTAAGGACCACCACAATGACTCCCTAAGCACTTTATCATATGCTTTATCCAAGTTTATAAGTACTATATGAAGATATTTAAACTAAATTAAAAATGTTTAAAGTAATTAAAAATGTATCAAAGAAATTTTTAATAGTTCATTTACTTGATCTATCTTCAAATATATTTTTTTAAACTTAAAAAATTGTTAGCTCAAATACCTAAACAAGAGGGGGGTGAATCGGTTTTTAATTACCCTTAGGTACGTTTTTCATTTTTCTAAAATTCTTTAGCTTATCTTATAGTTTTCTAAGTTCTCTTAGCCTAGTGGAGCATACAATTCAAACTCTAAATAAAAGTGTGCAATTCAAATGCAAGTAAGTAAAGAGTTAAGGGAAAGAGAATTGTACAAGAGCGATTTATAGAGATTCGATAACCTTGTTTACGTCCTCTACCTTGAGATGCTCCCAAAGATTTTCCCCAAATCCACTAATAAATCTATCTTTACACCTTCATTTTGTAGGCTCAAAAGAAATCTTCCATTTTAGGGGCTCAAGGATAACTTAATACCTTCTTTTTAAGGGCTCAAGAAGGAAACCTTACAAACTCTCCCTTTTATGGCTCAAGGAGAAAATCTTAATTTCTACTTATAACTCACATTACAAGTTGAGCTCTTAAGGGTTCACTCCCCTATACAATTTGTGAATGGGTTTTCAAGAGTTGTAATCTAAGATAACCTCTAAGAAGGTAGGTGATTACACTTCAAGCTCTAGAAGAACCTATACAAGGTTTGTGCTTTACAAGAATTATGAGAATGATAGATGATTTTGAATTTCTAGCACTTAGAATGTTTTTGAAGCTTGGAGAAGATGAAGAATTGAGTCTCTTGAGTGTCTTGAACTTCTAAGCTTTTATTTATAGTCCCTTGGTTGATTGTTGAAGCTTAGTGGAGCTTAAAACTGATTTTTCCATTAGCCCTCATAAAAAACTAGTCATTGGAGATTGTCTGTGAAGAGGGGATTGATCCTGTGGCTTTTGGCTACCTTTCCAGAGTTTCTGCCAAGAGAGGATCGATCCCTTCAATTAAGGGGATCGATCCTATCTTCTTCAACTGCATATCCTACGCAATTTTTAGTTGAAAAAGTGATCTAATGTTCAATTTTAATTAAGTCCAAATTATTTTTTAACTTCGTTTAGATGTTTCTTGACTTAGTTCATGAAAACTTGATCCAAAATATTTATTAAGTAATTTTTCTAAAAATCATATTCAATAAAGTCATGAAAAAATTACTTAATGTAATATTTGAAATTGTTTTCTAAATAGATTAAGACCAATAAAAATAAACAATTAACGCATGATCTTATGTTTGATAAAAACACTTGATATGGCTTGTGAAAATCATAAATATGTCAGCGAATTTTCAATTACTTAAGTTTTTTGTCATTTCAAAATATTTATGTCAATTTAAAACTAACAATAAAATACAACATTATATTTTAATAAAATATCAAATTAACTAAGTTATAAAAGAATAAAGTTATATATATATATATATATAAAATTATCGAGGCGAGCTTGGGCTTTCAATGGTGGCCCATGCCTAGCATGATTTTTTATTGGGTCTCATTTATAGTCCAAGTCCATTTAATAAACTTAATATTTTTATCCAAGTTCATTTAAAAATTGAATAAATTTTCATACTTAAGCTAACCGCCTAATCAATGGAGGAGTATTTTTCATCCTTGCTTGATTTTATTAGTTAAACACCAATTTCCACTTTTTCAACATTTAAAAGTTAATTTGAATTTATCATTGTATAAATTATTTAAAAAAATTAATTAGGCAACAACAATGAAAAGTTGTTGTAGATATAATAAGATATTGTAACGATTTTTTTTTATATCATTGTTAATTTGAGAAGAATTCACAACAATAATAAGTATCGTTGTATAAAAATATCAAATAACCAACCACAATTAAAATTCGTTGCAAACACTACAAGATCTCGTAATGACTTTTTTTTTTTATCGTTGTTAATTTCATAAGAATTTGCAACAGTAATAAGTATCGTTGAATAAAATATATAAAAAAAAATCAATTAAGCAATGACTATGGAAAGTCATTGCAAACATCATGAGATTTTGCAACTACATTCTTAAGCGTTGCAAATTTTGATTGCTAAAGACCTATTTTCTAATAGGGAAAAATAATAAAAATGAAAAAAAAAAACCTCATACTAATTGGCTAAAAAAACTCACTATAAATTTCAACTAAAAAATCATAGATCATGATTAAAAATAAAAAACTATAAAATTATAAAAATACAACCGCAATAAAAAATAAAACACAATAAAAAAACCAAATAAAAAAAGCTGAAAGATCAAAAAGACCCTTAAAAAAATGGTATTTGCAATTGAGCCTTAACTTTTTTTCGCAATCAATTGAGTTCTTACATTTTAGTTTCCACTCAATTAAGTCCTTTCGTGGACGGAAACCATTAAATCCTTACAAAAACTATTAAATCCGTACAGTACGCATGGCAAAAAATAATAGATTTAACGGTTTTCATCCAAATAAGGGTTCAATATAGTGAAATTAAAAATATAAAAACTCAATTGAATACGAAAAAAATACAGAGGCTCAATTGCTGAATCTTTTATTATTCGAGGGCTTTTTTGACCATTTAGTAAAAAAAAAACTATAAAATTGTTAAATTCACATTGGATAATATTTGAATATGAAACTTCAAATGTTCAAATTTTCCTTTTCTTTTTTTATTAAACCAAAGCTTTGTTAACAACTCTTTCTCCTCTCTTGGGTGGTAGCCTTTGTCGCTGGTTTCCTAGTCATGGTCACTTTTCTCATCCATTATGCTAATCCTTTTAGCTTACAATTATATCTAAGAATATGGTTTTAGGATTGTACTAGAACACTATTCTGTGCTTTACCTGCTCCAATCAAAGTGCATAAATGATGCCTCAGTGGCTTCTTTAATCAACAATTTTTAACCAAAATTTATACGATGAAGAGTCAAAGTTCCCTGCAAATAGTTTCATCCTCACCCTATGGGCAATGGATATAAAGTTGGGAACACTACAGGGTCGTTTGGTATCGTTTTTTGTTTTCTGTTTTCTGTTTTCTGTTTTTGAAAATTCTGTTTTTGTTTTGTTTTGTTTTGTTTTCAATTTCTGAAAATAGAAAATATGTTTGTTTAATACTGTTACGTTTTGAAAACAAATATTTAAATTGATTCATATATAATAATTCAATTCACAAAATAAAATTTAAAAAATTAAATAAAAAATAATATATTTATTAAATAATAATCTGTATATGATATTAAATAATATTATTTTATATTATTTAATACTAATATTAAATATTTTCATTTAATCATATAAAAATTTAATATAATTTAAATAATATTATAATTAAATATAATATTAAATAAAAATAGTATTATTTAATTTAATTGTAATAATCATAAATTATATTTAATAATAATTTTTTATTTAATTGTAATTATAATATTACATTATTAAATAAAATATTTAACTAATTAATTTATAATAAATTATATAGTTATTAAAATGTATTATATTGAATATAAATAATATTATTTAATGTTAAGTATTTACTTATTTAATAATATTAAATTATTTACTAGTAGTAGTGATATATTTTAAATTTAAGATAGAATATAATATTAAATAATAATATTGTTTAGTAAAATAAAAATTAATTATATTAGATAATAATATTAATTATTAACATATCAAAATTATAATAAATGATATTATTTAAAATATATAATATATTCAATAAATTATTATAAAAAATTTAAATTAAATAATATTATAATATTATAGTTCAATGTAATTTATATTTAATTGCTTTTTACGTTTTTAACTTTTTTATATTAAAATAAATATATTAATTTTAAAATATTAATTAATATTTTATATTAAAATTTATTTTATTTAAAAAATTATTTAATTTTATTTATATTTTTATTATAAAAAATATTAATATTATATTAATATATAAATTCTATTTACTTACTTATGAACAGTAATAGAAACGAAAACATGTTTCCAAAAACAATGAAAACAAGAAATTCTTGTTTCCAACAATTTTGAAAATTTTTGTTTTCGTTTTCGTTTTTTGAAAACGGAAACATGTTGCCAAACATGTTTTCTGTTTCTATTTCCAAAAAAACTGAAAACAAAAACAGAAAACAGGAAACAAAAACGATACCAAACAGACCCTAACTAATTATGAAAACATTTTAAGTTTCAACTTAGGATTACTCAAGAATTAATCAACTATGGGATTAAAAGAAAAAAAAACCCTTCAATAAGAATATTGACAGAGATCCAAAAAAAATTAAATTAAAATCGAGCACAAAAAACGAATTCTTGACAAATTTAAGATTAGGGTAGTCTTTGACATAATAATGAAAGTAAGCAATCCGAGTCAAAATAATTTCATTTGATATTATTTTTGAATCTCATATAACAACGATCTTATGTTTTTAAGATGAATTTTCTAATATAATTAAATTTATACACGTATGAGATTATTTTTTATATGTAATATGTAGTTATTTTCACTAATGTTTTCTTAATTTATACCAAATCAAAAGAATGTTTAAAACAATTGCACATTCTAACAAAGGTATAAGTTTTAATTTAAAGAGAAAATCGTATAGTCACAATCACAATTAAATACGTATGGAAGCCACAATTGTCTCCATAAAAATTATTTTTCTTTTTTTTTCTTTTTGTGTCAAGTTGATTGTACAAACAAAAATGAGGGGTGCTGACTCTAACATATGCATCAATAGACTCCACATACGTAAACATACCAATTACCCAACAAGTAGGGGCTAGGCTGATGAAATTGTGGCCTGTGGGCCAGAGAAAGGGAAAGTCTCTCCAGTACTTTTTAACTGTGCTCTCAAACGCAAGAAAAAGGAAATTGCTAGGAAGTTGAATCGTAATCGAGTAGAGATTAAAAATAAATAAAAAATAAAAAATGGCAATTTCTTTAACCAGAGAGCCCCGATCTTCTAAACTACTAATTAATTCATGCCACGAAAGGTTGACGCAAATGATTAAAGTTTAAGTTTTTACGTAAAACATCTGAATTTGAATTTTATTATTTTTTATTAGTAGGTAATTTATAAGTTCAAATAATTTAAAAGTAAAAATTTAATAGATTCATAAATATCAAAATAGATTGACGATTTGTTTTGATCTTGAAAATAAAATAACATCTCATACTCTTAATCTTTTATCTAAAAAAAAGACTCATTAATTTTGTAGAATATGGGAAATGAAAGATATGCATCCGTTCCATAGAAGATACTATTAAGTAGATTTTTAACAAGATAAAGTCAATCAAGGAAGGTTCATGAACATCAAATCCCGAAAAGAATTTGGCCTACAGGCCTTACATTTAAGCCATGTTTGTTGGCACAAAAAAAAATGCTATACTGCCCCTCTTTCTGTCCTAGAAATGTTCAATCACTCTTTTTTCTCTTTTGGCACTCGAATCACATTTTGTTCAAAGCATTTCTTTTGTCACAATTTTCATTTTACACCCCTTCTTCCAAATTCCAAAAATACAATTATTTTGACTCTATAGTTTATATTTGTTTATTAATTAAATTGAATTGTAATTTTTTTAATCAAAAAAGCATTTCATTCTATAATAAGAAGAATTATGATTACAAAATGCTCAAGAACATTGTTAATCCACTCTCTCCTTCCATCTATCTCTCCCGCAACTCTTGTTAGTTTATGAGCAAAGCTATTTTGTGTTCTTCTTTGGTTCAGTACTTCAATACTTTATCTTCTATTGATTCAGAAATCATAATCCTAGAACACCTCACCTGTTTCACTCTACAATCGTGATAATAAATTATTTCTTCTTCTAGATGCCATTGAATGGAAGACTTTCGTGTTTTCTTCAACCATAACTCGTTCTACCTTGACCGTCACGTAATTTCCTCCTTATGAGAAGGGCTCATTAGTTGACTCTGTTTAGCTTGAATCTCCCTAAATTGAATTGCATTTTTTGTAAAAGCAATGGGAAATTTGGCTTAATGGCTTAGGTATCAAAATCCTCTTAAAAAGTTGGGCACTAGTGGGGACTTGCATCACCCTAGCCCTCCTCTTGGATCGATCATGTCCAAAAAAAAAAAAAAAAGAACCCAAGATGGACAATTCATCAATAAGTTTCTTTCTTGTTACTTTTGTCAACAATGTAGCTCTTACAAGTCTCGATTTAATAAGTCTTTCGAAGTTCAAAGCATCAAGTTTTTCCTAACACAACAATGCGTAGTTAAGTCAATAGTTTATATGGTATTTCCCCAAGTAGATGTAGAAATTAGATGAGAGGTTTCTTTGAAATTAAAGTGGGTTTTAACTTGTTTTTTTTTTGGCCCATCAGTGTTATTAAATCCCAAATATTTTTAAACCTTTTCACTTGATCGTTAAAAGTGAAGTTCATGGAAATGTGGATAATGAGGTATACAGAGAAATTGAAAACGAAAAATACCATGAGACAATTTGCTGCCATCCTTCATATCATCAGTGAATGACGGACAATTTGAGGATAAAACCAGTAATATTGATGTAATTTCGTCGTGAATTACATGGAAAGTGTGATGCATACTTCCTATGATGTTTGCCGAACTTACTTTCATGTGATTAGCCGTCAGATGAGACTTGTAAATTAAATTCACACATATGAAATTTTTATCTGATTGTAAGGAGAACATTAAACTCGCATTATTATGTTTAAATTTAGTTTCATTAAATGTAAATAAACATGAGAATAAACATAAAATTAGAATCAATAAAAAATAAACATATGATGATTTTATTACAAGATGTTTTTTTTTGTTTTTATGATTAGAAATTCTTTGGGTTATCCTCTATGTACTTCAAGACTATTCTCTCACCGGATAATCTTAGTCGCATCCTCACATCGGCTTTGTACATTCTAGTAAATTAATTTCTTTAAGTACTAGCCCCAAAACTTGAACTTTTGACTTGACTTGCAAGACGACACTTACTTGCTAACGAATCCAACCCTTGAAATTATATTTATGCTTATTATTATGAATTTATGATACTTCTAACATATTTTACGTTTAATAATACTAAATTACATTTAATTATGTATGTTTTATGTTAAACTTATAGTAAGATAAAAAATTCTTACTGTATCATAAAATTTTTCAGGAGAATACTGTACCATAGTATTCTATGAGAGTAAATGTAACTTTATGATATAGCCAAAATAGTATTATCCATTCATATAGCTAAGCGATTACAAAACTGAAACCACTAGAACGAAGCAATAAACTGTTACAACCTCAAAATAAGAGGTTCAATACACCCCGAATTTATAGTCCACGGAACAGCGTAACAATTACAATCCCAATAACAAGTCTCTTATTGAATTTTTATCGATATAAATTTTAAAATTTCAAATTCAAATTTCATTATATTTGTGAATTTATATTATTTATTGAATTTGATTATTTACTAATTTAATTTATTGAACTAAATAATATTTATATGATTACAAATTTTATAAATATAATATTTAATAATAATTATAATTTCTCATGTAATGTACCTTTTAAAAAAATATTTCATGCCAAAACAACTTTTTGAACCAAACCGACCTTTAAAGTGAATCAAAAGAACATCTTCACTGTTCAAAAGACAACACATGATAATTAGTCATTCAATAAATGTAGTATATATTTTAAAAATGATAGAAGAACAAAGATGCCATATTCTATTTATTCTCCATTTTTTGTTCAAGTATTCAACTATCGTTTCTATCAGTTTACTGATTTCAGAACATTTTGATCACCAGATTATGTCTTCTAATCATTATAGTCCAGTACTTCTAGATTTTCTTGATATAGTTGTTAATTAAAGCGTTTCAGCCAATAGGAATTATCTACCCGAAAACATGATGGGCTCTTTTTACGGGGGTTGATTGGTTTGAACTTGTTACGGGAAAATTTGTCTCCAAAGAAAAAGACAAAATGCAAACATTGATACATTGTATTTGTATACAGATCTTTCAAATTTCTGTAGGCTAGGCGGCTAGCGATGACAGCATCTCATTCTGCGGGATTAAATTGAGATCGACGGAAGATAGACAGCTAGCGTTCCAAAAATTCTGCGGGTGGCAATCCGTAGGTTGATTGAGTCATTTCATATCAAACAAGCCGTTTTGAATTTAGATCATTAAAGTTTGGACGGTCTTGAATCAAGTTTATTTGAATTTATCACTTAAATGCTTCCAATTAATTTAAATTTAAATTTTTTTGATATATTTATTTTTAAATCATTGGATTTTAGAAGTTCCAATTTTGAATTATTTATTTTTATAATTAAATTAGATTAAATCAAGTTTTGCTCATGAAAATTTGAATAAACTTTTTCACGTTTGAGTTAATTTTACCTTCACTTATCTTTTTTGGTGTAATAACAAGTATCCTTATCCATTTTATGGTCTAAAATTAATTTTATTTGGGTCGAAAGTGATAAACAGTAGAACTTTCTCAAGACTCCAAAATTCGAATCATATCCAAATATTTCAGAAATATACTTTCACTTTTTTTAACTAATTATCAGTAATTTTACCTTTACTTGTATAATTGCAAAAAAAACACGAAGCATGGTTGTAGACACCTTATTTTGTCCGGAATCTTAATTTGTAAAAATAATTAATTGGATTGGGTGACATTGTATTTTAATTTAACAATTTAGAATTAGGCTAGAATTAAATGAGAATTTTTTAGATTTTAGAATTAACATTAATTAGGAAATTAAAATTAAAATAGGATTTAGGAGTGATAATAAAAAAGGGAAGAGATAAGAAAAGAAAATAAAATTAATTTTAGAATAGGATAATTAGATTTTTAGGATAATTATTTAGATTTGATAAAGTTAGATTAGGATTAACATAAGAATTAAATAGATAAAATATTAAAAATAAGAGATAATTAATAGAATAGATTAGTTGTATTAGGACTCTAATAAGTTTATGACTATAAAAGGGGTCAAACCTCATAACTTGGGACCAGAATCCTCAGAGAAAAATTCATAAAAAAAGAAAAGCAGTGTGCATCAAGAAAAAAACAGGAAGCAAAGAAGAAGGGAATTTCAATCAAAGCAGCGACGGCATTTGGCCACTCGTTGTTTCCGGGAGCGACATTTAAGCTTAGGCAAGAGGTTCTGAGGCAAGTTTCTAGCGAAGAGTAAAAGCAGCTAGGAAGGAAGGACTGCCCACGTCAAGGATTTACGAGAGACATCAACGCTTGGAATATTGGGTTCATTTGCTTGGAATATTGGGTTCATTTGCTTGGAAATTGAAGGCCACGTGAAGTCAAAGATAAAAGTAATATATTTGGCCATCATCATCTGACAACATTGGTATGCTTTTATGCCTTTTGAATTGTTTATATTTTATATGGGTTTTTTGTTAGTTAGTTAGTACACGTTTTTATATTCTAAGAAGATAGAAATGATGTTTAATAAGAATAAGTGGGTATAAGTATAAAGATAATGACAAATAAGGTTTAAAGTAGGAATTAAAATAAAGGATAAAAATAAACAAATAAAAATTAGGATAAATCTTCCAATGAATATTGAAAATTATTTAATAAAATTCAAATTATTTCGATGATGGAATCTTTGAGGTGATTACGAAATAGTAACACTCGAGGAATTTTTAGGTAAGAGAATCCTTCTAAGTTTATCCAGGACGATGGAAGATTTAGAAGGCATTTTCAAAATAAATAAATAATAAAGATAATAACATAATAATAATAAATTTATATTCTAATTAAATAATAAAGATAAAATAAAAATTAATAATAAATAATAAAATAATAATTTCGATGATGGAATCTTCGAGGCGATTACGAATGAGTAACACTTGAGGAATTCTTAGGTGAGCGGATCCTTTTAAGTTTATCCAGAATGATGGAAGATTTAAAAGGTATTTTCAAAAATAAAGGTTGACACTTTATTCTCTAGATAAAAAATAAAAAATAATTATAAAATAATTGTGTAACAATAATAATGATAAAAGGCTAAGATAATAATAAAATATAAATTATATAATTAATTCCGATGATGGAATCCTCAAGGCGATTACGAATGAGTAACACTTGAGGAATTTCTAGGTGAGGGGGTTCTCCTAAGTTTATCCAGAATGATGAAAAATTTAGTAGATATTCCCAATATTAGATGCCAAAATCCTAAAAATATAAAAAATATATATAAAATAATATTTAAAATAAATAAATCAAAGTAATAAAATAATTAAATAAAAAATAAATCAAGGAATAATAAAAATTCTAAAATACTTCCGATGACGAAGCCTCTTCAGGGGAGTCGAATGGTACCCCTTGAATACTCTTGAGGTGAGAAGAGTCTTTTAAGAATTCATCCAGAATGATAGAGGATTTTTAAAAAAATTTTCAATATTTAAACAAAAAAAATTAAAAGACCACATAATTAAGACTAAGTTAAAATAACACAAGATTAAAATGGTACCAATATTGGGCGTCGTAGGGGTGCTATAACCTTCCCTACACGTAAATGAACCCCCAACCCAAAACTTAAAATGTAGACCAGTACTTGAGTCATTTAGGTGGCCAATCACACCTAGGTTAAAAAAGATTGGTAGTGACTCCATTTGTTTAATGTCTAGCGTCCTAGTCTTAGGAAACGTTATGACAGCTTGGCGACTCCGCTGGGGAAAATTAAGAGAGTTGAGCCATAATTTAATCTTGTGTTATACTAAGTCTAAGTTTGATGGTCTAAATTTGGAAAGTTCTGATGTTGTTTGATTCTCTTTTGTTGATTTCTTAAGTAAATTAATAAGATGAAGTTTCTTCTCACACACCACACTTTGCACTTGCATGCATAAAGCTCTCAACCCAAGCTCAGTCCTTTCTAGGAGGGAGTAGAGTACCTACCACTCTCGTGAGGTGATAACCTCCGCATGGGCTAGCAAAATACTCCCAATCAAGTTGAACCTTTTCCGTTTGTAGCCTGTCATGGGTGAGGATTAGGGTGCCTTACTAGTCCAAAGTGGATGATAGTAAGGAACAATTTGGGAACCTTTAGCCCTTTTATCTAAAGCCATGCATATAATGAAATTAGGAAGACCAACTGTTAGATAGAGCCATATCAACCCATGCTATAAAAAGTACCCATTGCTTAGGACACGTTTTTGATCAAGTTTGTTTGATTTTGATTTATACATGAGACACAAAAAGGGTACCATGTGTTCTTCACCAAAACATTTTCATGCATCAATCATCCATTATTATTACATGGCAACTTTTTACCATACCATCCCATTCATACACATGTAGCATCATCTCATTTTGTTCATCTTCATTCATTGTTTTTAAACAAAGCATTTTCAAACTTCTTCAAGCATCACCACATGAAAAATGATGAACTCTAATTGTGGTAATAAAGGTTCAAATATAGCTCGAGCAAAAGTCCATTCATATCACACTTGTTATCAAGCTAGGGTTATGGAAGAAGAACAAAGCATTCACATGGAGAAGATGGAAAAGCTCAAGAGGATATAAGGGGGCAATTGGCCCAAATCATTGAGTTGTTAAAAATTTTGGGTAAGGGAATGGGAGTAATAGAATAAGTTGTAGTTAAAAAAAAAAGATTTGTCTTATGGGGGCATGAAGGGTTCTAGCCATGCGATTTTGAAGATTTATAAATTCTAGTTTTGTTTTTGCTTCTTTAAGTAATGTAAGATAGTTTTTGAAAGTGCTTAAGCCCATAAGCAGAAGATAAAGTTTTATGTATGAGCTAACTTTTATTTATTCCTTTATCAATAAAGCGACTAGTGTGATGCACTGTCATTTTCTCATTCTCTCTGTTCATTTGCCATTTCCCACATACTCACCTTTACCTTTTATTCACAAGTATCCAAATAATGAACATGATGATAATGATGTCAATAAATCTAGGATTCAATTTTGAAACAACTGCTACTGATGATGAATTACTAGTCTGCTAATGTGGTGAAAGCAAGAAAATGAAGGAAAGGTTGTTCACCATCCGCACTTGATAGATAGTACAAGAAAGGTGAATCTCTCACAGAAGCTTCTAATAAGTTTGTCATTGTTCAATAAACAATTTTTAATGAGAGTATTTACATTTGAAATGATAAATGGCCTTCTTTCACTATCCTTTAAGCATGAGTAAAATTATCTTTTGATTACCCTTTTTGAGCCTATTATATTTTTGTATTATAACCCACCAAGGATCACCCTCCACACTGGGGGCAAAGAAGATGAAAATCATTTATAAAGAAATTTTGGGGGCAAAGATGAAAGTGTTCATGATGAATCGAGGGGCAAGAAGAAAAACCCAGTTTTGTGAAACAAAAAAAGAAGAAAAGAAAAAGGGTTTAAATTCAAAAGAAAACCTAAAAAGAAAAAAGAAGAAGAAGAAGTAAGAAAAGAAATGAGTGAACTAGAAAGGTACTATATGCTTGAGTGTTTTACTTGTTAAAAAAAAAGTGATACCTTGGTTTGTAAACCCTGAAACACATTTTGGGCTTGTTTTATCCTTTTCTTTCATAAACCCTCACTTGAGCCTACATTACATACCTTTAAAAGCCCATTTTGATCAAATGTAAATGCTCAAATTGAAGAGTCATGTATTGAATGAGGACATGTTTGTATAATGAGATAATGATCCTTTGAAGGAAGTAGATCAAGTTGAATGGAGAAACCCATGAGCTTTAGAAGATATCTTGGATCGAAATCAAGAACGCCTATTAGGGGCATGAATTTGGATTGAGCACTGAAGGTTGAAGTTTGTCAAAGCCAATTAAGTTGAAAATGAAGAAAAAAAGAGAAAAAAAGAAAAGAAAAAGAAAAAAATAAAAATATGAAAAAAAAGGAAAAAAGAGAAAAATAAAAAGAAAAAAGGAGGATTCAAAATTGAAAACCCAAAAAGGGCAGTTTGAATCAAATGAAAGAGGCACCTAAGTTGAAAACCGAAAAAGGCGACTTAGGAAAATATCAGCATCAAAAAGTTTTGATACGAGGGCAAGACTGACGGACACTACATGAAAGAACATATCAATAAGAGTGGGCTTTTAGGAAAGAATTCTAGATTGACTTGATTGAAATTGTCAGAATGTTTATTAAATGGATATTGAAACCCTATTCCAAACTATCCCATTGATTTTTCTTGATTTCATGTTCCTTTTCTAAGAATGAATACCCATATCTCATGATTATTTTAAATTCATTCCACCCCTATAATAAATTGAGAAGATGTATGAGTGCATTACATTGGTGGTCGAGTTGGAAGGAAAATAAATAAATGTTGGTAACATTTTTGGGTAAAGTTTTGAAAGAACTATATTCTTTTGAGAAATCTTGCAGAGAGAAAAACAACAATAAAAAATGATGAAAATATAAACTTGAAAGCATGATGGCAAGTCTTCGAGCATAATTGGACCAAGACTCAATAGGAGATGGGATAAAAAGTGAAGATAGAATATTTAAATAAGAAGAATCCAACGAATTGAGTGGACTTGAGAAAAATGAGATGAGCTTGAGAATCTTGTTACCACAATGGAGATTGCATTTACATACATTCATGGAATAATTCAGGGGGCATGACATTAACATGTGCATAACATTCATAGCATTGTGGTATTCATGGCATTCATTATATTCATGACATTCATGACGTTTCATTACTGCGTTTGGACATTGAACTATTTGTTAAGACATTAGGATAAGAAGTTCTAAATGATAAAAATTTTGAAGAAAAGAGAAAGTGTAAGAATACCATGGATTGGATGAAAATATAAGAGATGATAATTTAAAAGAATAATGAGCTATGAGAAGATGATGAGAAAAATTTTTTTTGAAAAACCTTAGATAAGAAGAAAGCCCAGTTTAGCTGGCACCTTAGAGGAGGATGAAGCCTAATATTGTTGGCATCAAAATGAAAGTTAAGCCCAGTTAAACCCATGAAAGCAAGCATTCTGAAATGAAATTTTTATTTTCAAAAGTTTCAATGCCTCTGTTGAGAGGAGCTCTTTATTTTCAAAAGTCTCAATGCCTCTGTTGAGAGGAGCTCTTTGTTTTCAAAAGTCTCAAGGCCTCTGTTAAGAGGAGCTCTTTATTTTCAAAAGTCTCAAGGCCTCTGTTGAGAGGAGCTCTTTATTTTCAAAAGTCTCAATGCCTCTGTTGAGAGGAGCTCTTTATTTTCAAAAAGTCTCAATGCCTCTGGTGAGAGGAGCACAAGGTTATTTTTCAAAGTTTCAATGCCTCTGGTGAGAGGAGCACAAGGTTATTTTTCAAAGTTTCAATGCCTCTGGTGAGAGGAGCACAAGGTTATGTCTCGAAGTTCCAATACCTCTGGTGAGAGGAGCATAAGGTTATTCTTCTAAAGTTCCAATGCCTCTGGTGAGAGGAGCACAAGGTTTTGTTTCAAAGTCTTACAGCCTCTGGTGAGAGGAACTAAATGTGTCTTAAAAATTGTAAATATTTTGTAAAAAAGGAAAAAACCCAAAAAAAAAAAATCCGGACAAAATAGTTGTCTAACTGTCTTTGCACAATTCTTGATTTTCAGAAAATGTGCAAAGAGGGGCAGCTGTAGACACCTTATTTTGTCCAGAGTCTTAGTTTGTAAAAATAATTAATTGGATTGGGTGACATTGTATTTTAATTTAACAATTTAGAATTGGCTAGAATTAAATGAGAATTTTTTAGATTTTAGAATTAACATTAATTAGGAAATTAAAATTAAAATAGGATTTAGGAATGATAATAAAAAAGGGAAGAGATAAAAAAAGAAAATAAAATTAATTTTAGAATAGGATAATTAGATTTTTAGGATAATTATTTAGATTTGATAAAGTTAGATTAGGATTAACATAAGAATTAAATAGATAAAATATTAAAAATAAGAGATAATTAATAGAATAGATTAGTTGTATTAGGACTCTAATAAGTTTATGACTATAAAAAGGGGTCAAACCCCATAACTTGGGACAAGAATCCTCAGATGCTTTTATGCCTTTTGAATTGTTTATATTTTATATGGGTTTTTTGTTAGTTAGTTAGTACACGTTTTTATATTCTAAGAAGATAGAAATAGTGTTTAATAAAAATAAGTGGGTATAAGTATAAGGATAATGACAAATAAGGTTTAAAGTAGGAATTAAAATAAAGAATAAAAATAAACAAATAAAAATTAGGATAAATCTTCCAATGAATATTGAAAATTATTTAATAAAATTAAAATTATTCCGATAATGGAATCTTTGAGGTGATTACGAATGAGTAACACTCGAGGAATTTCTAGGTGAAAGAATCCTTCTAAGTTTATCCAGAACGATGAAAGATTTAGAAGGCATTTTCAAAATAAATAAATAAATAAATAATAAAGATAATAACATAATAATAATAAATTTATATTCTAATTAAATAATAAAGATAAAATAAATAATAAAATAATAATTCCGATGATGGAATCTTCGAGGCGATTACGAATGAGTAACACTTAGGAATTCTTAGGTGAGAGGATCCTTTTAAGTTTATCCAGAATGATGGAAGATTTAAAAGGTATTTTCAAAAATAAAGGTTGACACTTTATTCTCTAGATAAAAAATAAAAAATAATTATAAAATAATTGTGTAACAATAATAATGATAGAAGGCTAAGATAATAATAAAATATAAATTATATAATTAATTCCTATGATGGAATCCTCAAGGTGATTACGAATGAGTAACACTTGAGGAATTTCTAGGTGAGGGGGTTCTCCTAAGTTTATCCAGAATGATGAAAAATTTAGTAGATATTCCCAATATTAGATGCCAAAATCCTAAAAATATAAAAAATATATATATAAAATAATATTTAAAACAAATAAATCAAAGTAATAAAATAATTAAATAAAAAATAAATCAAGGAATAATAAAAATTCTAAAATACTTCCGACGACGGAGCCTTTTCAGGGGAGTCGAATGGTACCCCTTAAATACTCTTGAGGTGAGAAGAGTCTTTTAAGAGTTCATCCAGAATGATGGAGGATTTTTAAAAGAATTTTCAATATTTAAACAAAAAAATTAAAAGACCACATAATTAAGACTAAGTTAAAATAACACAAGATTAAAATAGTACCAATATTGGGCGTTGTAGGGGTGCTATAACCTTCCCTACACGTAAATGAACTCCCGAACCCAAAACTTAAAATGTAGACCAGTACTTGAGTCATTTAGGTGGCCAATCACATCTAGGTTAAAAAAGATTGATAACGACTCTATTTATTTAATATCTAACGTCATAGTCTTAGGAAACGTTATGTCAATGGTAAAAGGAAATTGCTTTCATTCGATGGGGACACAATACATAATTGTGGCATGCGAAAGTCAAGATCACGCTAAGAAAACCGTAAACCCCCTGCTTCTCTTGTTCTTGTTATCAATATTACCTTCCATGTGCCGTTGTGATGGTACTCGTTTTTTCTGCAAAGCTAATGGTGGAGGGAGGGGTCCCTGCACAATGCATCGCCCACATGCTTATATATGCACCCCATGTGTCTCAAGCAAAAGAGGTCAAATCCTTGCCCTCCCCCGCACCCCTTGCCATCGATGCCTAGTGGCAACATTTCTGCTCTTCTTTTAGGGTTTGCTATGTTGCTGCCTAAACTTTTTTTTTTTTCCTGCTGCTATGTTACCAAAAACTTAGTCAGCAAATGTGAAAGAGTCCAAGAAAGTTTTACTTTCCTTCCCCTTATTAATATATATCCGAACATAAGATTAAAGTTTATAGTGTCAACAGATTAAGGTCATTTCTATTTGGCTGGAGGCAAAAATGTCATACAATCCCAGATTTCTTAAGCTACAATCAGAAGCCTAGACCCTAATATTACATTATGTTGAACTTGCAATACAATGAAAGCTTAACCTTTGAAACCCATAAGCCTATCAAATACAACATGTTTTTTTTTTTTTTGATTAAAAATACAACATGTTGAATATGAAAACCAAGTCTCTTTCCTTGTTTCTCACTTTCTCTATTGCAAAATAATTTTTTATGCAGGATTTAAATCACACAATTGCACCAAATACAATGAACAAAAGATTTTAAATGCTTTGGTTGTGCAATAAATTGATAGGAGAGTGTGAAGGCAGGATATTGTCCAAGGAATGTCTAAACAAGATCTTTGAATAAAGGCTTTTGGAGGTGAGATTTAGAAAGTCAATTTTTGGGGAGGTATTCTTGTCTGGTAATAACTTTCTTCCGCTTTTTGGGTTGTGAGGCTAAGAAATTTAGGTGCCTGTGATTAGCAGCCAATTGCTTGTACATATTTCTGCCGACGGGCCACGTTTAAATTGATATTGCCTAGAAAAACCTTTGAATTCGAAACTGGTAATATCATGTCTTGTGGATAGTATGAGAATGGTTTATGGTCTTATATAATAGATCCTGCTAATCTTAGATACAAAAATGAAACACATTAAAATTTTAAAAATTTTGTATATGAATATGAAATAAAATAAAAAATTATTTTGTTTTTAGTATGTACACGAATTTTGACAATTTTTTTTATATTGCACAACTCGAATACAATTTTACACGAACATAAAATATATATAAATTATCAGATCTATCTTATAATAGATTTAAATCTAAAACTCGGTTTGTTTTGAAGAAATTAACTTTTGAAAATGATTTTTGGAAAATGTTTTCATTTTATGAGAAACTTTATGTTGTTTTGACAAGTCAATGAAAAAAGTTTTCTATTATTTAGTTGTTTTCTGAAATTTTTGTTTTTTTAAATGATGTTGACATAACTGTTAAAATATTAAAAATTATTTATTATTAAAATATTTAAATTATTTTAATATTACAATATTAAATTATTAAAGGCTTAAGAGAAAAACTATTTTTTATTATTTATATTAATATATATTTTTTAAAATATTTAAAATAGTACAATCAAAGAAATATTTAAAATAGTATTATTGCTCTTAAATATTATTTATATTAATATAATAATATTAAACATATTGATTTTGTAGAATATGGGAAATGAAAGATATGTTTCTCTTCCATAGAAGATACTATTAAGTAGATTTTTAACAAGATAAAGTCAATCAAGGAAGGTTTATGAACATCAAATCCCGAAAAGAATTTGGCTTACCGGCCATACATTTAAGGCCATGTTTGTTGGCACAAAAAAAAAAAAAAAGCTATACCGCCGCTCTTTCTGTTCTAGAAATGTTAAATGACTCTTTTTCTCTTTTGGCACTCGAATCACATTTTGTTCAAAGCATCTCTTTTCTCACAATTTTCATTTTACATCCCTTCTTCCAAATTCCAAAAATATAATTATTTTGACTCTATAGTTTATATTTGTTTATGAGTTTATATATGATATATTGACAGTGTATAACTTTTATACATGTTAATTAATCATAAGATGACACTTCATTAATGAGCAAAATTTAAAAATTCATAAGCTCTTAAAAATAAATTTAAAAATTTTATTGATATTTATTTTTAAGGACCTCTATATGAGATATTATTCCATGATTAACTGACAGTGTATAGAAACTATACACGGTTAGTGCATCGTAGATAAACTCTTTGTTTATTAATTAAAATGAATTGTGATTTTTTTAATCAAAAAAGCATTTCATTCTCTAATAAGAAGAATCATGATTACAAAATGCTCAAGAACAGAGTTAATCCACTCTCTCCTTCCATATATCTCTCCCGCAACTCTTGTTAGTTTATAAGCAAAGCTATTTTGTGTTCTTCATTGGTTTAGTACTTCAATACTTTATCTTCTATTGATTGAGAAATCATAATCCTAGAAAACTTCACCTGGTTCACTCTACAATTGTGATAATAAATTATTTCTTCTCCTTCTAGATGCCATTGAATGGAAGACTTTCCTTCAACCATAACTCTTTGGCTCACTAGTTGACTCTGTTTAGCTTGAGTCTCCCTAAATTGAATTGTAATTTTTGTAAAAGCAATAGGAAATTTGGCTTAATGGCTTAGGTATCAAAATCCTTTAAAAACTTGAGCACCAGTGGGGAGTTGCATCACCTAACCCTCCTCGTTGGATTGATCATATCTTGAAAAAAAAAAACCCAAGATGGACAATTCACCAATAAGTTTCTTTCTTGTTACTTTTGTCAACAATGTTAGCTCATACAAGTCTCGATTTAATAAGAAGTCTTTCGAAGCTCAAAGTATCAAGTTTTCCTAACACGACAATTCGTAGTTTAAGTCAATAGTTTATATGGTATTTCCCTAAGTAGATGTAGAAATTAGATGAGAGGTTTCTTTGAAATTAAAGTGGGTTTTAACTTTTTTTTTTTTGCCCATCAGTGTTATTAAATCTCAAATATTTTTAAACCTTTTCACTTGATCGTTAAAAGTAAAGTTAATGGAAATGTGGATAATGAGGTATACAGAGAAATTGAAAACGAAAAATGCCATGAGACAATTTGCTGCCATCAATTATATCATCAGTGAATGACGGATAATTTGGGGATAAAACCAGTCATATTGATGTAGTTTAGTCGTGAATTACATGGAAAGTGTGATGCATACTTCCTATGATGTTTGCCGAACTTACTTTCATGTTATTAGCCGTCAGATGAGACTGTAAATTAAATTCACACATACGAAATTATCTGATTGTAAGGAGAACATTAAACTCGCATTATTATGTTTAAATTTAGTTTCATTAAATGTAAATAAACATAAGAATAAACGTAAAATTAAAATCAATAACAAAAACATATAATAATTTTATTACAAGATTTTTTTTTAACGATTAGGGAGTTTTCGGGCTAGTCTTTGCATATTTGAAGACTAATTTTTCACCAGGTAATCTTAGAAGCGCATCTTCATATTGGCCTGGTACATTTTAGGAAATTAATTTCCTTAGGTACTAGCCCCAAGACTTGAACTTTTGACTTGACCTATAGGAAAATACTTGCTTGCTAACGAATCCAACGCTTGAGATTGTATTTATGTTTATTATTATGGATTTATGATATTTTTAATATATTTTACGCTTAATAACACTAAATTACATTTAATTATTTGTGTTTTATGTTGATCTTATAGTAAGATAAAAATTTCTGATTCTAGCGTAAAATTTTTCATGAGAATACTGTACCATAATATTTTATGAGAGTATGTCTAACTTTACGATTTAGCCAAAATAGTATTATCCATTCATATAGCCAAGCGATTACAAAATTTAAACCACTAGAACGAAGCAGCAAACTGTTACAACCTCAAAATAAGAGGGTCAATACACCTCGAATCAATAGTCTACAGAACAGCATAACAGTTCCAATCCCAATAACAAGTCTCTTATCAAAATTTTACCTACATAAATTTTTAAAATTTCAAGTTCAAATTTCATCATGTTTGTGAATTTATATTTTTTAATTATTGAATTTGATTATTTACTAATTTAATTTATTGAACTTAATGATTTTTATATGATTACAAATTTTAAAAATATAATATTTAATAATAATTATAATTTCTCATATAATGTATCTCTTAAACAAATATTTCAAGCCAAAACAACTTTTTCAAACAAACACACCTTGTAAGTGTATGAAAAGAACATCTTCACTGCTCAAAAGACAACACATTCTAATTAGTCATTCAATAAATGTTGTATCATCATCATCAGAGCCTTTATCCCAAGAGATTGGGATAGGCTATATGAACCAATATTTGAATTCACGTTAGATCGCCCATATGTATTATGCTCCTCCATAGATTCTTATCCAAGGTCATTTGCTCATCCAATTCTAAAACCTCCATATCTTTCCAAACTACTTCCTTCCAAGTCTTTTTCGGTCTTCCTGTAGTCTTAACCCTTCTCTCAACATCCATAGCTTCTATTCTCCTAACTGGAGCATCTACAGATCTACGTCTTATGTGTCTAAACTAACGTAAACGATTTTCACACATCTTGTCTTCGATAGGTACCACTCTAACTATCTTACGAATATCATCATTTTTTATTCTATCATTTCTTGTATATCCACAAATCCACCGCAACATTAGCATTTCTGTTACGCTTATCTTTTGTGTATGTAGCCTCTTAGTCGCCCAATATTCACTATCATATAACAATGTTGGTCTAACAACTGTCCTATAAAACTTACCTTTCAACCATATAGGAATTCGTTTATCGCACAACACACCTGTAGCACTTCTCCACTTACTCCATCCAGCCTAGATCCTATAGGTCACATCACCATCAATTTTTCCATCCATCTGCATTATCGATCCCAAATATCGAAAATGGTCCTACTTAGATATCGCCACCCCATCTAACGTCACTATATCATACTCTTCCACTCGGTTATGACTGAATTTACACTCAATGTATTCAATTTTCACTTTGCTTAATTTAAATCCTTTTGATTTCAACGTTTGTCTCCATGATTTCAACTTTGCATTGATCTCCATAATTCAATAAATGCTGTATATATTTTAAAAAAGATAGAAGAACAAAGATGCCATATTCGATTTATCTTCCATTTTTTGCTCAACTATTCAACCATCGTTTCTATCGATTTACAAATTTCAAAACATTTTGATCACCAGATTATGTCTTTTAATCATTATAGTCCAGTACTTCTAGTTTTTCTTGATATAGTCGTCAATTAAAGCGTTTCAGCCAATAGATATTATTTACCCGAAAACATGAATGGGGGTGATTCGTTTTAACTTGTTAGTGTTACGGGAAATTTGTCTCCAAAGAAAAAGATAAAAGGAAAACATTGGTACATTGTATACAGATCTTTCAAATTTCTGTAGGCTAGGCGGCTAGCGATGACATCGTCTCATTCTACGGGAGTGCATTGAGATCGACAGAAGACAGACAGCTAGCGTTCCAAAAATTCTGCAGGTAGGCAATCCGCAGGTTGATTAAGTCATTTCATATCAAGCAAGCCGTTTTGAATTTAGATTAAAATTTGGACGGTCTTGAATCCAGTTTATTTGAATTTATCACTTTAAAATTAAATTATTTTGATATATTTATTTTTATATCATTGAAATTTAAAAGTTTTAATTTTGAATTATTAATTTTTATAATTAAATTAGATTAAATCAAGTTTGGCTGACGAAAATTTTACCTTCACTTATTTTTTTAGTTTAATCATAAGTATTTTTATCCATTTTATGATCTGAAATTAATTTTATTTGAATTGAGAGTGATAAATAATAAAATCTTTGCAAGACTCCACAATTCAAATCATATCCAAATATTTCAAAAATCTACTTTTATTTCAAAAATCTACTTTTATTTTTTCTAGATATTTGTCGGTAATTTTGCCTTCACTTATATAATTGCAAAAAAAAAAAAAACACGAAGCATGGGAAAAGGAAATTGCTTTCATGCCATGCGTTGGGGACACAACATATAATTGTGGCTTGCGAAAGTCAAGATCACGCAAAGAAGACCGAAAACCCCCTGCTCATCCTGTTCTTGTTATCAATATTACCTTCTATGTGCTGTTGTGATGGTACTAGTTTTTTCTGCGAAGCTAATGGTGGAGGGAGGGGTCCCCGCACAATGGCACATGACCACATCGCCCACATGCTTATATATGCACCCCATGTGTCTCAAGCCAAAGGGGTCAAATCCCTGCCCTCCCCCACGCCCCTTGCCATCGATGCCTAGTGGCAACATTTCTGCTCTTCTTTTAGGGTTTGCTGTGTCGCTGCCTAAACTTTTTTTTCTCTGCTGCTATGTTACCAAAAACTTCGGCGGCAAATGTGAAAGAATCCAAGAAAGTTTTACTTTCCTTCCCTTTATTAATATCTATCCGAACATATGATTAAAGTGTATAGTGTCAACAGATTAAGGTCATTTCTATTTGGCTGGAGGCAAAAATGTCATACATTTAATTCAAAATTTCTTAAGCTACAATCAGAAGCCTAGACCCTAATATTACATTATGTTGAATTTGCAATACAATGTAAGCTTAACCCTTGAAAACCATAAGCCTACCAAAAACGACATGTTTTTTTTTTGGTTAAAAATACAACATGTTGAATATGAAAACCAAGTCCTTTTCTTGTTTCTCACATTCTTTATTGCAAAAAAATTTTTTATGCACGATTAAAATCACACAATTGCATCAAATACAACGAACAAAAGACTTTAAATGCTTTGGTTGTGCAATAAATTGATAGGAGAGTGTGAAGGCAGGATATTGTCCATGGAATGTCTAAACAAGATCTTTGAATAAAGGCTTTTAAAGGTGAGATTTAGAAAGTCAATTTTTGAGGAGGTATTCTTGTCTGGTAATTACTTTCTTCTGCTTTTTGGGTTGTGAGGCTAAGAAATTTAGGTGCCTGTGATTAGCAGCCAATTGCTTGTACATATTAATTTCTGCCGACGGGACATGTTTAAATTGATATTGCCTAGAAAAACCTTTGAGTTCGAGACTCGTAATATCATGTTTTGTGGACAGTATGCCAATGGTTTATAGTCTTATATAGTAGATCAGCTAATCTTAAACACAAAAATAAAACATGTTAAAATTTTATAAAAATTGTATATGAATATGAAACAAACTAAAAAATTATTTTGTTTTTAGTATGTACACGAATTTTGACAAATTTTTTTTGTATTGTACAACACAAGCATAATTTTACACGAACATAAAATATATACATAAATCATCATTTCTATCTTATAAGAAATTTAAATCTAAAACTTGGTTTGTTTTGAAGAAATTAACTCCTGAAAATGATTTTCGGAAGATGTTTTCATTTTATGAAAAACTTTATATTGTTTAGACAAGTCAATGAAAAAAGTTTTCTACTATTTAGTTATTTTTTGAAATTTTTGTTTTTTTTAAATGATGCTGACATAACTGTTAAAATATTAAAAATTATTTATTATTTAAATAATTAAATTATTTTAATATTAAAATATTATATTATTAAACACTTAAAAGAAAAACTATTTATTATTATTTATTAATATGTATGTTTTTAAAATATTTAAAATAGTACAATCAACAAAATATTTAAAATCGTATTATTGTTCTTAAAATATTATTTATATTAATATAATAATATTAAACAATATTGATTCTATTTTTTAAATATTAAAAATATTATATTATTAAAATAAATATATTTTATATTGAAAGTACTTATTATTAACTCATAACAAAAGTATTATTTATTTAGATTTACTATTAAAATAATAATATAAATTTGCCAACAAAATATAAAAATAATATATTTTAAATTAAAAATATTAAGACATAACTAATTGTATTCGTATTATTAAAATAATAATAATAATAATATTACCATAATAAATAATATTAATTATTAAAATAAAAACATTATTTTCTATTAAAATATATTATTTTATTATTAAAATAATATATACCATTTATAATTAAAATATTAAAAATATTTTTAATAATTATAAAATAAAATATTTAAAATTAAAAAATATCAAAGTTTTATGTTAATAGTTTAATATTTTAAATTAAAATTACGTTTTTTTGTTAAAATAATAATTTAGGTATGATTAAATTGAACTCAAGTTTTAAAAAATAATTTTCAATGTTTAATTTGAGTAAAATTATGTCCACGAACTTAATAAATAAACTTAGTCTTTATATATGATATAATGAAAGTGTATAGTTTCTATACATTGTCAATACGCTAGATATTGACACTTCATCAATAATCAAATTAAAAATATGCAATCACTTAAAAATAAATATAAATAATTTTTTTAATAATGTGTCAACTTCTTGTATATTGACAGTATATAAAAATTATACACTATCAATACATCATATATAAATTCATAAACTTTTTTTTTAAATTATCTTCCCTCTTAAGAAGGAAGATATTTTTCAATAAAAAAAAACAACTTTTTGTTAATCAGTAAATCATTTTCCGTTAAACAAACGGAGCCTAAATCCTCTTCAACACGTCTATTTATTTCTAGGAAACAAATGGAAACCTCGCAACTTGGAAAATGGTTTTGGTCAATGCATTTTGTTTTTTTTCTTTAAATTACTTCTGCCACGGCTTGAATGGGAGGTTTGAACTTTGGATTTTGGGTACTTAAATTTTCTTTGAAAATGACATGCAGTTATTTCTCTGTCAGCTATGGTGAGGGAAGGCACCGGGCAGGTTCCGGCCATCAGTCCAGAAATCTGTAACAAGACAGAGGGGCCAATTAAAGGGCCACCCAATCAAGCTAGCTTCGTTGCCAAAAGCTAACAGCCAGTTACTTTTTTAGGCACGTGCTTTTCAAGGTTGTTGAAAATGTGCACAATTCACCAAATTTGCTGGACCCTCCTTTTGTTTAGCTTTGCACAGATGAGATCATGCAAAAAAAAAAAACCTTAAATAGAGCAGAGTTGGTTGGGCCACATTGGGCCAACATGTGTTAAGCGTCAGGCAGTGAAATGGACGGTCCATATCTCTAAATCCACCCCATTTAATTACTGAGAGCTTTACGGCAGATCCTGGATAAGAGTATATAGGGCCACTATAGTCCTGTTATGGCCCAAAAGAGGGGAGGAAGAAAAGGAAAAAAGAACAAAAATTTTCGAGGCAGATGTTACATTCCTTCAATGGGGAGATTTCAAAGTGGAAATTAATTATGAATGTCATAACGATTTAAATTTGGGAATCTAACAGTGACTTAAAGCTATAAAGTTGTTATCAACCATTCTTTTCTTAAATGTGATTGGTTACCTCTTCTTATGTAAGAATAAGATTTGGTTTGCATTTCAAAAATCCTAAATTCGAGAGTATTTTTACATGCCTCATAACGCCCATCTAAGATAATATCAACTAATTTTAGATTATCGTAAATATGGCCTTATTAATCTTTAATTGCCATAATTTAATATTGAAAGATATTTCAAAATATCTTCCATTATACTGATGAAATGACTTAAAAACTCTTTTTCATCTCAAGAGTCTTCAATAAGATTATGCGACTCGTCTGAAGAAATTCTGTCATCAAATTCATTTAAATAATTTGTGGAAGTTCCTAGCTTTACTCCATCTGCCCAATCTATCTTTACTATCTATGGTTTCATTATTTTGTTAGATATTTTATATGTTTATTGTTATTTAGGAAAAAGAACATAAATGATCTTTTATCGAAGAATTCTCCTTAGGTCCTTCACTATATTGGTGAGACCTTAAAGAGAATTTTTTTACCTAGAGATTTTTAGGTATTACCTATGCATAATCTCTTTTGGGATCTCATCATTAGAATAAATCATATTCAATTTTCATAATTATGACTATGTTTTATTCTTCTAGCTAGATATCAAATTATTTTTCATTTACAGTTTTACTTAATAACTTATCTTATTAATATTTAATCCTTTTAAATGAGTATAAATCACTTGTTATCAAAAATTCTCTTTATACCTTCCATTATGCTAGTGAAACCTTGGAGTAAACTTTCTTACCTAAAAAATTTCAAGAAATATACATATGCATAATTCTCTTTGATATTGTAATTTATATTCATTCTTATAATGTACTAATATTTATTTTCCTACTTAATTTATTCTATTTTTACAAGTTTTACAAATGTTATGCATTCACTTTAATAATAATAATAATAATAATAATAATAATAATAATAATTATTATTATTATTATTATTATTATTATTATTATTATTCATCCTTTATCATCAAGTTTATTAAAATTATTAACTAAATTACCTAAATAATTTATAAACACAGAGCACGTAAGGCTGCTATACTTTCCAAAACCAAGACATTTGTCTTCCATGGTACTTAAGCACAGCATCTTGCCATAAACTTCCCTTCTGTAATCCTGATAACAATTCGGAGACCACCCCTACTAGCTTGCCGATCTGTAGATGCATCAAAATTCAATTTGTAGAATCCTATAACTAGTGCAGACCAACAAACTTCAGGCCTTTCAGTTTGCCTAGAGACCTCCCTCGCCATTAATGCATTGGACTCAGATACTTGATACTGAACTCCAGTAATTAACTGGTGGTGTTTTGACATGGGCCATCGTAGATGGACTTATTACGATCACTCCAAATGCCACGTGATAATAGCAAATAGTTGTAGGCTAGCGGTTTGCCGCAGTCCAAGAAAAGAATGTAATCCCTCAATAGTAAGAAGAGAGTCAATATTCTGGGACATTGGGAATCCAGTCCAAATTACCTTGGCTTGTATGTGGGAAATATTTTGTTTTAAGGATAGTAGATAATAATGAAGTTCCGTTTTCAATCAATCTCCATCCTTGCTTAGCTACCATAGCTTGGTTGAAATGCCACATGTCTTAGAAGCCAAGTCCCCCTTCCCCTTTTCTTTTACACATCTCCCCCCACTATAACCAATGGATACCTTGGTTGTGATAATTATTTCTCCACTAGTATGAAGCTATCAACTGATTAAGCTCTTGACAAAGTGTTTTTGGCATCAGAAAACCGCTCATGACATAGGTAGGGATAGCTTGTGAGATTTAATTAAGCCTAAATATGCTTCTAAACATACATGAAATATATCAAATAATTGATATGCGAAAGCTTATAGTAAGGATCGAACTAACCTCTAGCCATTGCTTTGTTGTCTATCTGATTTTGATCCAGTCTCTATAATCAATAGACTTCCTTGAATTACTTCCAAGTCTTCCAAGCACTCAAAAGCCTCACTAGATGATGTTTTCTATATGGGATTAACGTGTTTGGGGCCCGAAAGGAGCCCTCTTTAAATACTAATGAGAGCATGCTAATTGTGGCAATAAAATCACGTTTTAATCAAAATCGTTCTTTTAATAGCCAAATATTGAGTTAAGATTTAGCATGAAATTATGGACCATATGTGACGTCTCCGTCACTCCATCTTATCTCTTATCCTTTTCCTTCTTTATTTAGATTTAGTTCATCTAGTGTCACTCTTTTCTTATTCTTAAGCTAATTATTTAATAGCTCATAAAATTTTTATTCAATTTCCATAAGCATAAAAATGATATATATAAATATCATTCCATTTCCACAGGATCTCATACATCATCTTAACTTACATCCTCGATATCCTATATACACAAATTTCTACTTGTACTGTACCGTAGCTGAATTAAACGTTGCTATACATAAAACATATGAGTATACCTTCTATACTAATTGGGAAGCGTATCGAGAAGGTACACTTCGATTCTTCAAAAACAAGCTCCTCTAGTCAGAGCGGGGTTCACTTCAGGTAATCTGTAGGAAAAATGGTCGTAAAAGGGTGAGTTTACACTCAGTAAGAAAAGTATGTAAAAGAGCATGCTATGCCTCTATATGCACTTTTCCTACTTGGATCTATAATGTCATGTAAAGCATTATAAAACATGCATTATAAACATCTTTCATGCATTGTTTGCAACCATGAATATTTATTTCAAATGACATGGTAATCATACTTTGTATGCTTCCTTTAAAACATAGCATAATTATAAAACATGCATCATACTTCTTTCTTTAAAACATCATACTTCATAACATACTTTAAAAACATACATCATACAGTTCTTCATACATACATCTTGTACTTTGAAATAGATGGAGACTATGTACAATATTTAAGCGATTGCATCATCATATAAACCGTTCATTCCCATTTATATGACTCTAATCATGCATTAGTACATTGGTATACCATGTAGGGGTCAGGGATTCTCTCCTGCCTTAATAATACCACAGTGAGCACTAGTCAGGTGTCACTTATGGCCTTGAGGACCGGACTAGGGTTCCTCGCTTAACATACATATTACTGAGGACTTGATCAGAGTCTCTCAGCCATCAGAAATGCATAATCATTACGCAGTCCATAGTCTCAAAACATTTATAATATACTTTTTCAGAAAACACTTTTGTGTTTAAATCAAATAAGCTTTGAAAGCTCCTTTCATATATGGCAGTCGACTGGTCTTATAGGGCAGTCGACTGGTCTTATAGGGCAGTCGACTGCTCCTTCATAGCTTCTTTTATCGAAATTAATTTCATTTAAAATTTCGATATTTTCATCTTTGAAAATACATGAGGGCAGTCGACTGGTCCATATAGCAGTCGACTGGTTTTCAAACAGAATGCTTCTTAAGAAATAGTAGTCGACTGGTCCATATAGCAGTCGACTGTTTTTGAAACAGAATACTTCTGGAAAATTAGCAGTCGACTGGTCATATAGGCAATCGGCTGGTTTTGAAACAGAATGAAATTTGGCAAATAGCAGTCGACTGGTCCATATAGCAGTCGACTGGTTTGAAATAGAATGCTTCTGGGTAAATAGCAGTCGACTGGCTTACATAGCAGTCGACTGGTTTGCATCGGTTTTCGAAAAACGACGTTTTGGTTGTCTCTAGGCAGTCGACTTCCCTTTAGGGCAGTCGGCTGCCCCTAGCCTAATTGGTACTAGGAGACAAGTCCGAAAATGCACCTTTTCCTGCACAAAATCAACTGATACTTCTCTCCAAACCACATAAAAACATGGTAAAACATGCGGACATAGCCGCCTTACGTCCGTTACATAAATTCCTTACCTCGATTTCTTCGGGAACGCGAAATCACTTGGCGCGTCAACCCTAGCTTTCACTCCTTCAAATCTGAAATCATCATACCACATCAAACCTTAAATTAAACTACATACACATACCATATCAACTCAGTACAACTCAAATCCATTAACGAAATTGACTAAATCATTTTCTTCTTTTACCTTTACTAGAGACCAAAATTTCAGATGTTAAGATCTTCTCCAATACTTGGATTCAATCTATCAAACTTTGGATATCACCTAGTCTAACGACAAGGATTATTTTTCGTTCTACGAACTTAGTGAATTGGTGGAAGAGTGAGGGGGTTTGTCAAGGAACTTAGAATGGAAACTTGGAAGCTTGGAGATGGCACGAGAGGGAGAGCTGGGAAGAGAAGCTGACGTTGGGTGATGGCTGGTGGGGGTGACTCATGCACTTGCATTAAATGCACCTCTATCCCTTTGACTCAAGACCATTTGTCCATTTAATTCCTCTTCCATATGACTCATCCATTTAATCTCCAATAAAATTTCTGATTTAATTTCTTGTCTCATACTCTTAATATTTTTCTGATATCAACATAATTTATTTGACTTATTGACATCCAACTTTATTATTTCTTCCATATTACATACATCATGTATACATCATTCATACATTAAACTTCATATTTATTTAATCATCTTGATTGAAATACTTTACAAACATGGAGGAATTACATGGAAATTGGGGATCTCACACCATATCCGAGATTAGTCAATATGAGATTGCTGGTATTATGGAAACCAGATTCTGTCAATTATCAAATATTTATTTTCATAATCGAAATATATATAAACATTCTCCCACTTGGTCCATATATTCACTCACAGAAGAAATAAATCACATGAATCATGGCGATAGCTCCTCTGATGGCGAGTATTATTTTCCATGTATTACTATATAAAATGTTTCTAAATCAACCCATTTTTATTTAATGAATAAACTTGATGTTTATTCTCGGTCCAAACAAAAAGGATATTTCTCAAATAAAAACTATAGTGCGCACTAATCAAAAAATGAGAAACATCATATCATTAATAAGAGTCTCAATTACAAATCACAATATGGGACCAAGTCCTATCCGCTGTTTATGATCCTTAAATTTAAATGGTGGCATGCCCTTAGTCAAAGGATCAACTAACATCAATTCAGTGCTAACGTGCTCAATGACCACTTTTTTATCTCTAACACGTTTTCTAATGGCTAAGTGCTTAATGTCGATGTGCTTACTTCGATTACCACTCTTATTCTTCTTAGCCATGAATACTGCAACTGAATTATCATAATATATCTTCAATGGCTTAGATATGGAGTCAACAACTCTAACCTTACCAATGAAACTCTTAAGCCATACACCATGTGAGGCATGAAATGAACTCGGCCTCCATGGTGGAAGTGGCAGTCAGTGTCTACTTAGCACTCTTCCAAGAAATAACTCCTCCAGCAAACATGAATATATTATCGGATGTTGATTTTCGAGAATCAACACAGCCAGCAAAGTTTGAATCAGAGTAGCCAATCACCTCCAACTTATCGGTCTATCTATACATAAGCATGTCGTCCTTGGTGCCTTTCAGATATCTAAACACCTTCTTTGCAACTCTCCAGTGGTCCATCCCTGGGTTACTTTGGTATCTACCCAACATTCCCATAGCAAAAGCAATATCAAGCTTGGAACAAACCTATGCATACATAATGCTTCCAACAATTGAGGCATATGGAATATTCTTCATCTGTTCCCGCTCAAAATCATTTTTTGAGCACTGGTTCAAATTGAACCTGTCACCCTTCACAATAGGAGCTGTGCTTGGTGAACAATCTTTCATTCTAAATCTTTTCAAGACTTTACTGATATAAGCTTCTTGTGACAGACCTAATATTCCTTTATGTCTGTCTTTATGAATCTTTGTGCCAATGACATAAGATGCCTTGCCCATATCCTTCATATTAAAGTTCTTAAAAAGAAATTGTTTCACCTCACATAGCATCCCCTTATCATTAGTTGCAAGCAATATGTCATCCACACATAGCACAAGGAAACAAATTTTGCTCCCACTGACCTTTTGGTATATACACTAATCCATGATGTTCTCAACGAAACCAAATGAAGAGATAACTTCATGGAATTTTAGATACCATTGGTGGGAAGCTTGTTTCAACCCATATATGGATTTCTTAAGCTTACAAACCAAATGCTCACCATTATTAAAGGAAAATCCTTCAGGTTGTTTCATGTAAACCTCTTCCTCTAAATCACCATTGAGAAATGTCGTTTTCATATCCATTTGTTGCAACTTTAAGTCAAAATGTGCAATTGGCACCATTATTATGCGGAGAGAATCTTTATTAGATACAGGAGAAAAAGTTTCCTTGTAATCAATTCCCTCCTTTTGAGTGAATCATTTGGCTACGAGTCTTGCCTTATAACACTCAATGTTGCCTAGTGAGTCAGTCTTGGTCTTAAAAACCCATTTACAACCTATAACCCTGGCCCTATTAGGCAACTTGACAAGATCCCATACTCTATTAGATGCCATCGAATCCATCTCATCCTTTATAGCATCAAACAAAAGTTTTGATTCTCTATTGTTCATGGCTTGTGAAAACGTCTCTGGATCATTAACAGGCCCAACATTGAAATCGGACTCTTGTAGATACACAATATAATCACTAGGAATAGCTGACTTCCTTTCTCTAGTAGACTTTTTTAATGTTGGTTCAACATTCTCCGAGGGATCATGTTGTTCAACTGGTTTCTCATTCAATTCTAGTGTATCTAGAGGAGCCTCATCTACTGGCAAATTATCAACTACTTGTGGATCTTTAATGATTGGTTGTTCAATATCCAGTTATACAGAAGAGATATTGTTCATGACAACCAATCCTTGACTTGAAGTAGAAGGTTGATCTTTCATAAGAAGTAGGTCCTAAAATTGATCACTCCAACTGACTAAGTCATTTTCAAGAAACTTAGCATTCCTTGATTCCACAATTCTAGTGCTATGAGATGGACAATAAAATCTATAGCCCTTAGATCGTTCGGCATATTCGATGAAATACCCACTTATGGTCCTAAGGTTTAGTTTTTTTTCTTGTGGGTTGCAAACTCTTATTTTAGAAAGTCATCCTGAAACGCGGATATGATGCAAACTCGGTTTCCAACCTTTGAATAATTTGAAAGGTGTCTTTGGAATAGCCTTGGTTGGAACTCGGTTCAATATATACACTGTCGTTTTAAGAGCTTCAATCCACATGGACTTAGGCAACTTCGAGCTGCTAAGCATACTACGCACCATTTTCATCAAAGTTTGGTTCCTTCTTTCTGTGACACCATCCTGATCTGGTGAACCAGGCATGGTATATTGGGCAACAATCCCATTTTCTTGAAGGAACTTCGCAAATGATCCATGTGCTTATCCATCTTTAGTGTACCTACCATAATACGTCCCACCTTTATTAATTCTTACTATCTTTATGGGTTTTCCACATTGTTTCTCTACTTCAACCTTAAAGATTTTGAAGACGTTTAATGCTTCGTTCTTGTTATGAAGCATGTAGAGATACATAAACCTCGAGTAATCGTAAATAAAGGTGATGAAGTATTTCTGACCATATGCATCAATGTTTGGACAGCATATGTCAAAAATGTATGATTTGTAATATGATTGAACTCCTATTGGCACCTTTTTCAAACTTGTTGGTTTGCTTACCCTTAATGCAATCCACACGAGTGTCGAAATCAATAAAATTTAGAGTACTTAGTATTCTATCATTTACTAATCTCTTAATCCTATCAATGGAGATGTGACCTAATCTCCGATACCATAACGTGGAGGAGTCCTCATTCATAACACATCTTTTAGTGCCAGTTTGGACATGCAAGGCATTATGAGTAGTGTCATTTTGTAAATCGACAGAGAAAAAACCATCACATAAGGTACCATTTCCAGTAATATTAGATTTAAAATATATCAATAATGATTTATTTGAAAATTGAAAGGAATATCTATAAGGTACCAGCTTAGAAATAGAGATTAAATTTCTCGAGAAACTAGGAATATAGAAGGTCTTTTCCAGTTGCAAAACAAAACCACTCCTAAGAACTAAAGTACATGTTCCAATGCTTTCAACACGTGAGCACATCTTGTTTCCTGAATAGATGCTCTCCTCATTTCCCACTGGCTTTCTTAGGTTTGTCATACCTTGTAAGGAAGTCGAAATATGAATTATAGATCCAAAATCAATCCACCATGTGTTATGACTAACCTTAACCATATTTGATTCAAAACAAACATAGGAGATTGGATTACCTTTCTTGACGAGCCATTGCTGAAGCTTGGCACAGTCTTTCTTCATGTGTCCCTTCTTTTTACAGAAGAAACACTTGGACTCTTTCTTCTTAATGTCAGCTTGGGCAGGGATTTTGCCTTTTCCCTTGTCCTTGGCTCGGTCCTTGTTCTTTCCATGGTTTGCAAGAAATGCACTTTCACCTGATTCCATAAGCAGTCTTTCCTCCTTTTGTACACACATGGTCATCAATTCATTGATGGTTCACTTATCCTTATGTGTGTTGTAGGATATCTTATATGGTCCGTACTGCTTTGGAAGAGTGTTCAGTATATAGTGCACCAAGAAAGATTCAGACATATCCACCTCCAGCTTCTTCAGTTAGGTCGTTATATCTCTCATGGCCATTATGTGCTTGCGCACTCCTTTAACACTGATGAGCCTCGTTGATGAGAACTTCATTATCAGGGTGCTGGCAAATGCTTTGTCTGAAGTGATAAACTAATCATCTATGGCCTTTAGCAAGGTCTTAACGTTGGTATGCTGTTCGACAAAATCACGTATCCCAGCAGATATTTTGGTCTTAATATACATGACACTAAGGCGATTGGATCGCTCCCAACGTTCATGTAAAGCCACTTGAGTAGGAGTGCTGGTTTCAGTCAATACGGGTTCGTTTTTCCTTATAGCATAATCTATATCCATTCACCCTAATTGGAGGAGAATTCTCTCGTTCCAAATCTTGTAGTTCTCTCTATCCAATTCGGGAACTTCTAGGTTAATACTAACATGAGAAAACACTGTATAAAAGAAACTACATGCTTATGTATCAAAAGTTTCTAAGGCAAACTTAATTATGTCTACCAATGTAAACATATTTTATTAATCAATTATGAATCTCAGACATAAAACTTGCCTGTGGGCTAAAGTTCTAATTCTAATAGATTCATACAATTATGATAAAACTATCAAATTATATCATTTCCTAATCCCTGTGGGTAAATTAAGAAACTAATTTGATATTTTATCCTAATTAGTTATAAAATTATAATAAAAATTCATGTGGGATAAAATATATTATAACATTATAACTAATCACAATTTATGTCCAATACATTATGTGATTCTAACAAATATAATTTTATTTAATTAAAGTTGCTGTAGCTAAGCCCTAATTAAACAAATTATGAATCACTCAAACATATTGGCAAAATTTAAAGTTTCATTCATATTTTAAAATTGCAATTAATATAAGGCAATTTTAATTCTTAATAATATGAATAAACTTAGTTGTATGTGTTTAAAGTAAACCACAGTATAAAATAACAAAAATTATACACATTCATAACAAGCATATATAGTATCCAAAATTACACAAAATTTATAAATTTCAAATTTAATAGTCAAATAAAATTAATTAATCAATATGGCCCCAAAATTTAATTAATTTTAGTTGTCCAAATTTATTAAATTATGCCCATAGCATAAGAAAAATTATTTTGACCCAAATTAAATAAAATCCTTAAGGCTTAAACAAAATAAAACAAATGGCCCTTTATTTAATCTAAAATGGCCCAAAAATCTATTCAATTTGGCCCAAAAATGAAAGAAAGGGGCCCAATTGTATGGCCCAAAACGGGCCAAAATTAGTTTATTTTATTTTTTTTAATTTTTCAGGCTTTGGCGAGTGTGACGCACATGCCAGTAACTAACACGGGCATGTGACATACACGCCCCACGTTTTAATCCCGTTTTTGTCATTTTTTCACGTGTTTTTCACCCCTAAAGGCTCTACAACAATAGATCTAAAATTTTTGTGCCAAAATCACATGAAAACTGAATGGGTTTCAAGGAACCCGAAACTTAAAGCTTCAAAAATATGTTTTTTATGGCTTCTTTCTATAGATCTTTAGTAAGACAGAGGTTATATTACCGCTCTGATACCAAATGTGAGATTTAATTAAGCTTAAACATGCTTCTAAACATATGTGAAACATGTCAAATAATTGATACGCAGAAGCTTACAGTAAGGATCGAACTAACCTCCAGCCATTACTTTGCTGTCTGTCTAATTTTGATCCAGTCTCTGGAATCGATAGACTTCCTTAAATTACTTCCAAGCCTTCCAAGCACTCAAAAGCCTCACTAGATGGTGTTTTCTGTATGGGATTAACGTGTTTGGGGACCAGAAGGAGCTCTCTTTAAATACTAATGAGAGCATGCTAATTATGGCAATAAATCACGTTTTAACCATCATAAAATCGTGCTTTTAATAGTCAAATATTGAGTTAAGATTCAGAGTGAAATTATATACCATATTCGAGATTGGTCAATATGAGATTGCTAGTATTATGGAAACTAGATTCTGTCAATTAACAAATATTTTATTTCCATAATCGAAATATATACTAGCATAGCTTGCACCACTGCCTTGAGGAAAACTTCTTTGCCCTTTCTAGATAACTGCTTTGAAGACCAGCATTCTAATTGAAAAGCCACTCGTTCTTGATATTGTGAAATGCTCGATTGCATCCTTTCCCTACAAACTAGGGAGACCAAGGTTCTTTTCCGGATTCTGTGATATTCTAACATTCCACCTTCTTTGAATCAAATCTCGTAGTGGAATATCAACATTCGTTGAGAACAAAATGGAAGATTTGTTGAAGTTTACTTGCTGTCCGAAGCAATTTTTATAGCGATGCAGCACATATTGTAAACACTTTACCTCCCTCTCCTTGGTCATGGCAAATAGAATACAATCAACAAACATCAAGTGGGAGACTCGAGGACCCCGTCTACAATCTTGTACCCCCTAATTCAGCATGCTTCTTTACAAGTAGAGATGACAAACCTTCAAAGCAGAGCAAAAACATGGATTAAGTGGATCCCTTGTCGCAGTGTAGATTGAAAGATGTAGTAGCACACCATTAATAAGAACCAAATATGAAACCAAGGAAATAAATTGCTTAATAAGATGAACCCATCGATAATGAAATCCTAACTGCAGTATCATTTGTTCTAAGAAGCACCATTCCGCTTTGTCGTACTCCTTAGCCATGTCTAATTTTAAAGCAAAGTGACCAGTCCTTCTCCTAGCTTTGTCTTTCATGGAATGTAGCAGCTCATAAGACACCAGTATATTATGTTAGGAAATTAACAAAGTATATGGCTTTGAGGCATGTAGAATTACACTTACTTGAGTGTAATATTGCCTCACACAGAAGCAAGTTACCCCATGATACAACAAAGCCTTCAGAATATTGTGAAAAGTCAGAAAATGTAAAGTAAAGTCTTTTCTGAAAATCATCACTCTTATATAGAGTATGAAGAGACATAAATGAATGGTTGTAATTCTCTGTTAAATAACAACCATTCATTTCAGACATAACTGTTCTAGACATATAACCGAAAATATGTCTGTTGGAACAGTTAAAATAACTTTAAATTCGAAATTGAATTCAAAATATTCTGTCAAAAAATAAAACTTTGACTTAAGTCAAAGAGCCAAGTGCCCCAAGTGCCTAAGTGCCCATTTTTGACTTTTAAAATAGGCCAAGCTCTAGCCAAAGCCCAAGCCAAGCAAGACCAAGCCCAAGCCAAGCAAGCTCAAGCCCAAGCCAAATGGTCAAAGCCCATTTCCTCTTTGACTCCAAATTACTCTCAAGAGTTGATTTCCCTTTATAAATAAATCACTTTACACTTTTACAAGCAATGTGGGAACTTGTTCCCTTGTATTTATTACAAGCTATCCAACATATTGTCGATGATTAGTCTTCTTGGTATACGAAGGCGCTCTGACATTCACTGATACAAGTAGACAAAACCACTTTCAATTGATTTGCTATCACCTTATAGATAAGCTTGTAGAGGACATTACACAAGCTTATCAGCCAAAATTGTGTCTTTGTCTCTGGATGACTCACTTTTGGCACCAAGAAAATATGTGTGGCATTAATTTCCTTACGAAACATTCCCCATTCAAACAATCGTCTAATTAAGGGATTGTAACAAAAAGTAGAATGTGTTATAATGTCAAAGTTCTAATTACAATAAAATTCAATATTTAGGATAAATTACATAAATATACCTTGTGGTTAAGGACGGATTAAATGTGGTACCTGATGTTTAAAATTTGACACTTAACCATCTTGAGATTTATTTTTGCATCACTTTACCTCAAATTGTTACTTTTTTTGTTATTTTTATTGTTTTTTTTCATTTTTAAGCTCAAAAACCATATGAAAAGCTCAAAAAGAGAAAAAAGAAGATAGGAAAAATAGTTTTAGAGAGAAAAAAAAATAGTTGAAGCAGACAGAAAAAAAAAAAGAAAAGAAAATAAAAGTAATGGTTTGGGGCAAAGTGAAATGGAAATAAATCTTAGGATAATTAAATGTCAAATTTTAAACATCAAGTACCACATTTAATCCATCCCAAACCATAAAGGATATTTATGTAATTTACCCAAATTTTTATAACATTAATTTCATGTAATATAAGATTAAATACGAAAATTTGTTTAAATATTATTTTAAAAAATAGCTATGGTTTTGAAATAAACCTTTTTTCAGTTTCTAAATACCACAATTTTATCACCAAAAAAAACCATAATTTTAATTATAAAAGTTCAATTGAAACATCCATGTGGTAGGTTTTAACATGTCAAATCTTTGAAAATGAATTCACTGACATAAATTAGAATTTTTTGTATAATAAAATAAAAAAATTTTTAAATTTTATCTAGATCTGATCTCATGTGTTAGCTGTATTAATTCTTCTTTATATATTAGTCTTGATAGTAGCTTCCGATGAGTTACTTGACTAATTATGTCATTAGCTCCAGCAATTATGTATTATAAATAGCCTAAATACCCTAACATTGTACATTCTAAACATGCATAGAAATACAAACTCTTCAAACTATATTGTATTTCAACTAGAAGAAAATTAAAAAAAGAGAAAAAGATAGCTAAGAAAAATCATATGACATGAAATTAAGCGATGGAGACAAGGGAAAGTAAGGGGAAGGGAGGTAAGCACGGTGGAGTGGATGGCGATGTGCGCCGACTCTATATAGGTAAGCTTTGCACTCTCCTTTATGCCCTGCCATGCCTCTTGCTCTCTTCACTTTCACTAAAACAAGCACATTTACGGCCTCCACCTCATCCCATTTTGTCTCTCCTCCTTTCCCCATAATTCCTTTCATTTTCTGCGTGTGGGGACCGCTTTGTTTTGGTATAACAATATATATTTTCATTCGTTTTACAATCTAAAATTAATCCCGTTCGGATCAAGAATGATAAACAATAAAATCTTCCTAATAATAACGACCCTAAGATTCGAATCATGTTTAGCGAAAATTTTTATTTTTACTTTTTCTAACTACTTGTTGGTTGTGGATTGCTTTCAAGTCTTCCCAAATTAAAAAGAAAATTTTCTCATCAATTTGGTCACTTAATTAATGTTTTCCGATTACCAAAAAAATTAATGTTTTTTGGTACTTCATTGTATATTAATACGACTCGTCACTTTATAATAAGTTAGCTGATATAATATCAATGAGATTAAACTTCATTTGATCCTTTAATTATAAACTATAAACTATAAACTAAAACCCTTTTTCACAAAAAAAAAACCTTCAACAAATATGCGGACACCATTTTATCCAAGATATTTTTTTACCTATTAAGCTTATATTAAATTTGAATACAAAAATTAAAATAGACTATGTCATGTGATTGCATTTAAAATTTTAATATTTTATTATTCAAAAAAATTTTAATATTTTAATAATAATTAACCTCTGAAATTTGCTTTCTTATTGTTTAGAAAATTATTTTTTAATTTTTAAAATGTCAATTGGACTTTAAGTTTAATATTTGGAAGTTTCTGTGTCTTAATTGCCAATTGGGTTTTATATCCAATAGTCTTTATATCCAATAGTCGAATCCTAGCCAATTCTAAATATTGTTGTTGTTGTTAGTTTTCCGTTTTAGTTTTAGTTTTATTATTAGTTTTATTATCATTTTGATTCTTCTATTTATTTCTTATTTTCAGAAAAAATTCCAAAAAAATTGAAAAAAAAAGTAAAAAAGTAAAAAAAAATGGAAAAAATTCAAGAAACAAGAGAAAAAAAATGCAAAAATTTGGAATAAAAGTAGTTTCATTCAGATTCAAGGACAATCATTGCAATTAGATAACCAAGTGATCTAGATAAATTAAACATAAAATGCATGATAAATTTGATCGAAAATCATAATCCTAATTCTGCTTATTTAATCATCATTCATCAACAATTACAGCATACAGACACAACTCATAAAGCACAAAAATAAACAACAATTATCAACACAATATTCAACATAAAACACACAACACAAACAGCTACAAAGAAGGCAATTTTTTTGGGGGCAGGTTTTCTAGGTTCATTGACTAGGAAGATTAGGGTTTTCTTTTTGGGCTTAAGAAGGAAACGGGTTTTCTAGGCGGTTTCATGATGTTTCAAATGGCAGAATACTTTTCAGGGTTTTGAAGTTGTGGGATTTGCTTTTGTTTTCTTAGATCTAAAACATAGGTCTATCACTAATTTGGGCTTTGAACATTAAAAATGTAAATCAATAAACTAAATAAGTCCAATAACTTCGGTAGACCTAAAATGTCTAGTAAGCCCGTTAAACCCAAGCAAAAAATGGTGTCTATAGTTGTCTCTCTTTGTATAATTTTGAGAATAAGGAATTTTATTTAAGACTTTGACATATTTTCTCTGAATTTATAAAATACCTTTTTTCTTGCTTTTATAACATAAAATTGGTTTTAACAAGGATACATGCAAACAATGGGGTATAGAATTTTTACATTGTCTAATGATATCATAATAAAAAAACTTTGTTCCCAATTGTTCTACATGCACACCGAAACAAGGTTGTTGCAAACCAAATCGTTCACTTATTCAACCTCTAACGATGATCCACACAAGCAACAATAGAACATTCTCGAAGGTTGAAATCGACTATGATCGTTACCATGCTAGCAACTTGAATTTTAAAACCTCATCACTAACATATCTTGGATCACCTTGCTCTTCTTATAAGGAAGAAACACTTTCTTCACAAGTGAGAAACAGATCTCAAATACATCAGAGATAAATCAGCATAGGGAGCACAACCTTTGCTCTTGTCAATTTTGGAGTGTAAGATTTCAAGAATCACAAGCTTGTAAAAAGCTCCACAGGGTTGCTAATTGTCGCAAACTGAATACCAAATATTCATACCATTTTCTTACTTTCAATCACATTTAGTTAGGCTGTCTGCAGTGTCCACCACACTTTCATAATTTGGCATATTAATTTATCCACACGTAACCCAGGATTCACATATCTGATTTAAAGCTTATATGAACATCTACACCAATTCAAATCTATATCTAATACTTTACATTCAGTTTACATCCCAAATAAGTATTTATATACCAAATAGTACATAAACAGTCTGAACATATAAAGAAAAAACTCGTATACCTCAACGAAAATTACATAGCCGCCTGAGGGATACCAAAATAAAATCTCCTGAGCAGTATAAAAATCTACTGCAGATAATCTGGAAGGAAAATAAAGGGGTGAGCTTATGCCCAGTAAGAAATATATATACAAGAGCTGATATTATGCATAATTATTTGCAAGTATCTTAAAACATGCCCTTTCATACAGAAAACTAACGATCAAACAATCTTTGGCATGAATACTGGCAAGGATACTATAGCTGGTTACATAATCAAGTTGAGTACAGAAGAATGCTTTAAAGCACCTCACTTGTCCTAATGTCTAATTCCAACTATAGGGTCATTGAAGCTTATTTAATCACAGAGTTCAATAGTTATTCCGAAATAACTTCCATTATATAGTTCACAAAACCATTCAAATAACTAGTTCCAAAACACTCCATAAACAGTAAAATAACCATTTTCAAAAATAATACTCAGATCATAAAACGTACTATATGAATATATCAAAAACAGAAATAATGAAATCTGAGAGTGCCTGGATTGGCCAGGGATTTACCACCTCAATAAAACAATACAGTGGAGACTCAGCTTCACCTAATAGACTCATGTAATAACAGTAATAACGACATATGGCCATAGTCAAAAGATCTACAGTGTACACTAGCTAAGTGACATCTGTGGGCGCTGAAGACGTGGCTACGGTCTAACCACAATAGTAATCAGTAATTACAATAATAGGAGCATATGCCTGTAGGCAGCTATAGAGCCAACGTTTCAAAACAGTTTATAAATCAAATCAGAATCATTTACAGAGATCAATTTAGTAAATCACCTCTTTAGTTAGTTCATAAAGCATCAAAATCAGAAATCATTATAGTTGAATTATAAAAATTCACCAAATATTCTTAATTTAATAACCAAAGCTCAAAATAGTTTTTTTGTGTATAACAGAAATATGGAGACATGAATATATCATGAAACGTGTAGAAACTAAGAAAAATTTCTTTAAAAACTGAGTTACAAATTTGACATGCATTTATAACATTTAGAAGCTTTAACCCGAAAAACATGTTTTCACTTCCTTTTCATTTATAAAACCATACCAAGTGATGAATTTGGAGGTTTAGGTTCATTTAAGAAAATTTTGACAGCATAACAGTACTACCTATCCTAACCTCTCTACATGGAAACACAATTTATATTTCACAACACTAGTTCACAGTTCAACTAAATAATCAAGTTCAATCTCATAAAACCCCATTTTTAATATTCTCAATGTAGCATAGTATCCCTATGCCTTCTACATATATTCCTTACTACTCAGATTCCTGCAGCGTTGCTCGCTAGCACTAGTATCACTTTATGGCTTTTGAGTTGCAATTGACCACACAAATACAATCAATTCACTTTACTTTAGTTACAAAGAATGTTTAACTCGTTGAGTCCTAGTATAATGTCTAGTGCAACCCTAAATTTTGTCAACTTCATACTAGTGCTAACAATGCAACTACCATCAAAACACCTCCGTTTTCAGTTCTTGCCTACGGTCTTATATTAGTTTATATATTATTCTAGAAACCAAAACACATTAAATTGAACACTCTTTCAATGTCCCCTTCACTTGGCCGAATTCTATTCTCTCTCCTACATATCTCATTTCTTCAATTTAAGCTTAAATTCATGTTTTACACTTGTTCTACATTGATTCTACATCATTTCGATATCAAACAACACTATATTCATACACACTCAGGCTTGGCCAAAACCCTAGGAGAGAATTACATAGTTTTAATTCAATTCAAGCTCAAATACATGCTTAAACAGAGGTGGTTATTGGACCGGGTTGGCCCAACCCGATTCAAAACTGGATCAGGTCGATCCGGCTCAATAATCCAAATCAGTTATCATCGGTTTCGAACCAACCCAGCCTGGTATAATACAGGGCTGGGTCGATTCCGATTTTTTTGAACCGGGCCTGTTAAGGGCCCGGCCCATTAAGGACCGGGATCGAAATAGGATCGGTTCTGGTTGAACCAGTCCGGTTCAATTTTTAAAAAAAAACAAACCTTCCACTACGCCTTGCGCAGTGGCAGGTTTTCCAGCAGCCTGCAACTTGATGGGCAACGGCCTAAATAGTCATCAGAGGGAGGGAGCGCACTCCCTTCTTTTTTTTTTTAATTTTTTTAAATTCCATTTTTCCTCTATAAATATCCATTCATTTTTCTTTACATTTTCTTCCATATTTTCTCTCAAATCTAAACACTCATCCACTCTTATTCTCTTAATACTCACTCACATACTCTCTCAATATTCACTCAAACTCACTCAATTTCACTTAAATTCTCTTATTCCAAATTTATAATATCATCATTTTCCTCTCTAAATTTCATTTTTCTTTTTATTTTATAATTTTACAAATTTTACTTTCAATTTTCAAGTTCCAACTTACAAATTCCAATATTATATATATATCCTACATCTATTTTTTAAAATTTTAACATATATTTATTTTCAAAAAAAATATAAAAATGTCATATTTCTTTCACCATTCATGTTTTATTTCTCGGCCTTTTGGTTCTTCTAAAATCCCTAATTTGGGTGACGAATCATTTAATGAAATTGAACCCAATATTCATCCGGAAGAGGAGGAGCTTCCTTCGGCACCATCAATTGGTCGTAGTACTAGTCATTGTGGTGGTCGTGGTTGTGGAGGAGGTTGTACTCAAACACAATCATCAGCTGCCACTACTGTTTCTACATCATCAAGACCGAAGTTTAACTGAAAAAGAACAAGCAAGGTATGGGAGTATTTCAACATTGTATACAAAGAAGTTATGATGGATAAATATTGTGCTATTTGCAAATTATGTAAAGGCGTTTACGCTTGTAATTTCGGTGGAAGCGACGGTGGTATAGGTACGTATAAAAGACATTTAATTACTACAAATAAAATTAATCCTGATGCCAAAGAAAATGAAAATTTTGAAGGTAAACAATCTCAAATTAATACATATGATAGTGGAAAAAAATTTAATTTTGATAATGTTCAAGCTAGACGTGGTTTAGTTAGATTTATAGTTAAGACTGAACAACCATTCACAATTTATGAAAAAGTAGGATATTTAGAATTTGTTTGTAAATATTTATAACCCACATATATATTTGTTTCTAGACATACATTAAAAAAAGATTCCATGGATATGTTTAAAGAATATAGACAAGCTTTAATTGATAAACTTAGTAATCTTTCTTCTAGGGTTAGTTTAACTAGTGATATATGGACTAGTATAAGTTATCTTGTTATAACTTGTCATTGGATAGATGAAGATTGGTGTATGTAAAAACGAATTTTATCCTTAGATGTAATAGAAGAAGCACATAATTCATAAACTATTCATAAATATATTACTAAAGTTTGTAAATTATATGGACTTGAAAATAATAAAGTTTTTGCTATGACTTTTGATAATACTTCGAGTAATACTACAGTTATTCTACGTTAATTAAAAGTTTAAACCCAGTTATGTAGGGTGTATTTTTTCATGCAAAATGTGCATGCCATATTATAAATTTGTGTGTTCAAAGTGGTTTTAGTTCTACTAGCACTGGTAGTGGCATAGGTCCAATTGATAAAATTAAAATTTTAGCAAAAAGGATCCACACGCCAAATAATAAACGTGAATGGAAGCAAGTTTGTATAAGAAATAATATACCTGTTAAAGCATTTCCACTTCCCGTGGAAACAAGATGGAATTCACTTCATCGTTTGCTTTCTTCTATTTTACCTTATAAAGAACTTATTACTCATTTTTATAACAATTATACAAGTAGTGCACATTTAGCACTTTATGAAGAAGATTGGACTTTTATTGAATGTTGTGTTGATTTATTATCCACTTTTAAAGATGCAATCGAAAGATTTTCAACTCAATTTTTCCAACTACACCTTATTTTGTTCTTATTATCTATACAATGTTTGAAAATTTTGTAAAATTTAATGATCATGAAACTTTAAGTTCCTTTTTATATGATATGGAAGAAAAATTTAAAAATAATTGGGAAACAATTCATCCTATTTATTGTATTGCAACTTTACTAGATCCTAGTAAGGTAAGGTAAATATAGAGATTTTTTTTATTGTTATAAAGAATTTCTTGGTCTTGATTCTATTGAGGATCAAAAGTCCTTAATTAACAATCTTTTTTTGAGAATTGTTTAATATTTATGAAGTCTAAAGGGAGCAATTCAACTTTAATAGAGGAGAAGAAGATTCGTACGAAGAAACCGAGAGTAGCAATAGAAAAGGAAAAGGAATTTTGAATGCAATTAAGGAAGCAACAAAGAAGAGAATGAAGCTAATAGGAAAAGCCGACGGATCTGGATCATCAACAATTCGACAAAGTTCTAACTTCAATGAGATAGGATTTTTCTTAAGTCAGGAGTTTTCTGTAGATGAAAACTTTGATCTTCTCCAATGGTGGAAGGAAAACAGAAAAGAATTTTCAATTTTAGCTTCCATGGCCTGAGATGTTTTTGCGGTACAAGTTTCTTTTGTTGCTTCAGAATCTTCATTCTCGACATGTGGAAAAATTATTGGAGATCATCGAACCACTCTTAATCCGGATTCATTGTGCATGTTAACATGCCTTATAAATTAAGAAGATTGGTTTGATGCGAAATCGCGCAATGTTGAACTTGGAATGGCCAATGAATTTGTTGATAATAATTCAAAGGACGAGGAAGAAATTTCCAAGGCAATCCGTATAAATTATGAAGAATAGTTAATAATCTTTTTTTTAGTAAATTGTATGTAAAATTGTAAATAAGTTTAGTCATAGTAAATATTTTTATGGACTACGGTCCCGTGGTTTTTATCCTTCTAACTTTTGAAGGGTTTTTTACGTAAAAAAATCTTTAGTCTCCTACTCTCTTCTTTTTCTCCTTTGTTATTTTAACTTATTATTATTATTATTACGTACCAAATTAATTAATGTTATACTTATCTATGTTTAAAATAAATAAATATTTAAAATAAAAAATGAATGAATATTTTAAAAACATATTAAATAAATGAATAAATAAATAAATGAATAAATATTAAATAAATGATATTTCAAATATAATAAATTATTTTAAATGCAAAATGATATGCTTACTTATCATTTTTAATGCAAAATGAATATAATAAATGAATATAAATAATGATATGTAAAATGATATTGCAAAATGAATATAATAATAATATTCATAATATCATTATTTATATTTTGAATCAAATATCACTTTATCATAATACCTTTATCATAATATCATATTCATTATTTTATTTATTATAACAATAATTTTATTAGATAATTTTATAGTAATTTATTTTTACATTATTGTTACATTAACTAAATAAATTATAATAACTTTATAATAAATTATTGTTAAATTAAACTATTAACATTATTTATTATAAAAATAAATTTATTAGATTAAATTATAAAAATATATTAATATATATTTATTTTTATTAAAATGAATTAATATAAATTTTAAAAAATAAAAATTTAAAATTTAAAAAAATCAAACCGAACCGAGCCGGTTCGCAGCTATGTGAAATGTGAACCAGCCCGCTCGTACCAGTTCGCATACCATTTCAGATCGGTTTTCATTGTTAGTGGGTCGGAACCGATAAAAATCAATCTGGAACCGGATGGGATCGGACCGAACCGGCCCACTAACAGCTCTATGCTTAAACACCTTAAACACCTAGTGTACAATCATGAAAACATGAAAAATCACAAGCTTTCTCTTTCTCTTACCCTGGCTGAAATTGATGGAAGCTCTTACACCTAGAATATGGCCACTTTAGCACTTGATTTCGGTACTAGGTTGTAGAGGGAAGTGAGGGGAACAAGGTTGGTGAAGACAGTTTTCAATTTCGATATGTTTTTCTAAGATTTTCAAGAACTTTCTCTCTCTTCACTAAGCTTGGCTATGGAAGAATGGAGAAGAAATGATGGCGGACAAAAATGAAGAAGAAGAAGGCTAGAAATTTCTAAAAAAGATTAATATCTTATGGTGCAAATGACTAAAATTCCCTTATACTTATGAAAACTTTTAATTTTGCCCTTTGCGATTTGACTTCATTTTCAATAGTTAGTCTAACCTTAAAAATATTTCATTCAATAATAAAACACCTCTATTTAACAGGCTCTAATCATTGGTGAAGTTTTTATTGAGGTTTGACTGGTCAAATGGGTGAAATTACCAAAATAGCCCTAACCATTGAATCGCGTAATTTTCTACTTTGTCACGTGATTTAGTGTCTCAATTCACATGACCTAAAACTTTATTACATTAGGATTTACTTATAGCTGTTAGTTGGTCAAAAGTCAACTCAGTTTGATCATTATTCACAAAAATTCCAACAACCTATTATAGACTTAACTGTCATTTTCTAAATTGTTGCACGCTTTTTGAAACATGCATAAATAATTGAGTTTGTGAGAACTGATTATATTGTATTGTAAATGTATAAATATTTAATTATTAATTTGATTTTTGGGTAAATTTTGTAAATTATAAGTAAATAGTGATGTGGGTCCCACTTGGTTTACAATGCCCAAATGTAATTATGATTGAGGAAACAGTGTACGAAAGGTGTAATAATGATATTGTGAAAATTTTGAGACCAAAATACCTTATTTTATTATTTTGGGACGTGTGACAAACAAATTAGAAAATGACAGTTACATCCTAAGGGTATTTTCATAAATTATGCCCAAACTAAAATGAATTGGGACAAAGTAAAAATACCATAATATTCTATGTGAAAAGGAGTTTAAGATAGTGTCAATGGATTTATGGAATCGATTGTTAAATCGAAAAATTTCGCTGCCGGTCCGTTAGGGGTAATTTCATAATTTCACGCATTCAGTGTACCACGTGTTAACAAAACCACCATGATTCATCAAAATACATCTAATAAGATTATTTGGTGATGAAATCCAAAATTTTGGAGTGCAATTACATAGTTTTTACAATTACGGAAGCTTAAGGGCAAAATTGTCCAAAATTTTCATAACCCATGGCATTTTTGTAATTTCGCCCCCTTCTAGAATTCTCTTTATATTTCTCCCCATCAGCTGCTGGCACTATTCACTCATCTTCCTCACCTCTCTCACGTCCTTCAAGGGAGAAGTAAAGAAGAAAAGAAAAGAAAGCTTCCATAACTTTACATACACACCTTATCTCACAAAAATCTCTTCTACAAACCTCTTCCTCTCTTCAAGATCTATCTACCCATACCCATAACTTATTGAATAAGTGAGAAAATAAGGAGAAAAGAAAGCTTGAAGTTTCGGCCAGGGTAAGGTTCTCTTCATCCATAGTATTTCATTTAATTTCAATGGTGTAGGAAGATTCATTTAAGCTTGCTAAACATGTTGGTAGCATTAGTTTTGATTAAATTGAACAAAATGAAAATGTGCCATGAATGGGGGTTTCAGTCATAATGAGAACCTAAGGAAAACTTAGTGTTTCATGCATGAAAATGGTGCCAAATTGCTTAGTGAGCATGGATAGACAAGTATGTAAGCTTAGATTGTTGAATTTCCATGGAATTAGCTAGATGAAGCATTCGGTCAACACAAGGGGACTTATGTTCATGGCTGAATTTGATGATTTTAGGCTGCCATTATATTGTAGAAATTATAGAGAGTCCACCGGTGAAATCGGATTTAAATTCTAACTTAAAACGAAAAAGTTAAGCTTTACTATCAGTAAAAAATATACTGCATAAATATTTGCAATGTACAATGTGGTTGCAATTAAGCTTGAAAAGTAGCTTAAAAATAAGTGTTAAGTGAGTTAATATTTTTGGTGAATTTATCTGTAGCCCGGGAGTATCGGATTACGAGCGGTGTTATCGAGAAGCCTGATATCACGATATAGGTAAGGGATGCATATGTGGACTGTAAGGATATTTCGAATGCATAATTTCAATGCAAATAATTTTATGAGAATATTTTAAAGTGAATTGCCTTGGAAAATGTGAAATATGTGGCTTTTGGCTATAATTATACTGTGTTTGAATTACAGGAAGGCTAGGGTATTCGCAGTCATTATGCTGCAAATTTCCTAGAAAATTTTCTAAAAATGTCATGAATTGAGTGATTTCCTAGCCTTGGAAGTGAGATATTTAATATTTGCCATAAAATATGAATTTACCAGAAAATATTATTTAAATATTCGTGTTATCGAATTTAATGAAAATAACGGTACCGAAAATTCCTCCTAAGTATTTTACAGTGAAATAAGTGATCTATAAACAAAAGTGTGGAAAAGTGAATATTTTATAAATTATTTTCATTATAATATTCACTGTATTATAAATTTAACCTTTATGCACTGACTGAATATTTTACCTATTTTATTGATTTCCATAAAGGTGATACTATTATGTGAATAGGGTTTTGAGACTGAATTGTTCCTAAACGTATTCCACAGTGAAACAATATGTCCATGAAAACTAATAGTAGCCTTAGGAAATAAATATTTACTATTTTTCATAAAGTGTGAAATTACCAAAAATGATATTTCAGAAATCCCGAAATTGAATTTTATTGAAATGAAAGTATTGAGATGCAGATATATATGTTTACGGTGAAAGAGAATATTTATGAAATTTATTACTACAGTGCAAATATTTTTATAACACTGTTTTCACCGTACTATACACTATGTGATTTTATACCTTTATGGATTTTGACGATATTATATATTTTACTAAATTCCATAAAGGTGATGTGATTTCTCATAAACTGTTTTGAGACTGATAGGCCCCCTTATCATGCTAATATGTGATATGTGATACATGAAGTTGTTGATACTGATCCTATCTTCAGCGTCCCGGTTGACACCTGATCAGTGTACAACTGAGGACAATTATAGACTATGGCCATAGGTCTCATATGATACTGATACTGTTCCCTACGGTGATTATAGCATGATATATTGAGAGTATTATCTAGTCTCCATTCACATGTTACTGATTTATTACTACAATTTTCACTGAACTGTTATGGATTACAGTTACTAAAGGGAAGTGTTTACCGTACTGAACTGTTATTACTTACAGGGTTTATCAAAATGTGTTGAACATGTATAAAGTGATTGGTAAAATACTAATTAAAGTATTTAATTTAATTGGTTTTATGAATTGATATGAATATTAGATTATTTACTTAAATATTTTAATTTATGGAAGTATTGATTTGAGAATTTATTATGAAATGTTATGGAAAAGTAATTTATTTCAATTATCAATACTTACTCCTTATAGTCGCTTCTAGGATCCGGGACAATACAGGTATTTTAAAATACCTTCCATACTCCATCCGGATCCCTAGCCGACTATAATATCCTTCCTTTAAGGTCCCTAGTGCACTTATAGGAAAACAAAATTATTTTATTGCATATAAATTTCATAATATCAAGTTCCGCATACAATTCCTTTATTAAGTCGTGGTTTGCTAACTCCTTTATTCTCACCATCCACAGATTTTTTTCAATGACTACGTAATTTACTATCTGAGGATTTCAGCTGTGCTTTGGTTATCTCGAAGTAGTTTATAGTGGATCCTGGAGGTATTGTGTTTACATTTTATATGTTCAGATACTTTTATACAGTACTACTTGTTGTAAACTTAATTTCAGGGGATGTGAATTGATTTATATTGTTGTAAACATTAATAATTTATGTGAATAAAATAATATGTAAGATGGTATTGTTTAAATGAATAATGTTAAAGGCATCACAGACAGCCCAACCAACCATTGAATATATGTGATATGTGACAAAGGTGATGATTACTGTATATAACAGACTGTGATAGAGTTTGAGGTTCAAATTCTTACCATCACAGTATTTGACTCTAAATATCCAGTCTGTCAAGTTTCACCTCCATCAGGCCACTAAAAGACTAGTGGGGCCCACCATCCGTTTCCCTTTCATACCTACAACTCAAATAACATTAGATTAGTTGTGAGACATCTATTATTCCTAACTTCATGAATAGTGAATAATCGTAATAAGAAGTGTGGAGCTCACACCAATGCTTGTTGATTTCTACAATGATTTCTATCTCAAAAAATATCATAAGCTTAGCAGAGAAAAACTCCCTATGGTTTCTAGAGCTTGTCGATTTTAAAGGGATTTTTGTAGAGTTTTCAGTAAGCAAGATAGTATCACTATCTTTGTATAGGGTGCTCGGCCATAGTGAGCCCTTTTATAGATTGGAAGTGTTTTAATTCTTCTAACATTCTTAGTCTTTTATTTTAATTATGACTATTTGCTCATTATTCATTAAAACTCTTTTAACGAATTAAAGAACCACAATTTAATTAAATTGATTTATCCATTGATAATTAAAAGGTGGGCAAATTTAATTAAACTATTAATTAAAAATAAACTAAACATATTTAGTTATGCCCAATATCCTTTTAATTAAAAATAGTGATCCTTATAACTTAATTAAACTCTTTTAATTATGCTTATGACTTTATAAATTAGGGCATTATGATTTAATTAAACAATTTTAATTACATCAACTTAATTAAACATTTTAATTAAGCTTGCATAATTAGCCATAATTCCAGCAATAAAAGTCTAATTGAGAAATTTTGAATTCCTCAAGACTTACGAAATCATTTCAATCCAATCAATACTCTTATGTGTGTGATTATTAGGTTTCCTATATGTTGGAAATGAATTTACATATTTATTTAAACCTATAGATCAATAACGGTATCTAGCAACACATCATAACCACTCAAATATTAGAAAAAATCAAAGAAGTTTGACTAACTTATTCAGTGTGTAGTATTATAGTCTAATTCAATCTTTTTATCATAATATCTTAGAAATTCATAAAGCATGGTACAATATCTAATTTTTTTGAATTTTCATATTTATCCACAAGCTACGAATACTAACTCAAGTACTTATATTGCTCTAGTTAAAGACTACTGAGTCAACATAAGTTAGAATTAACAAGATATTGTACCCAAAGGCACCTGGGGTGATGAATCCTCATCTTGACTATTTATCCATCTTCATATATGTAGACACCTAATTTTGTCCGAAACTATAAATGTATTTGGATTGAGTCTCGCTTCAGTCTTAGTGATTTGAGATTGAATCGTGCCCTTGAATTAATTTGTCAAAAACAAATTTAGAGTAAACTTGTGTTTGCAATTAATTTAAAGTTTGAGTTAGTTCAAGTATCGTGAAAATTGAATTTTGCCTGTTGAGATCAATTCCAAATTCGTCAAACACAAGTGGGCCTTTTCCTTGATTTGTTAAAATTAATCTAAGTCATCTAATATGCCCAAATTAATTGAAGTTGGGTTGTTGCACTTGACAATATCTAAGCCCATTTTTTTTGTTCTCTTCTTCTTCTCATTATTATTATTATTATTATCATTATTATTATTATTAAAAAAATTTAAAAAAAAGAAAGAAGAGAAATGGGAAGTATCGATGCCGACGCTAACTTAGGAGGCTGCCAGCTATATTCAAACTGACAGCCACCCTAAACCTAGCCCTGCCATCTTCACCAACCCATTGACAATCCTCATTTGAGATTAAAAGACTTACGTGCGCAAGCTCTTATGTGCGCTTCACTTGCGCAAGCGAGCTTTCGCCTCAAGATAACTCGTGTGTGGCAAGCTGTTTCACAGGCGAGCTCTCGCGTGCAAGTTGACTTGCGCGTGGTGACTGTTTCGGGGGCGAGCTCTCACGAGCAAGTTGACTTGCGCGTGGCGAGCTGTAAAGGGGCGACCTCTCGTTCACAAATTGATTTCTACGTAGCAAGTTGTTTCGGGGGCAAGTTCTTTTATTATAATTGACTTGTGTGTGGCAAGTTGATTTGTGTGTGGCGAGCTATTAAGGGGCGAGCTCTTGCCTGCAAGTTAACATACGAGTAGCAAGCTATAAAAGGGTGAGCTCTTGTGTGCAAGTTATTTTGTGTGAGGCAAGTTGTTTCTGGCGATTTAGTAGATTGAAGATAAATCTTTAATTGAAAAAAATAACTTTTCAAAATTCCAAAAGTGTTTGGAACAAAATTAATAACTTTAACTCTCTATATTCGATCAAAGTGTTGAAGAATGTAGGGAAATTTTCACTAAAAAGTTGTAAAGAATTAAATAATATGTTATGAAATAGTCTAATTAAAATCCAAAAATTTTAATAGGATAATAATAATGAATAATCCCTAAAACCATAAATATAAATTTTCTTATATTTTATAAATAAATGAAAACTCTTCCGATGATGGAATTCTCAGACTTTGCAAGTATGCAAATTTTGGAGATTTCTAAGTGAGTAATTGTTTCCTCTAAATTTGACCAAAGTGTTGGAAAATTCGAAGGAAATAATTCCAATACTAAGGGTATTTATAAAAAAATTAATAATAATAATAATAATAATAATAATTTAATAGTAAGTTAAAATTATGAAAAGAGAAAGTTTTAAATAATTTTTTTTCATGAAAATAATAATTAATCCGACGACGGAGCCTCTTTAGGGAAACGAGTGTGTTTCCTTAAGTACTCTTGAGGTGCAGAATTATTTGAGAATTCAATCAAATTGTTAAAGAATGTCCTAAGAAAAATTTCAATATTTAAATAATTAAATATTAAATAATAAAAAGAAAATTTTAATTAAGAATAAAAGATCATTTAAATTAAGATTGCTTAAGATAAAACATGATTAATTGGTACTGTCCATTGGACGGGCGTTATGGGGGTGCTAATATCTTCCTCACATGTATCCGTACTCCGGAACCCAAATTTCGAAACGTAGATCAATGTACTTATCCTTAGTTTTGAATAGGTGGCCAATCATACCTAAGTTAAAAAAGAAGATTTGTGGCGACTCCATAACTTTATGTCTAGCGATTAGGTCCCTGGACAAAAATCGTTACGACAGCTTGACGACTCTACTAGGGATTTCGAGAGTCGAACCATTAATTAATCATGTGATATTTTAAGTCTTGGTTTAATGGTCTTAATTGGTGTTTAAATTCTTTAATAAATGTTGCTTGCTTTTGAATTTTATTAATTGTGTTGTTTTTATACTTGATATATTATAAACTGTTGGGGCATCTAGGATGAGGGTTATGATGTTATTAAAAGATGGTATTCTCCTTCACACACACAACACGTGCATTTGCATGCATAAGCTCTAAGTCCCGAGCTTTGTCCTTATTAAGAGGGAGTGAGTGGCTACATTCTTGTGAGGTAGTAACCTCCGCATGGACTAGCAAATAACTCCTACTCAAATTGAACCCTTTCCATTTGAGCCTAATGGGCGAGGATTGGGGTGCCTTACTAGTCTAGGTAGACGTCAGTAAGAAACAATATGGGAACCTGTTAGCCTAATAATAAAACTTGAACCCAGTATATAGTGAACTTAAGGGACTAACCATAAAATAGAGCCTTACCTAACCTATTTTGTAGAAAAGCTAAAGTTAGGGGCACATGAAGGAACACTTTGATATAGCACCTTTTTGTGAGAATAATAAAGTGAAAATAGTAAAAATTAGAAACAAAAATATATATAAATTGAAATTAAAAAAATGAATTTTTTTTTTAAAAAAAGCATCATTTACTGAATTCAATTTTGTTTCTCTTTCTTTCATCTAGAATTCAAAAAAAAAAAATCATATGTCATCTTCATTTTAACATTGCATCATTACATTCACATTACATAACATGGAGAGTAAATGTCTTATTTTTGGGCTAGAAGAGTCGAGGACATGAGAGATCAATTAGAAGCTCGAATAATTGCTTTGGAGAATAATCAAGAACAATTTGGACTTGAAATGAGAGAGATGAAGGAGAAGCTTGCAAAACTAATGAAGATGGTAAAAAGCCTGGGAGAGGCTAAAGTGGTTCATCCTCAAGGATCTTTGTCACTTCCAACTCAACCACATGTTGAATCACGGAGATATGAAAACCAATTGAATATTCATGAGACTGCTTGTCAGGACGATGTTAACATTGTTAACAGTCCAAGTGAAGATCCAGCTGTTGAAGAGGCATGGAAAAAGATAGAAAGGTGGATGGATTATCTTAATGGCCTTACGCCTAAAATAGAACCTTATATTCCCTCAAAACCTACACCAATATGGCCACAACCTAATTCTCACTCTCACCCTAATCTCTTTTGGCCACCTATCCAAACATTTGGAACAGGGTTTCCTAATTTTACACAACCTTCATATTTCGGTCCTTCTTTGAATCAATACCCTCGTCCTTCTCACATTCAACCATTTTCTCAGCCAGCCCCTAGAGCCCGTACATTTGCAACGCTATCAAGTGCCTCAGTTAAAAATCAAGTTGTCCAAAAACAATCTAAGAAGAAAAAATGCACTGAGATCGTCCCTATTCCTATCACATATGGAGAGCTTTACCCTCACCTACTTCAAATGCGTCTTGTTGCTCCTGTATTTTTGAACCCTTTAGTGCCTCTGTACCCAGAATGGTATGATCCAAATGCAAGATGTGACTATCATGCAAGAAATGTTAGTCATACTATTGAAAATTGTAATGCTTTCAAGTATAAGGTGCAATCTCTTATGGATGCAAAGCTGTTCGATATAGAAAAGATCATTGGTCAGAAAATCTGAGAAGATTGATTAGGATTTAGAGGATGGGAAATGTGGATTTTGCTGGGTAGTTTTTTTTTCAAGGGGATTTCAAGTGATTAAGACATTAGGATGATACAAAAGTACTTTTTGAATCTTGTAAACTTTTTTCGTATAAATGTTACAAGATGTTATTGGAGTTCAATCAATCTTACATGCATGTCACATTCCATATGTGCATTGTCTTTCATAAATAAATAACAAAAAGTAATAAAAAAATAAAAACAAAAAATACAAAAATGTCTTCGTTTCTCATGACATAGCAAGCATGGCTTCTAATTTGGAGTTATAATACAAAGATAGCTTGGATACCAATGGGTTTTGAGACAATCTATTCAAGATTTGAACAATGGAAGAAGTGGAAGCAGTTTAAATAGAAAGGACAGAAAAGATCCAAAATGAGATGAAAGAATAGTTGGGGCGAATGACAGATTTGTTGAAAAGCTTAGACAATGGAAAAAGAATAATGGGAATAATGGGAGAAGTAGCCACCCAAGAGGGGCATCAATCACAAAACAACCCCATTAGTTTAACCAAATTTGAGGCTCAAACATCTCAAGCACCGCCCCTCAAAGTCTATGTAAGCCCTAATATGCCAACTGCAGTTGGTTATGGTCAAGTCCAGGGGCATGTAGTGCATACTACAAAGAAGCAGCGAGTGGAAGAGGACTTGGGTTCCCAACAGAAGATAGATTTCATAGAAGAAAGGCTTCAAGTCATTAAGGGAATAGATTTTTTAGGATCGTTGATGCAAATGGTCTTTGCTTAGTACTGGACATAGTAATTCCACCTAATTTCAAGGCACCAAAATTTGAAAAATATGATGGGACTACATGCCCTAGAACTCATGTTATCATGTACTATAGGAAGATGGCTGCCTACACGCGTGATGACAATCTGATGATTCATGTCTTCCAAGATAGCCTCAAAGGTTCTGCTGCAAGATGGTATACTCAACTAGAGAGGGACCATATTCATTCATGGGAAGAATTGGCAAAGGCGTTCGTCATCCAATATAGGCATCATGTGGATCTAGCCCCAGATCGATTATCTTTGCAAGGCATGAAAAAGAAAGCTACTAAAAGCTTTAAGGAATATGCTCAAAGGTGGAAAGATATTGCTATTCAAGTCCAGCCACCCTTCACAGAAAAAGAGACTGCTACTTTGTTTCTTAGCATTCTTGAGGCATCATATTATGATAAGATGATTGGGAATGCTACAAAGAGTTTTCCTGACATGGTGACTTCAAGAGAAATGATTGAGAGAGCAATTAGAGTGGCAAAATTAATATAGATGGTGTCATGCAAGACGAAACACAAGCTATGTCATTTGAGGGGCAATTACCTAAAAGCTTCACCTCATACCCATCTCACTTATCTCACATACCATACCATCCAACCATAAACTCTATCTCCCAAAATCCCTATTTTTGTGAGCTAACCCTGCCATTTAGCTTTCAGGCTAATTCCTATACCCCAATAACTGCACATGCTCCTGTTTTTAGGAGTGAGACTATAGCTTGGCCTGTCAATCAACTTATAAGGAACAGAAAAAGCCCAAGAAATAGTTAAGGGAAGATTCTAATTTCAATCTCCAATCTTTTACCATTTTTGGTAAAAAACCAATATCTAACCCTGTACCTTTGAGAATAGCCCCAAATCCATTGGCTAAGAGCTATGATCCATATAGCAAATGTGATTATCACATGGGGGCAATTGGGTACTCTACGGAAAAATGCAGGCAATTGAAGGAAAGGGTTGATGAGCTTACCAATGGGGGAATCTTGACTTTGGAACTTATGGAGCATTGGAAGTCCACTTTGATATAGAGTTACGTCATTTCAGAGGAGGAAAATGAAGATGTTAAGATTTCAAAGTCTGTATTTTGTGGAAAAATGCTTTTCAGTTTCGTTAATTACATTTGTTTGAGCATAAGTCCTCACACACTTTATTTTTCAGTTGTATATGAAAACAATGTTTCTTGTTTTCACATTAACGATAAAAATGATCATAAGAAAATTGGTGATTACTATCAAAGATGAATGCCTTAAGTCGTTCTAGAATCATATCATGCTCCAATAAAGCCCAAATCGCTCAAGGTCCAAACAGCTAAAATGGGGCATGAGATTTTTAAAAAATTCAATTTTGTTTTCAATTCGGGTCATGACAAGACTTCATAGTTGATGATTTTCAAGGAAATGACTAACTTGCAAAACCTTTTGAAAAATTATTTGGAAATAAATTAGTGACAATCTTAAAGATTCTAGATATTAGTAGTTTAATATTTGACAAGATTATTTTGAAATACCTTTCCACCCAGATTCTTGTACAAATCTCAAATGCTTCAAGCCCATACTCCCTAGATTTTTCTTTTCCCATGTTTTGGGGTAAGATTGGCAAAAAAAAAAACAAAATTGATTTTCCCATCAATATTCTTCTGTGCAACACCTTGACTTGTGCGGCACCCTTTTTCCTTGAATAGATGAATTGTGAAAAGTGAGTTATATCATATTGAGATGTTACACTTCAAAAACAAAAATAAAAAAAAATAAAAAATGATGAAAAAGATTGATTGTGACACCATGCAAGTGTGATATTCAGATGATTTCAAAGGCCAAAAGAAAAACTTACCCTAAGAATTGCTTTTCGATGAAGCATCTTAATTTGAAATGATGAATGGCCATCTTTCATCTTCCTTTCACAAATATGAAACCTTTTGAGCCTGATAATTTCTTTCTAAATAAACCTTAACCGAGGATCACCCTTCACATTGAGGGGCATGTACAAAAAGTATTCCTCCAAAGAACATTAATGAGTCAACTCTTTTGGGTTAGATAAAGTTTACTATGTTGCGGGACAAGTATGAAGTGAATTAGCTTTCTAATTTGGGGTATAAAACAAAAAAAGAATAAAAAAGGGATTTATGGAAAAGCACAAAAGAAAGATGTTTTGAAGAGTGAAAAAGATAGATGTCCATATGAGAAGAAATGGACCTTGGTTTGATTAACCTTTTAAACACATGTTTTGAGCCTGTTTATCCATTCTTTCATAACCCAAAACCTTGACCTGTATTACATGCTTAAAAGTCCATTTTAATCGAATATGGGTGCTTCTATTGAAGAGCTTTTCTTTGGAAAATTATCACCATTATCTAGTTTGAATGAAATTTGAATTCTCAAATGCATGGTAGAATAATCAAAAAAAAAAGAAAAAAAAGAAAGAGTAAAGCTCTAGGGTGAAAACACAAAAAGGGCAATCTAAAGCAAAAATCAGAACTCGCAATATGGGAAAAGGGCATAATGGATGAATGAACAAGCCTTGGAAATCCTCAAAATGCCTAAGGATTTTTAATATCTCTTGAATACCCATCCCTTTTTGAAAGTTTGAGCCCTTCTCTTGTACATTCTTTTCACAAAAAAAGTCTTGGTCCTTAGTAACTGATCTTGGCATTTGTTAGAACGCCACCATTCAAGAATCTAAGAGATTGTCAAAACTAATTGCACATTCAGATAGTTCTTCGAAAATTTTGCTCAAAATGTTAATATTTCAAGATTTTTTTTTTGAAAAAAAAAAAGGAACCATTGATTTTCCTGACAAATGGAAAAGTATTCCCCGAACAATACATCTTGGAGTGCCAAACTTTCAATTGTCCAGTTGGAAAGATCTTATTAGGATTTTTGTCACTCATATTGAGAAGAAATCACTAATTTTCAAAAGGATCAAATGTCGCTAGTGAAAACTTGATCCATTTTTCTGGAAAGGCTCGAAACCACTCCAATCAGGATTTTTTTAAAAGTTATGAACCTTTATCAAAACAAAAGAGAATTGAGTTTACACATGACAAGAGGATTTTCAAATCCACTTTAATTAGTACCATGTTTATGAGTCTAATTAAAATTGAAGCAAGATTTTCAGAAGATAAGAAATTCCAAGTCCTCCGAGCACAATTTTCTAAGTCCTTCGAGCACAATTCCAAGCCCTCCGAGTAATATTCTAAGTCCTCTAGGCATCAATTTCAAGACCTCAATGCATAATATTCTAAGACCTCCAGGCCTCAATATTCCAAGTCCTCTTGGCACAATTCTTAGACCTCCGAGCAATATTCTAAGTACTCTGGGCATCAATTTGAAGACCTCCGGGCACAAATTTCTAAGTCCTCTGGGCACAATTCCAAAACCTTCGGGCATCAATTTCAAACCCTCCGAGCAATATTCCAAGACCTCCGGGTATCAATTTCAAGCCCTTCGGGCGCAATTTGAAGTCATCCGGGCATTAAATTTCGACCTCCATGTACAAATTTCAAGTCCACCGGGCATCATTTTCAAGACCTCAGGGCATAATCTCAAGTCCTCCGAGCACAGTTACTAAATCCTCCGAGTACAATTTTTAAATCATTAACACATCAAGGATAAGTTTTCAAAGTTGTGAGCCTCTTAAAAAGAGGAGCCAATTTATTTTTCAAATCATGTGCCTCTAAAAAAGAGGAGCCTAGTTTTTTTTTCAAAGTCGTGTGCCTCTAAAAAAGAGGAACCCAGTTATTTTTTTCAAATTCGTGTGCCTTTTAAAAAGAGGAACCCAGTTTATTTTCCAAAGTCGTGCGCCTCTTAAAAAGAGGAGCCCAGTTTATTTTTCAAAATCATGTGCCTTTTGAGAGGGGAGCCAAATTAAAGTGAAGAGCTTTTGGTACGAAGAAGACTGTTAAATTTAAATCTTTTTATTAAAAAAAAGAAGCAAAAAAAAAAGAAGTAGGTCATGAGCCGGACAAAATTGTTATCTATTGTCTTTGCCATATTCCCGATTCTCAGCAATGCGCAAAGAGGGGCAGCTATAAACACTTAATTTTGTCCAAAACTATAAATGTATTTGGATTGAGTCTCGCTTCAGTCTTAGTGATTTGAGATTGAATCGTGCGCTTGAATTAATTTGTCAAAAACAAATTTTGAGTAAACTTGTGTTTGCAATTAATTTAAAGTCTGAGTTAGTTCAAGTATCATGAAAATCAAATTTTTCCTGTTGAGATCAATTCCAAATTCGTCAAACACAAGTGGGTCTTTTCCTTGATTTGTTAAGATTAATCTAAGTCACCTAATAAGCCCAAATTAATTGAAGTTGAGTTGTTGCACTTGACAATATCTGAGCCTATTTTTTTTGTTCTCTTATTATTATTATTATTATTATTATTATTATTATTATTATTATTATTATTATTATTATTATTATTATTATTATTATTATTATTATTATTATTATTATTATTATTATTATTATTATTATTATTATTATTATTATTATTATTATTATTATTATTATTATTATTATTATTATTATTATTATTATTATTATTATTATTATTATTATTATATTATTATTATTATTATTATTATTATTATTATTATTATTATTATTATTATTATTATTATTATTATTATTATTATTATTATTATTATTATTATTATTATTATTATTATTATTATTATTATTATTATTATTATTATTATTATTATTATTATTATTATTATTATTATTATTATTATTATTATTATTATTATATTATTATTATTATTATTATTATTATTATTATTATTATTATTATTATTATTATTATTATTATTATTATTATTATTATTATTATTATTATTGTTATTATTATTGTTATTATTATTGTTATTATTATTGTTATTATTATTGTTATTATTATTGTTATTATTATTGTTATTATTATTGTTATTATTATTGTTATTATTATTATTATTATTATTATTATTATTATTATTATTATTATTATTATTAAAAATTTTAAAAAAATAATTAAAGAAAGAAGAGAAATGGGAAGTATCAGTGCCAACACTAACTTAGGAGGCTGCCAGCCATATTCAAACTGACAGCCACCCTAAACGTAGCCTTGCCATCTTCACCAACCCCTTGACAAACCTCATTTGAGATTGAAAGTCTTCTGCAAGTTAATTCTCAGAGATTTGCTCCGTTTTTATTGACTAAAATACATCTTGCTCGAAAGAGATGAAGAAGAAAAGGGGGGATCGGTTCCAAGAAAATCACTATTTCAAGATCCTAAAGTCTTTCCTCTATAGCTGTCTGCCTATACGTAAGAACCACCATTTTCAAGCAAGCATTTAAGAATGCTCAGAAAAAACCAGCTGAACAAATGGATTACAATCCCTGCATTCAAAGATTTCATCCGTTTTTCTTGACTAAAAATGCCTATAAAATGGCCTGAAGGAGGTCGGAGATAAAGAGAGACAGAGAAAAAACGAAGAGAGATATACAAAGACAAAAAATATAGAGGGAGATAGAGAGAAGGAGAGAACTCAACTACACTCAATAGCAAAATCTCAATTTCATTTCTAGTGCGACTGAGACGGTGCTGGAGCAGTGAAGAGGATACGTGGACGACGGTGAGCAGTACTCATGTTTGTTACTCTGGTGCGATTGGGAAGAAGAAAGTGTGGTAGCGAGAGGCAACCTTGGTTGGATTAGCGGCGACTAAACTAGAAAGAGGAGAGACCCAAATAGAGAAAATCAAAAGGAAGAGAACGATAAAACTTACCCGAGCCGAACACTGTAAGTATACTCTGCCTTCTCCATTTAAGAAATTTTAAATAAATCCCACGTTTTGTTAAACCTATCCCACCCAAACAAATCTATTAACTAAAAGACAATTTTAAATCTTATCTGCCTTCCTTTTGTGCGAGCGAGCTTGCTATGCATTAGTTCAGTTGTATGGCACGAGCTCTAGTGAGTGGGTGAGCTCGCTACGCTTTAGTTCACTTTGTATAGGCGAGCTCTTATGTGCGCTTCGCTTGCGCAGGTGAGCTCTGGCCTCAAGATAACTCATGTGTGGTGAGCTGTTCTACGAGCAAGCTCTCGTGCGCAAGTTGACTTACACGTGGTGATTGTTTTGGGAGCGAGCTCTCACGAGCAAGTTGACTTATGCATGGCGAGCTGTAAAGGGGCAACCTCTCATGCACAAATTGATTTGTGCGTAACAAGCTGTTTCGGAGGCGAGCTCTTTTGTTAAAATCGACTTGCCCGTGGCAAGTTGATTTGTGTATGGGGAGTTGTTAAAGGGCGAGCTCTTGCGCACAAGTTAACGTACGAGTGGCAAGCTGTAAAGGGGCGAGCTCTCGTGTGCAAGTTATTTTGTGCGAGGCGAGTTGTTTCGGGCGATTTAGTAGATTGAAGATAAATTTTTAATTGAGAAAAATAATTTTTCAAATTTCCAAAAATGTTTAGAACAAAATTAATAACTTTAACTCTCTATATTTGATCAAAGTGTTGAAGAATGTAGGGAAATTTTCACTAAAAAGTTGTAAAGAATTAAATAATATGTTAATGAAATAGTCCAATTAAAATCCAAAAATTTTAAGAGGATAATAATAATGAATAATCCCTAAAACCATAAATATAAATTTTCTTATATTTTATAAATAAATGAAAACTCTTCCGATGATGGAATTCTCAGACTTTGCAAGTGTGCATATTTTGGAGATTCCTAGGTGAGTAAGTGTTTCCTCTAAATTTGACCAAAGTGTTGGAAAATTCAGAGGAAATAATTCCAATATTAAGGCTATTTATAAAAAAATTAATAATAATAATAATTTAATAGTAAATTAAAATTATGAAAATATAAATTTTAAATAAAAAATTTTCATGAAAATAATAATTAATCCGACGACGGAGCCTCTTTAGGGAAACAAGTGTGTTTCATTAAATACTCTTAAGGTGCAAAATTACTTGGGAATTCAATCAGAGTGTTGACGAATGTCCTAAGAAAAATGTCAATATTTAAATAATTGAATATTGAATAATAAAAAGAAAATTTTAATTGAGAATAAAAGACCATTTAAATTAAGATTGCTTAACATAAAACATGATTAATTGGTACCGTCCATTGGACAGGTGTTGTGAGGGTGCTAATACCTTCCTCACACGTAACCATACTCTCGAACCCAAATTTCGAAACGTAGATCAATGTACTTATCTTTAGTTTTGAATAGTGGCCAATCACACCTAAGTTAAAAAAGAAGATTGGTGGCGACTCCATAACTTTACGTCTAGCAATTAGGTCCCCGGACAAAAATTGTTACGACAATATACTTTAGACCATACCCAAAAACACCCTAATTAGGCATTTGGAAATCCAAATTCATAAGGGTGAAATCAAAGCATGACAGAACACATAAAAGATGAGTTGACATCTCAAGTCATAGGATTACTTACACATATGACACGTGAAAAAATTTTCATAGAAACTTAATTGACACCACCAAATGGAGCTCTCACAGTATGCCATGCTCAGTAAACTTGTTCTCTAATAAGCGCACACATGTTGTTGTCAAATATCCTTATTCAACCTATGAGATATGTTGCTTGCTTCAAAAGTAAGGAGGTTTAGCATGTGCTAGCCTTTGAGCACTATTAATGCCTTATTTCAATAGTACATTAACCGAAAAAAATTTTAGTAACAAAACTTTGATGCACAGTGATTTTCATAATTGCAACTCTTTACAACTTTGTTAAGACTTATATAGTTCTAGGGTCTTCGCCTCATTTAGCAAATAATAATCATCATTATTATTGATTCAAATGGTAAAAGGAAACCTTTATGTTTCTTACTATAAGTGAACATATATGGCTGAGGTACCATGCCTCATGCCAAATGAGTTGGCTTTGAGGCATACACCAAGAGGAAGTGTGTCTTAATACTTCTCTATAAGAACAAGATAGTTATTCAAAATTGTTCTAACTAATGAGGCATAAAATTGATGAGTCACACGATAAAATTATGGGAGAGAGTAATAAAATGGAGATTAAGGAAGACTATAGAGATAACGAAGAATTAATTTGATTTTATGACTACCCAATCAACTATGGAGGCAATACACTTGCTTAGACAAATTGTGGAGCGTTTTCAAGTATAGGATAAAGATTTTCCTATAGTTTTTATGAACTTGAAGAAAGCATATGATAAAGTACCTTAAGAAGTGCAATGGTGGTCTTTAGTGAAGAAAAGAGTTCTCATTAAATATATTAAACTAATTAAGGACATGTATAAAGATGTAATGACAAATTTGAGGACATGTGAAGGGTAAATAAACGAATATTTTATCATAATGGGACTTAATCAAGGGTTAACGCTATATTCTTATTCATTATAAGAATGGATGAACTAAAAAATCCATCTAGGATAAAGTGTCTTGATGTATGATATTTGCATATTATATTATCTTGTCTGTTGAGAATAGAGCGGAGATCAACGAAAAGTTGAAACTATGGGGAGAGACACAAGAATCAAAAGAGTTTAGACTAAGAAGAATGAAGACTGAAAACATGGAATGTAAATTCAGTTCAGAAAAGAGAAAGATCAAAACATAATGATGTTAGATAGGGTGGTAATACCTAAGCGGAATCACTTCTAATATTTGGGATCGATCATACAGATGGATAAAAAGATTGATGGTGATATGACTCATAGGATACAGGTTGGCTGGAGCAAGTGAAGAAGTGCTACAGATATATTGTGCAATAAAAAAATTTCCTATATGGTTGAAAGGCAAGTTTTACAAGATAGATTAACATTGCTACACAGAATATAAGTGTAGTAGAAACGAGAATGTTGCGGTAGATGTGTGGATATACAAGAAATAATAGAATGAGAAATGAAGACATTTGTAACAAGATTGGAGTGGCACCTATTGAAGATAAGACACGTGAAAGTTGTTTACATTGATTTGGACATACACGATGTAGACTTGTACATACTCTAGTTAGGTGAGTGAAGTTTATGAATTAGTAACGAAAAGAGGGGTCAATGCTAGGGGAAGACTGAAAAAGATTTGGAAGAAAGTTATTCAAAAAGATATGACAATATGAGAGTTGAAAAAACACATTGCCTTTGATAAGAATGAGTGGAGGAGGAGAATTCATGCTGAGAACTTACTTTGAGTTCATGTATTGGTTCATTTAGTCTACATCAATTTATTAGGATAAATGCTTTAATGATTATGATGGTAATGATAATGATGATCCCTATTTTAGAAGTTTTGATTTTATCTAAGAGAAAATTTACCAATTTAAATATTGTTTCTTATTTAATTTTATGATTTTCTTTTTTATTTTTATTTATTTTCATTTTTACTTTGTTATCCAATAAATAAAAATAAAAATAAAAATAAAAACTGAAAATGAAAATGAAAAATGAAAATAAGGATATATATATATATATATATATATATATATATATATATAAAATTATTGGGCCCAAAACTCAAACCAATTTTAAGACCATAAATCCAGATCAGAATTATTCAATTTTTAGAATTTTATTACAAATACAAGTTTTCATAAATGGCGAATCACATTTAATAAAAAGAAAAAAATGATATCAACTCCTTTGTACTTTTTAGGAAGTCATCTAGCGATAGAGTTCTGAGAGGAAACCATTATGACAATATTGAATTTAAAGAATTTCAAGCTAGCTTAACCATTAACCATCCTTTTTAAACTAATTTAAACCATTAATCTTTTATATCATTCCCTTATAGTTTATTAGAATGGTGATAAGATTAGTAAAACAAAATGAGTGGATTTGTTCAATTTTTTCTTTTTAAATTCAAATATATTTCCTGTTTAAAAAAATCATATATATTTTTAACAATAAAAAAATGCTCATTCAAATTAAATTAACAATATTATTTATAAATTTATTTCCAATGGATTTTTTTTATTTTCCATCTTGCTTACCAAAACAAAAAGACAATAATTTTCTTTCTTTTTTATCTTCTTAAATCTTTCCTTTCCTCTGTTTTCTTTTCTCCTACCAAAGCCAAACATATTCTCGATGAAAAAGTTTCCCTACACCTAATTTCCTTCACATAAACAATATGCAATTTTTTATTCTCTACGAGTTAGACTAGGTCGAACACTTGAACTGGAATCAATTTTTGAGTACTTTGGCAAGCGTTCGGTCTAATTTGTCTTTGGCGAAGACAGCATCTAAAAGTTTGAATGTAAAATGATAAAAAAGGTGACGTGGGTTCTGGGCATCTGGCCCCTCTCTGATGTTCGATAATCAATCACATTTCGGTATCTGACTCCAAGTGACGAGTGCTCGTACATGGTGCATGTTTGGATTGGATCTGTGTCCTCAGATATTTTTTGATATTTTTTTACGGTTTGAGATTGATTCGGGCACTTTCTTTGACCACCTTTCCTTAGAAGGACATGCCGTGGTTTGTGAAAAGCTTTTACTATGGTTTCAAAACTGGCTCAGGCAAGTTGTAAATGTTAATAGGTTATGTCTAAATTTCGAATTTTTTTCTCATGAACCGAAAATATAAAAAAATATATGTTTATATTAATTATCATGTGTTTATATATTTCAAATATATTTTACACTTAATAATTTTAGATTTATGCTTAATCATGTATTGTTTATATTAACTTTAAATTAATTATAAAATGTTTACGATACTTCTAATATATTTTACGTCTAATGATTTTAAATTTACATTTAATCATTTATTTTTTATGTTGACTTTATAATAAAATCAAAATTTATGATTTTACTGTAGAATTCTTCTTAAATTAAAATACATATAAGCTTATAAATGTGTGTGTATATATATATATATATATGTATATATGTATATTTATATAAAAGAGCTTTTAGGATGGGAAACAGTTCTGAAGAGTAAATGAAATCAAATGACAGAGGGGGTTGGGGGAAGGGGAGTGGTTTGTAAGTATGTGAATGTTGTGTCCTGACTGAATTCCGTGTTGGGAAAGAGTTTGGGTCTATCAGTTCTCTGTAATGCTTTGAACTGACCTAAACCTCTAATTCTCTTTAAGGAAAAGCCATCATGCCATTTGTCACCCAGACATTGTCGGGAACATGCAAACCGTCAGATTTTGGGAAAAGCATCCAAAGAAAAGAACCCTCCAAAACACACAACCCCTCTCTCTCTCTATCTCTCACCACTCACACTCACTCAGCTTACTTTTTTATACTGTCCTCTTGACATGGCAGCCAGTTTGGTATCAGTACGTGAAGTGAATGATAGAGATTGCTCCAATTTATCTTCAATCCTTCGTTCACTCACTCACTTCTCATCTTATGTAACTTCTCACTTCATTTGCTCATTTTCTCGCTTTTGTACTCACCATCCCAGGGGGTGCCAAAAGCTTGCAACTTTTGCCTGTGAAAAATCTTTCTTTGGTTTATTCTAAGATAACTTGTGAAGGAGGAATCGTTATTATATTCAAACCTTAAGATTGGCTTTTTTTTTTTTTACCTTTCTTTTGGATGAGTTTCTTGGAGCTGAGATTCAAGTCTCTGCGAATTCTTCACCAGATTTTTTGCGTACGCAGACGACGCATGGATTTGGAGCTGGATTTATTAGGCTTAACAATTTCGAATATTTTTCAGTTGTGAAAAAGGTTGAAAGTAATGAAATTGGCTTTATGGGTTGTGCTCAGTACACATTCATGTGGTGTTGGAACTTGGTTCCAATAATGATATCTGCAATGGAGATTGCAAATAATGCAGGGTATAAGTGAATGTATGGAAAATGACTTCCTCAAAAAGTTCCCGGAAGTCAAAATTTCCCTATTTTACTAGCTACAATTTTTGTTTTCAATAATGTGACAATCGGTCCACCAGCAATCCAAACAAATAAAATGTGTCAGGCTTTTCCTTTTAACAACATAATCTAATTGTGGCAGCAAGCCTGCAATTTCAAAACCTGTCTAGCAAGCAATGATGTTGCGACTCGTGACTTGTAACGGATGTTTATGTTTGCTCATGTTCATCACAAACTAAATAAATTATGTAATGAAAACGAAGTTTTATTGACAGAAACACAATATCATTATCTTCCCCTTTTTTTGTTTATCTTGTTGATTCACTTTTATTTTTTTTTATCCTTTCTTTGTTTTGTCAACCATCAAACATTTTGTCGCTCACCTTTTTCTTTGGTTAGGCATCCAAGCTTTTTTTTTCATATATTTATTGGGGAGAGGGGTTTAGTTATACTAAAACATTATCAGGTTTTCTCTTGCAAGTAGGTCAATTGCAAAAAGGAGGCTGACCTAGTCTAGAACTGTTTTACATTTTTGTTCTAGAATTTGATAAAACCAACTGTATTTGTTGTTAAGTACACAGTTAACCTAACAAGAGTCTTTCTACACACCAACAATGTTAATAACTAAAGCCAATAAGAAATATCAAGATAAAACTAACAAACAGAATAAAAGAGGTAATCCTTGAAAGTTTCAGACAGAAAATATTGCGTTCTACTGAAATTAAACCCAGTAATAACAAAAATAAAGATGATAATAATATTTATACAAAATTAATAAAAACAAGTTGCTTTTTTTCTTAGCTGAAACATTTGTAATGTTATAAAATCAAAAACACACTTCAATATTTAAACATTTAAATCAATTGTCGACATATATATATATAGTTATAATACACTGCTAAATGGTAGACTAATTCCTACTGTATTGGAAGGCTGATGGGATATGATGAGAGTGATGAGAGATTAGTACATTCAGCAATAACATTCTTAGATTTAAGCAACTGATAGATGTATTTATGCAGTATTTGCACCTTCATGATTGAGTTGATTTCCCGGTGCATGGAAAATGAATGCAGCTTTAAATGATCAGACACCAGTCTGGTGATCAACGTGCCAAATTGAAAAACACTGAGTTTTTGAATATTAGTTGATAAAGCTGCAACAAATTTATCTAATTAAGAGTATCCCAATCGAAGTTCCAAATCCAAATCTTCCTTGGAATCGCTAGCCAGACCGATCTCCAAGTCCAAGGCTACATACTCAGTCTTCTTCTTCAGGAACTTATCATCACACCCATAATCTTTGAATTCCTTGACCCCAAAAATTGATTTTGCGCCCTTCATGTTGGTTGCATCCGAGTCTTTTGAGCTCAAAGGATCGATGAGGGCATCATTCACTCGCCATTTCTTCATTTCACAAGGGAAAGCAGAAGATGGGGAAGATAAAGAAGAAAGGGGACGAGAAACCAGCAGGGAAGGTAATGTGGAAGAGGATGGAGAAGAAGCCGAGGATGAAGAAGAGAAATTAGGGTTAAGTTTAGGGTTAGGGTTAAGGGTTAGAAAAGGGGACTGACCATGATCCCTTGGAGGTGATTGTCTTAACCTGGCTCTGTCTCTTCTGTGAACATTCATGTGACCTCCCAGAGCTTGAGCAGATCTAAATTCTCTCTTGCAGAAGCTGCAAGTGTAAGATCTCGGTGGCCATGAAAACCCAGCTAGATAATCTTCTTCCCCAAAACCTTGCTTATTACTGCTCCGTGATGAATCCATAAGCTTGTTGTTAGTCTGGTTGTTGTTATTGTTGTTGTTGTTGCTGCTGCTGCTGCTGTCTTTAATGGCTTTATTGCCAAAACTATGATCTTTCAAGTTGTTACTAAAACTGTTCCTCTCCATGGATGCTTTTGGTTGAGTCAGACTAGCAAAGATCAAAAAGACAAGAACAGTCTAGCTCATATCCTGTCAATTTATAAAGAACAAAAGAACCCCATCTCTTTTGAGAGTAGAAAAAGAGAGAAGAGAGATAGGAAATCAATTAAGTAACTGATACCTGAGATATAAGGCGATGATGATATGGAGTTGGGTTCTCGATCTCAGAGAAGAAAGTGATTAAAGTTGCAAACAAACAGGCCATCAAATTCTAAGCCAGAAGCTGGAAATCCCATTGGAGGGTATCCAACTATATGCTGGGCACTACTTACTATATGTAGAACCTCGGCCTGCCATGTTTTGCCTTTTTGCCATACGAAGAAAAAACTCTCCAACTATTTTTTTTGAGAACAATTTTAATTATTTAAAGTAATTACTGTTCAGAAGAAATTTAGGAGATGAGATCAGTCCATGGACACCTTACAATATGAGTAATAGAGCTGGCCAGATGCTATTCATCAAAATCAGACGTCAGAGGAAAAGAAAAAAATACTCGATTCTTGCTCAAGCTTGATATCACATGGTGATAAAAAAAGGAAAATAAATGATGAAATTAACACAACAGTAGACTCCGGGAAGTGAATGTTTCCACAAGGCTCATTGGTTATCAGAACCAAAATTAATGGATTAACAGGATTCAAGTTATGATTCTCATCCAGTAATTAATATTTGAATTGAATGTCCGCAAATGGTTGAATATGTATGCCAAATTGAATGAATTAATCACCATGCATGAATCGACCAACTGTGCCTTAATCATTCATTAATAGTCATGAAACTGATAAACGTTAAACTGCTGGTTCTGTGGCATACATGGACTTGATTTTTTAAACACATTCACAAATCTTAATTACTTCCCACCCCCAGCACCTGCCTCTTGCCTTTAGCTAATTAGATTTGATTTTAAACAATTTACCTTTGCATATAGTTCTTTTTAGAGCAGGTAATCAAAAATTTTCATGATCATAGCTCCAAATCAACTAGGGGAATATTGTATCGTCCTTCATCAATTACTATAAAAAGAAAAATCTTTTGATTAACAATCAAAATTTAATCTAATAATTGTTATCTTCGAATAGGAGGGATTATGTCAAGGTTTCTACCCTCATTCTTTCCTTATATCTCCTTATGAACAAAAAAAAGTGTTAGTCCTTCATTAATGGCATATATAATAAGTTCATAATTAATTACTCTCTTTTGAATAGACTTACATTCATGCAACAAATTAATTAGTTCTTCTGACAAAAAAGTTCAAATAAGTTGAAATAATAACAGTTGCATAAAATTACTTCCAAATTAAAATTGCACAAATGGCGTTTTTTGTGACAATGTTAGTATTATTTCATTATGAGTTAGATTTAGATTACATATATAACGAGGATTTAGATTACATAAAACTAAGGAGAAACCCAACAAAAGTACCCAATTTATCCAAAAAAAAAATCATACCCAAAGAGTAAATCCAATTGAAGTGGTCTTCCAATGCAACTTATTCGTTAGACAATTAATATATGCTATCTTATACATATTACTGAATTAATTCTTAATGGGTAAAAATTGTAAAAAAAATTAACGAAGGTAAAAATTGTAAAAAAAATTAACGAAGGAAAGACTTGCAATCCTTAACATTAGGAATACTGAGAAAACAAAAACAAGCTCAGAATATTCCACATGTTTTTCAAGTTTTATTCTTCCGTTACATGAGGTTGAATATGGAATGGGCTATCTAGCTATCTAGGCTACCGTTAAAAAGTAGTAGCTGTATATAATTGCCAGCACAACACACATGCGAGATTAATGCCTGCAGCCGGTTTCATACCATTCAAAAAAGCTTTGATTTACACAACATTCATTATCTCAAGGGAAGGGAAATCTCAGTGCACCCCCATGATTTCCTTTCCTTATTTCTTGAGAAAAAGAGAGCAAGTTTTATCAGAGAACCGGTTTAGACAAAAGATACTGCCGCATTTAGCTGAGATTTACTGAAAGACTAGCAGCCAATTAGCTGATCCCTTGCCATGCTAAATATAGCACTAATTTCATTAGGTTCTACAGCCGAAATTGCAGTGTTTACCCGCAGTGAAACAGGTTTCCGTCTCTTCCACTCATAGTTTAAGATTTGAGGTTGATTCAAGTAAATTTTTGGACCTATATATATTCATTCAAACCTGAGCTATAACTTCAATCTTTATTACTTTGTTTACATATGACTAAACAGCAAGCAAGAAAGTTATTAATTAGTACAGGCCAAATGGTATTTGGTTTTGTTAGCTGTTAAATGAATAAAAGTCCTGATGGAAATCAAACAGGCTTTGCCATTTGGTTGCATTGCATGTCTCATCAACATTGAATCGTTTTTTGAGTCTTTGTTTTCTTTTTTTCTTCTCTGCTTGAAAAGCACATGGAAAGTACCAACAGGAAAGCAGTCTCAGTGTACTCAAATTATGTGGTGTTGAGACTTTGGACTTCAGAAAGCTGACAGATGTCATGAGATGTGTGTTGGTGACTCCTTTCGTTTGCATTCTGAATTACGGTAAGGCTTGCTATTTGCTCTTTAACAGCTTTTGTTTGATGGGAGATTCCAATTTCCAATGGGGAAGATTAGAAGGTCCTGAGCCCAGAAGAGGAAGGAAAAATTAAAATGCTCAGAGCAGATCCATGGCATTGGCATGTTCTTACAATTTTATTGTGGGCTACTATTATATAATGAATTGAGAACTCAAATGGCATATTGCATAAAAACATAACTGGTAACCATAAGGGCGTTTTGGAGGCTGATGTTACTCTTGGTGAAATAAAATTCAACCCTATAGTCACGAAGAATGATAAAAAGTAACATGGAGCATTGTGGGTGAGGATTTCATTCGGAAAAACTTGTATTTCTTAAAAAATGCGTAATATGATTCAATCTACAAATTCTACTGCTATTACTCTTGTTCCTAAAATTCTCAACCCTTTTCATATGGCAGATTTTAGGCCTATCTCGTGCTGTAACATTGTTTATAAGTGCATCGCTAAGCTCCTTCCCTCCCTTACTAATGCCAATAAGAGTGCTTTTATTGAGGGCAGAAGTTTAGCTGACAATATCGCCCATGCCAAACAGTTGGTAAGAGGGTATGGATGACACTAAAGATTGACTTGAAGAGGGCTTTTGACTAATTGGACTTGACTTCTCTATTTAACAATTAACACTTTGATTGCCTTCGGTTTTCCTTATAAATCCTTGATTGGATTAAGGCACGCGTTTACTCTAAAATTTTCTGTTGCTCTAAATGGCGTAATATTTGATTACTTCTCCGGTCAGAAAGGTCTCAGACAAAGAGATCCTCTTTCACTGTACCTGTGGATGTTTTATCTTTTTGTTTTTTCTGAATGGAGCAGTGAAGATTTCACTCATTTGTGTTTTGCTGATGATCTTTTGGTTTTTGCTAACGCTGCTAAGTAATCTATTCTGGGTGTTTTTGCTATTTTGCAGCGTTTTTATACCATGTCTGGACTTCAACTCAATAGTGCAAAGCCTGAGAATTCCTCAGCCAAAGTTAACCACATTCTTTTCGATCTACACTAACGTACTACCTTTAAATCTGGTACCTTGCTTCTTTGGTATCTTGGTGTGTCTCACTGCAAAGCTCTGTGATCCACCCATCCAGAAAATAGGTAAAAGGATTAACGGCTGATCTTCCAAATGATTTTCTTATGCTATCTGTCTCGAATTAGTCCAATCGGTTCTTTTTAGCCTGCAAAAAATTTTTTTGTTGTTTGTTTATTCTACCTAGCAAAGTGACCCGAAGGCAAACGCACTACAGTGTAACGTGCCGGGAAGTTAGCGCAATTGTAACACCTTTATGTTAAACAAAAAGGCATTTGATATGGGTCATCCTGTGGGTGTTAAAGTCATTGGGTTTTAGTCATTTTGGGCTAAGGCCCATTCATATCTTGCAGTGACTAAACCAATGATCATGTATGTTTTGGGTCGTCTGCCAAGTGGACCCAAAAGACTAATAGGATTCTCAGCCTAAAAGTTTGAGACTATTAGTTTGTTGTTAAGGCATCAAACATGGAATTACGCATAATCTTTCAATTTCTTCCATTAGGTGCAATCAGATTAGGCCTGCTTTGGCATGTTACTAATTCCAACTATCTTAAAGCACGAATTTGCACATCTGATAAGTAATGCACTATCCTGACCCAAAGAACACAATGAACAGGTTCCAATAGGCAAGAAAACAACAAAAACCAGACTGAAATTTCCCCTAAATGTCTCAAATCTTCAACCAACTCGCAAATGTAAGTAAACTTCAATTGTTTCCATCAGTGTTGGATGCACCAGAAATCTGACCTTTGAGAAACTCTAATTGTATCTCCAATTCAAAGTTCTTTTGCCTTTCATTCTCTAACTCCAACCTCAGCTTCTCAATCAACTGCACCAATTCATCTTCTCTGTCGACCACTTCCGCTCCAAACAGGTCCATCATATATGTCACCTTCTGTCTTTGATCATCCAAACTCCTCTTCAATCTCATCAGGCCACCCACCATTGTTTCTGCATTGACAATGCTGTCAACTTTTGACTCGTTCCCTGCAATTCCCTCAATCCCAGACTCTTCTTCACCACGAGAGCCATCATTTCCCCCCTCTCCAACTCCCTCTGGCGAACTAATCAAACTTGGCTCAACCTCTCGTGAAGTCCAATTTGACCCCCCTGAGTCAACTGATCCATCCGAGTTGCCTACCGCTTCAGGAATGATCGTTTTGCCACCAAATCGAACCTGTTTTGCAATTGGATTGTCTTTTGACTCGCTGGGAAATACAGGGTCAAGCTCGAACCCGTCTTCATTGAAGTTCCACCCACTAATCCTTCTATGTTTAACAAGCTGAGACCCTGGTTCTCCATCAACATCTTCATCATCTACTTCAACATCAACACCCTTCCTAAGAATCCTGCTTACCCTGAACCTCTCTTCAACACTAGGCAATCCATGCAACACATGCTTAACAAGAAACTCCGAACCTTTGCAACTTTTAAAAAAAGAATGCTTCAAAAGCTTCTCTGCTGAGGGTCGCTTACCAGGATCTTGATCAAGACAAGAAGCAACCATATCCTTGAAGGCCTTCGAAAACTTCTTACTCTTACCTTTCTTGTTATCATTTTCATAATCAGAAAATCTAAACCGCTTTGTGATCTTCATGATCAAAGACTTTGAAGGAGGTAGATGTGATAATGGGGGCCTTCCATGGGCTAGTTCAAGCGCGGTAATACCAAAAGACCATATGTCAGCCTTGAAACTATACCCTGTATGCGAGTGTATCACCTCTGGGGCCATCCAATACGGGGTTCCCGTCAAGTCAGTTAGCATTAACCGCGGTGAAGATGTCGATAAACCTGATCCGTAACCTGAACTCGACTCATAAATCGAAGCTGAAACCCCAAAATCCGCAAGCTTAACGCATCCATTCGAGTCCATCAAAATATTACCAGCCTTTATATCTCTATGCAAATGCCCTTGGTTGTGAAGATACGACAACGCATTCAGGGTTTCTCTGAGAACAATGGCAATGCATTGCTCTGATAATCCATCGGGGAAAGAAGATGAGATTATGGATTGTAAAGAACCGCCAGACATAAAGGGCATCACCACCCAGAGACGTCGGTCAACGGTGAAGGAGCAATGAGCATTGAGGATGTTAGGGTGTGAAAGAAGTGACATGATCTTGGTTTCACGTCGAATGTTGTCCAAATCCGCTTTGGACTGGTCAAGATCAATGGCTTTGATGGCAACAACAGTTGAATTCCGTGGAACACATTCGGCTTTGTAAACGACGGCACTAACACCAACCCCGATTTCCTCAATGATCTTGTAAGAGTCTGAATCTAATGGGAATTGAAGCTTGGGACGATCTTCTTGTTCATGGGCCACGAAGTCCCTTTCTTTTCTTTTCTTCCTTTTTTAGCGAAAGGCTTTGAGAATCCTTCTTGTTGTTGTTGTTGTTGTTTGCTATGGGGTTTTCCTGGAGGATTCTTGAAGAATAAAGATGAGCGAAACGGAAAGAAAAATGTAAGGTTTTAGGCGGTTTTCTTGTGAGGTTTGAAGAGGAAAGAAATCGTTATAGGTAGCGGTGATTTATCTTTGAAAAGTAAAGAGGATACATGTGAAATCACAACTACTTTAACTGTACTGAGAGAAAGTGAAATTCAGGTGTTCAGTGTTCAGCATTCAATAAAAAGGTGCAAAGCCCAAAGGCAATAGGACTTTGCTTGTTGGGCTTGGAGCTGATCTGTTTATTAGCCATTTGTCACACATATTCATAGTTGTAATATTCATTCATAATTGGCCCATAATGATTGATGTGCAGGCATGGATGAATAAAGTCCCAGAATGGAAAGTCCAATTAATCAAAAGAAATTCTAACAAAATCGCAGATTGCGTAGCTAAACAAGTCAAAAAGGGATGTTTTTGGCTGGATGATCTGGTCATATATCATCTTCTTTGCTAGCAATTGTAGGTAAGGATGGTATTCCAGCTCCTCCAAGAGTAATACTTGTTAAATTTCTAGTGAAAGTTTATGGAGATAGTTTATATTTTCCAATTGATTTTACTAGAACTACAGTCTGTAATTTTGTGAGGTTATTCAATCAATAATATATATAACAAAATTCAGATTTTGGTGCAACAGACATTAGAGACTCATCAATAATGAGCATAGAAAGTTGATGTGATTATCTTATATTATATAGTTAAATAAAAGTATAAAAACTAATTCAGTAGATTGTTTTATATAACGAGAGAGAAATATAAAAGAACAACGATATGGTAGTCTAATAAAACCATTTGCTCTCTTATTTTAGGGAATTGTTGATTTTTTTTTTTACAAAGAAAAGTCAAAAAATAAAGTATATTTAAAATTGTCGAAAATGCATGTCTTATTTATCTGTAAAAATTTAAAAATGAAAAGTACAAATAATAAAGTATTTTTAAAATTGGCGAACATGCATATCTTATTTATCTGTAGAAATTTAAAAATGAGTCGAATTCAAAAGAATACGCAAAATCAACACATAAATCACAACCCTTCTTTGCCAAAAAAAAAAATCAATATAAAAGATCCCTTGTAAAAACATTGAAAGAAGTATAACCATTCCTTTTCCTTGAACTCCCGAACAATTAATTGCCACGCAAACAAGGCGGTGGAAGTGGAGTGACGTGCAGGGAAGGTTCTCACGAGATGAAGCGGAGTACATTTGCTCCAAATTAGGTCGAACCGACTAGCTCCATTTTTATTTTTTATTTATTTTTAAAATTTATTTATTAATATATTAATTCAAAATAAATATTTATTAATATATTTTACGATTTAATCTAATACATTTATTTTTATAATAAATAAAGTTTATAGTAATTATAAATTTATAATACATAAAGTTATTATAATTTATTTAATTAAAATAACTAAAATTTAAAGATAAAGTTATTATAAATTTTCTAATAAAATTATTGTTATAATAAAATAATAAATAATGATATTATGATAAAGTTATTATAATTTATTTAATAAATTATAATGATTTCAAATTTTTTTTATTTTGTTAAACTTATTTATTACATTTGAAATATAATTATACTTATCATTTAAAATATAAGTAAACTTATCATTTTGCATTTAAAATATTTATTCATTTATTTAGTAAGTTTTTAAAATATTCATTCATTTTGTATTTTAAATATTTTTTATTTTTTTAAACATAGTATAAGTATAACATTAATTAAGTTGGTATTTAACAAGAATAATAAATGAAAATAATAAAAGAGAAAAAGGAGAGAGTAGAGGACCAAAGATTTTTTTACGTAGAAAACCCTTTCAAAAGTTAGAAGGACAAAATCAAGGGACCGAAGTCCATTTTTATTTTTTATTTATTTTTAAAATTTATTTATTAATATATTAATTCAAATAAATATTTATTAATATATTTTACAATTTAATCTAATAAATTTATTTTTATAATAAATAATGTTAATAGTAATTATAAATTTATAATACATAAAGTTATTATAATTTATTTAATTAAAATAACTAAAATTTAAAGATAAAGTTATTATAAAATTTCTAATAAAATTATTGTTATAATAAAATAATAAATAATGATATTATGATAAAGTTATTATAATTTATTTAATAAATTATAATGATTTCAAAATTTTTTAATTTTGTTAAACTTATTTATTACATTTGAAATATAATTATACTTATCATTTAAAATATAAGTAAACTTATCATTTTGCATTTAAAATATTTATTCGTTTATTTAGTATGTTTTTAAAATATTCATTCATTTTGTATTTTAAATATTTGTTTATTTTTTTAAACATGGTATAAGTATAACATTAATTAATTTGGTATTTAAAATAATAATAAATGAAAATAATAAAAGAGAAAAAGGAGAGAGTAGGGGACCAAAGATTTTTTTTATTTGGAAAACTCCTTCAAAAGTTAGAAGGATAAAATCACGGGACCGTAATCCAAAAAAATATTTACTATGATTAAACTTATTTATAATTTTACATATAATTTAAAAAAATGATAAATTAGATTATTACCTATTTCTCATAATTTATACGGATTGCCTTGAAAATTTCTTCTTCCTCCTTCGAAATATTATCGGCAAATTTATTGGCATTCCAAGTTCAATATTGTGGGATTCCGCTTCAAACCAATCTTTAAGGCATGTTAACATGATGAATCCAAATTAAGAGTGGTTCAATGGTCTCCAATAATTTTTCTACATGTCAAGTATGCAAATTCTAAAGCAATGAAAGAAACTTGCATCGCAAAAACATCTTGGGCCGTGGAAGCTAAAATTGGAGATTGTCGTTGATTTTCTTTCCACCATTGGAGAAAATCAAAGTTATCGTCTATAAGAAAGTCTTGACTTAAGAAAATGCTATCTTATTGAAGTTAGAACTTCATCAAGTTGTTGATGATCTAGATTCGTCAGCTTTTCCTTTTAACTTCATTCTCTTCTTTGTCGATTCTTTAATTGCGTTCAAAATGCCTTTTCCTTTATTGCTACCACCACTCTCGGTTTCTTCGAATGATTCTTCTTGTCCTTGGTTGCAGTTGAACTACTCCCTTTTGTGCTTCATAAATATTAAATAATTCTCGAAAATAATTGTTAATTGAGAACTTTTTGTCCTCAATAGAATCAAGACCAAGAAATTCTTTATAATAATAAAAAAATCTCTATATTTACTTCACTTTAACTAGGATCTAGTAAAGTTGTAATACAATAAATAAGAGGAATTGTTTCCTAATATTTTTAAAATTTTTCCTCCATATCATATACAAAAGAAGATAAAGTTTCATGATTCCTAAATTTTAAAAATTTATCAAACATTGTATAAATAATAGGAACAAAATAAGGTGTAGTTGGATAAAGTTAAGTTGAAAATCTTTCGATTGCATCTTTAAAAGTAGATAATAAATTAACACAACATTCAATAAAAATCCAATCTTTCTCATAAAGTGCTAAATACAAGCTACTTGTATAATTCTTATAAAAATGAGTAATAAGTTCTTTATAAAGTAAAACAGAAGAAAGCAAACAACAGAATGAGTTCCATCTTATTTCCATGAGAAGTGGAAAGGCTTTAATAGGTATATTATTTGCTAGACAAAGCTGCTTCCATTTACGTTTATTATTTGGGGTACGGATCCATTTTGCTAACATTTTAATTTTATCAATTAGACCTATGCCACTAGTACTACCACTACCAACAACATTAAAACCACTTCGAACACAAAATTTATAATACGGTATGCACATCTAGCATAAAAAATACACTTTGCATAACTAGGTTTAAACTTTTACTTAACAAAGGAATAGCTACGGTATTACTCGAAGCATTATCTAAAGTAATAGCAAAAACTTTATTATTTTTCAGTCTAAACAATTTACAAACTTTAGTAATATATTATGAATAGTATATGTATTATGTGCTTCTTCTATTACATCTAAGGATAAAATTCCTTTTTGCATGCACCAATCTTCATCTACCCAATGATAAGTTATAACAAGATAAGTTATACTGTCAAAGCTAGCGTACCCACTTTATGGGCTAGGTTATTGGACAATTTGGTTAGGAAACTTGACTCTCACAAGATGATGAGGGTTCGAGTCTCTGGACGTGAAAGAAAACCGTGAGGAGCCTGTGGGGTACCCAAAGCGAACCGTATGTGTGAGTCAAACTGACTATTAGGGGTGGATCCATGGCCACAAAGTGGGTACACCAACTTTAACAATAAAATGCACATTTTATTATATATGATAGATAAAAATATATATATATATATATATAATATTAACTAACCTCATAAACGGCTTCTTAAGGAAGCCATAGGATCCTCCTAACCCCACTAAAAGGAGTAGCAATCGATGGAAATAGAGGGAGCATGCCACCCCACTGCTACTGGATGAAAGATCACAATTGCTACTTAATGTGTTTCTAAACATACATGAAACATGTTAATAGCCTGTATGCGAAAAAACAGAATAAGGATTGAACTAACCTCCAACCATTGCTATACTATGTGTCTGTTGTTTACCCAATTTGTGAAATCGACAGGCTTCCTTAGATTGCTTCCAAGCCTTCCAAGCACTCAAAGCCTTACTAGATGGTATTTTTACATAATGGGATTATGGTGCTCGGGCACCGGAAGGAGCTCTGTATTTATTCTAATGAGAGCTAGCTAATTATGGTAAGAAAATCACAATTCCAACCATCATGGAATTGTGTCCAAAATTAGCCATAAAATTAGGTTGAAAATCACATGAAATAATGGACCAAATCTGGTCAAGATACACATGTTACAAACATGGTAATTAACCAGATTCATGGAGATCTGCCAAAAATCCGGGATTCTATAATCCCAGAATATACCAACACTGGAAACCAGAGTGAAGACCAAGAAATGTTGAGAGGAAAAAAAGCTGATCAACATAGCAGCTAAGGATTGGGGGAGGTAGGAAGAGATTAAACCCCACTGTTAGGAGCCTTTAATGGTTAGCTAAATTAGGGAATAAAGGGCTAGAATCAATGGCTGTTATAAGGGGCTAACAGTTGGTGTTTGGGTGTTGCATTTGAGGCAAACACTAATGCCATTCAAGGCAGAACCTGGCGTGAGACAGGGGTTAGTTTTGAGGTTCAAAAATAGGGGTTGATTAGGCTTAAACCAGGGTGTTCAATACTGGTTTTAAAGGCTATATTAGGGACAGTCCAAGGAGGTCAAGCGGTGTGGTTCTCGACTGTGGTGATGTTGAAAAACAATGAGGTGTTTTGGGGCAGAAGTGTAGTGAAAAACAATTGTGACTAGAGAAGTTTAAAGGCCATTTGTGAAGGCTAGAACAAAAGGTCTCAAGGCTAGGAAAAAAAATGTGACGAGGGGCTTGGTATTTGACCAAGAGGAACATAGCGGGAACAGTGAACTACTGCTTCGACAAATAGAGTTCATCCAAGGAAAAAGAAGAAGGAATGGAGAAGGAGATTGACCCTAACCAACCTACCTTACGTACCAGGATTCTAAGGCCTGGGAACTCCGAAACAGCTGCTGTTTGGGAGGGAAAACAGCAGCATTTGGTGGAGGACAACTACAAGGAAGTTCGGCTTGTCCAAACTTGTAAGGGTAAAGGCATGGCTACTTTGTTAGTCTTTAATTTGTTAGTTATAAGAGATAGTATGAGGTATAAAAAAAATGTTGTTGATGTAGGTTTGAGTGAAAATTAAATATAAGGAGGTTAAAGGAAATACTTGGCAACCAAGATAGAAGTTGGAAGGTAAGGATATGTAGGAAGACATTAAAAATATAAAATTTCGTAAGGTGACTAAATAACACAATTTTACTTTAATGTAGGAGGGATTTTTTTTTTTGTGATAGAAAATATCTACCCTCTTAAACTAAAGGCTAGACCTGCTCAAGGGTTGGGCTACTCGTCCAAGCCCGAAGGCCCGTCTGATATTTGGTCGAGTTTGGACAAATATATCTGATGTAATTATCGAGCTTGGGCAAAATTTTTAGGTCCATTTAAAAATCGAGCTTAACCTTTCAAAGCTCGAGCCTGGCCTAGCCCGAATATTAATATTAATTATTTTTTATATATTTATTAAGTATAATATAAATTTATATATAAAAAACATTATTGATTAATAAACATGATTATAAATATTTAATATAAAAATTGACATACAAATTTTGACAAATTAAATTAAATTTTTAAGGGAATAAAATAATAAAAATAATTAATTAATTAATTAAAATATAAAAAATAAATAAAATTATATTCGGGCGGGCCGAGTCGGGCTTGAGCTTATAATATAAAATTGAAAACAGGTATGGACTAAAAGTCAGGCTCGAATTTTCGGGTTGGGCCGGGCTTAGGCATACACAACAATTCTTATTACCTGTCATGGGCCCTGCCTGAGCCCAACCCGACCCGGCCCATGATCAAGTATGCTAAAGACTAAAGAAAGGAAACCAAAGAAGTGTTAGAAAGTCCATGGCATGCAAGGGTGTTATCACCAACACTTGTGTGGTGCACATTAGGTAAGGGAAATATCCTAATGTTGTTATGAGGCTTAATTGTGCTATGTTATGTTTATGCATTTTAATATATTTAAATGTAATAAATTAATATTTAAATATATATATATACCTAGTTAAAATATATATTAATATTAAGTTATAAATAAATAAATATGTATATATTGACCCTAGTTAATATATATATAATTGATCTATTTGAATTTAAATACAAATAACTCAAGATATATATTTATATATGTATATATATATATATTTATATATATGGTTTAATGAGAAAATGCATTATGGATGTTTGTTGATATTTATTCGTGCATAAGCTATAAATGGAAGTTAGGCTATGGTCGAATGAGATTGAACTTATACGTGTTGCATATTGTGTATTGAGGACTTTAGATGATAACACAGGTTGAGAATGTTTGGGCAAATAGCATATTGGTGGTAGTTATTATTACGCCGGTATAATGCTAGATTTTTGGTTAGTGGTTACCCTAGGCTTACTTCATAGTGGTTAGGTTATGTTGGTAGTATATGCCATTATCATTGAGCACTTCATAAATTTAAACTTTGAATCGAGATCTGCACGCTTTACGAAAATCTTATTTTACTGAAGTATCGAATCCTATTTATATGAGTCGAAATGGGTTTACTCTGACAGCTTTACTAAAGTGGTTTCACATGTAGGGATTAAGTGTTAAATATTCCAAGTATGTTTAATCGTTTTGATGTTTTCAAAGTGCTTGTTTTTTAAACGATATACATACTTTGGTCAAACAAAGGTGTTTTGAAAAGCTGTCTTTGTACGAATTTTGATTTGTGATGTAACGTTCCATAATATACAGTAATTATCCATAATCACACATACAGTAAGTTGGTTGGGTTGTCTGTCTGTGATACCTTTATCACACTCACTTTTTTCAATAATCCACTTTTAAAATAAAATTCTATTCATAACTGATATAAATATTTACAACAAAATATTATTTCCAGTATCTTTCACAAGTTTTACATCCGCTATACATAAATTATAAAAAAGGTAGTACTGTACACAAAATTCTGAACATATAAAGAAAATAAAATATACCTCCAGGATCAGTTCAATGCTACCTTAGGGTACCAAAAACGCAGCCAATTCATGAAACGGTATACTACTGCAAATAATCTGAGAGGTGGAAAAATAAGGGGTGAGCCAATGTGCTCAGTAAGAAATTCGTATGCAAGAACGGATTCTATAAAATCAATATGCATAAAAACATTTAATTCCTAATAATACACTAAAGGACATTTATAAGAAAGATACTATAGTCGGCTAGGAAACCAGATAGAGTATAAGAAGTATTTTGAAGTACCTTTCATGTCCCAATCCCTAGTAATGACTATAGAGAGTAAACAGTTGAAGATGATATGTATAAACAATTTAAATCACTTAGAATCATTTCATGCACTTTCCAGTATATAAACAGTATAAAAAAACTTTAACTGAAATCACTTTAGTAAACAGTTTAGTGTAGATCCAGTAAATAGTACGGGAAATATTTAAAATTCCACATTACAGTCAATAAATAAATCATTCACTTCAGTTTCAGTAATAAATTCAGTTCAGTAAAACAATACAGTATAGTAGAGACTAAACAACACCCAATGAATATCATGCCATAATAGTATCCAGGAAGGGAGAAACAGTAATAATACGACATATAGCCATAGTCAAAGTGGTTCGCAGTGTACACTTACCAGGTGAGAACTGTAGAAGCTGTAGACTTGGCAGGTCTATCAACAACAGTTACAGTAACAGTAACAGTCAGCATGATATGGGGCCTAACAGTCTCAAAACAGTTTATAAACAGTAAAAACACTATTTAAGAAATCAATTTTAGTGATAAAATCTTCAATCAGTCCATAAATTAATATATTGAAAAATATAAGCAGTTCAGAAATAAAAATTCATAAAATATTCACGTTTTGGTATTCTTTTCTAAAACATTCTATTTATCTATAGAACAGTTATAAGCATATGCTAGTACCTTCACATACTTAAATTTTATTAACATGAATTTTTAAATATTATTTTTTGGTATTTAATAAAAATATGAAATTTTAATAAATGATATGAAAATCACTAAGAAATTTCTTTATTTCTAGTATTTAAGAATATTAAAGATAATTTCATAAAATTTCTAGAATTTTTGGCAGTATAACGGTTGTTTCTAACCTAGCCCTCTTGCATTGAAAACACAATATATAAACCAACCAGTATCCACAATTTCGCCAATTCCAAAGCAATTGACTTCAAAACAATTTCATAAAATTATTTTAAATCATAACATGCATTCACAGTATCCTTACAACTTCCATACTCATCCTTTACCTGTCTTTTCCTACTGACTTGCTAATTGCACCACACGACAATTTCTCACTCCCGGGCTACAAAACATTATACCAACACTATCATTTCTCCACATTCTAATTTATAACTAATTTTTTTCCATTAAATTCTACCACATTATCTACAGAAATTTTTAAACCAATATAATTTACATTAGTGTTAAAACATAACTATGCCTAAATCAACTCCAATTTTAATTTCGATTGCACCGGTAGTCTCCTCTTAATTTATGCAGTCTCATGGAACCTAGAATATATCAAATTGAGCACAATACCCCTCTCCCATAGCCATGGCCGAAAGGTACACATGAGGAATTATATGATTTTTCCACAATTTTACACTTAATTTACTCTTCATTCATTTGGCACCATTTTCATGCATCAAAACACAACAATTCATGAATTCCTCATCATGGTCGAAACCCTAAGGGGACAAGTTAGTGTGATTTGATTTAATCCAAGACCATATTCATGCTTAGCACACTTAAATTCATCACTTTCCAATATTAGAACTTAAAGAAAATAAAAGCATGAATTTGGCTTACCTTGACTGAATGCTTTGAAGGTTCCTACACTTTGATTTTGTCCACTTTAGCTCAAAATTTTGGTACGGATGTGTAGAGCGTGAAATTTAGAACAAGTTTGTTGGCTCTATAGGCTAAACCGAGAGGGGGTGAATCGGTTCTTAACTAACCTTATGTTCATTTTTCAATTCTTTTAAATTCTCTAGCTTATATTGAAGTTTTCTAAGTTCTCTAGGCTACTCAAGTATGCAATATGAATTCAATTTAACAATCACAATATAAATGCAAATAAGTAAAGAGAGAAGGGAAAAAGAAATGTACGCAAGCGATTTATAGAGGTTCGGCAACCTTGCCTACGTCCTCTACCTTGAGACGCTCCCAAGGATTTTCTAAAAATTCACTAACTTGAATTTGTCTTTACAATCCCTCTTTTTCAAGGCTCAAGAGAAACCTCTCACTTTTTCTAGGCTCAAGAGAAATCTCCCTCTTTTTCTAAGGCTAATGAGAAACCTCCCTCTTTTTCTAAGGCTTAAGAGAAACCTCCCCTTTACAAGGTGTGATTGTGTTTACAATGGGTGTAACCAAAAAAGGCCTTTAGGTAGGCAAATGATTACAAAGATTAAGTACAAAGAAAAGCCTATACAATATTTGTGCTATGCTATATAAGGAATATAAGAGTGATGGAAGATGAAGACTTTGTAGCACTTGAATTGTTGTTGAGGCTTAAGGAAGATGAAGAAGATGATGAAAAATGTTGCTCAGCTATTCCTCTCACTTCCTTTAGCTTCCAAGCCTCTATTTATTGTCCCTTGGATGTATTCTTGACGTTGGTTGGAGCCAAAAATGAATGTAGCCATTGTATCTCACAGAAACTAGCCATTGGGCACTGTTTTCGTGAAAAGGGATCGATCCTTTGCCATAGGGGATCAATCAAAAATTTCCCGAATGCCTTCCAATGCATTCTGCCATAAAGGGATCGATCCCTTCCCTTAGGGGATCGATCCCATGCTTCCAGAGAGCTTTTCCTGCACTTTTCTAAACCATTTTGGGTTAGAAATGATGTAGACTTTGATTTTAATTCAACCCAAAACATTTTAGAATTTTGTGGGAGTTTTTCATGACTTTCTCAAGTGAAGACATGGTCCAAAAACTCATTAAGTAATTTTCTAAGCTTGTGTTCAATTATGTTCTTGAAAACATTACTTAAGGAAAATATTTAAAACCATTTTATAAAATATTAATACCAATAAGAATATCTCATTAAATCATGATCTTAGACTTAAAATGGTTTGAGAAAATCATGTGTGATAAAGAAAATTTACAATATGAATGAAAACATAAAAGATTACTTAAGTTTTTGTCATTTCAAAATACATATGCTAATTTTAAAGCTAACAAAGTTTGTAGAAGGAATTTTTATGATTTGAAGTTGTTTTAATGGTGTTTTATGGAAGTTTTATTTTCTTCAACGTTTGGTTATGGTGGAAAGTGGTGTGAGGTTGAAGATGATGAAGTGAGGTGGCCGGCTGCATTGTGTGGAAATGTTTAGAATTTTCCCTTAATAGTAAAATGACCAAAATGCCCTTGTTTTTGAGAATTTTGGATAATTTTGCCCTTAAACTTCCATAATATTTCTAACAATCCAATTTAACTCCAAAATATTTTATTTTATCACTAAATATTATTATTGAACATAATTTAATGAATGGATGGGGTTTTATTAAGGTTTGACTGGCCATAAAGGTGAAATTTCGAAAATACCCCTACCGAGCCAATCGCATAAATTTCTAATTTTAGCACCGATTTAATCTATCTATTGACATAGCCTAGAACTTATTTATACGTAGATTATCATACTTCAGTCAGTTGGTCAAAAGTCAATTTAGTTTGACCGTTATTAACGAAAGTTCAACCGAGCTATGTCCTTAATCGTCATTTTTTAATTTGTTGGCACACTTCCCAAAATAATATAAATAAAGGATTTTGGGTTCTAGATTCTTACCATAGGCTTCTTTGACTCTTCGTACAATATTCGTTCAATCTCACATCCATTCGAGCATTGTAGGGCTTATGGGACCCACAACATTGTTTCCTTCGTTACCTGTGAAATACACAGGAATTGAATAGTGGTGAGAAGTTCGACATATGTAACAATATCAGAATATGTGACTCTCACATGTGAGATGCTTTCGTGGTACTGTGAGATGTCTTTGTTGTATCCCGAGATGCCTTCGTGGTATCAAAAGATGTCTTTGAGACATCATGAGATACCTTTGTGTATCGTGAGATGTTTTTATGACATCGTCAGATGCCTTTATGGTATCATTTATGCCGGCATGGCCAATAGGTGCCTATATGAGAGAACCACTGCTGGCAACAGTGAATGTTCTCGTGTGAAAGTTTTATGGTAACATTATCATTTCCCGGTTACTTTACCGAATTATATGAAAGGACATACCACAGTTTTTATCACATTTTTGAGATTTCGTATTTAAACTGTGGTATGGTTATGTTTTCAACAAGTGAAATGTGTATTTGAATTGAGTATACAGGATTTCGATTTTATATCTATTTCGTGTTTTGTTTTTTGTCTAACTGACCTTATACCATTGAGTATATTTTACACTAAACATTTGTTTTAGACCTTGGTGTCCAATGTGAATTAGATGTTACGAATGATTTTGGTACATTGATTTTATTAGATATATTGTTTACCAATATTACTTGGTTTTAGCGTGCATCTTCATACACATAGTACAATAGGTGCTTAACATCACTTGGCATATATTTCTCTTACTGGGCTTTAGCTCACCCCTTCTTTCACCTCACAGATTACTTCCAATAGTCTCGGTGCGAGTGTGATGCACCGAGAGCTATTGCACGTGCTACACAAAGTGGAACTTTTGAGTTGAGGTATAACCTCTTATTCTTTTGTTTATATCCCAAACACTTTAGTTTCTTTTGTACACACATAGTGTGTAAGATTTGGGGATGTAAGTACTAGGACTATATCGAGAATTATATGTAATTGTAATTTGTAATGAATAGTAACTCGGTAGAATGTCTGGATGAAAATGCATTATTGTGGATGGTATATTGAGATGCTGATTGTGCCACAGGTTGAAGTATTGTCGTGTTATAGTGTGAGATTAGACAATAGGTATATAAATAGGGATGAAATTTTTATGTTCTGAATTTGGCATGCATTACAGGGCAATTAAATGAGACCTTAGATAATTAGTCTTAAACAAATAAACAAGTAGTAATCTACTTGTTAGGTTATAGCTACACTAAGCAAGTGACAAACATAATAAAAAAAGAAAAAAGTTAGCTCGAAAATAATAACTTTCGAGGGCGTTACACTTTTTTTTGGTGTGCTAGTTTTAAAACCAATTATACTAATTCTAGTTATCGGGCCCAGTTGACCCGATTCTATTCCAAGCTGGATCGAGTCAACCCCGCTCGATACCACCTCTATCACTAGGCATGTCGTAGGCATGCATAACAAACCAAGCAGGAGTGATTCCCATTGCTACAGATTACCACTCACTCGGCACATAATATGCATATAGGAACATAGGTTTCATGCATAAAGGCTCTTATTATAAAAGAGAGCCTCTTGGTAAGTTACAGTTATAATTATTCTCTTAAGTTTTTATACTCTCTTAATTCCTAACCCTAAACACTTTCAAAATCCTCGCTGATTGAGGTCGGAGTAAGTCCCACAGGAAAAAACCCAATGGACCTTTCTAATTTGTAGTTGATCTAAGAAGTCATAGCAAGAAGAAGATCGAAAAGCTTGCCACCTTTTTACTATCAACATTTTTGCTCATTCTGTGGAAACTTTGAAGCAAAAGTAGCCATGTCAAGTTCTCATAATATTAAAAGAGCATTAACTCTAGGAGATGCTCAAATAACACTCATTACCTCAACCATAATAGTAAAAACCACCATTCCAACCCTAAAACTTATTTTCCAAATTGGACTGTCCACCATTATGTTCTATAACTCTTTACTTACAACATGGTCAAATCTACTATTTCTAACCTTGTAACCACTCTGCCTCCACCCTACTACTCGTTTGTATCCTTACAACATTCTACTTCCTTCCTACCTTAGTGATATCCTTAGGAATTCCTCAATCCCAATCCTACTGTTATTCTAACCAATCAATTATGTCCTTTCAATAATACAGCATGTTGCTCACTCAATGTTAGGCCATTGACTGCCAAGGCCCACAACACCCAACTAGTAAACATGTTAACCCAATATTAGTCAAATCAATAGGCTCACCCTTAAACTACAACTCTCTTCCTTACCAACTCACAACCTTATAGGAAACCAAACCAAGCCACTTAGCCTAGAAAATGAGCGCCACCAATCAACAGTAAGTTGACCAGCTATAAAGGATAAGGCAGGCCATAGAAAAATCAGACACATTACTACATCAAAAGATAGGCACCATGTACGAAGAAAAAAAAGAGACAAAGAAGCCAAAGCAAGAGCCTTCCTGTTGTATTGAATAAAGTGACAACCTACTTACCTCGGAAATCTAGAAGGATGTAATCACAATTTCAAAATTCCTAAAAAGAAATGTGATGGAACCAGAGACCCCCAAGATCATATGACATGTTTTCAAACTACACTAGATTTATATGGTACAACAATCACTGTGAAAAGCAGGACATTCCCTGTGACCCTAAATGGAACTCAAAAGGCCATTAAAGGGAGTGTAATCGCTGATTTCTTAGCAGACAGGGTTGCCGATGACTATGTGCCTATGAAACTCGATTTTCCAGATGAGGATTTGATGGCTGTATTTCAGGTAGAAGAAGAGAAGCTAGCTAAGAAATCATGGAGAATGTTCTTTGATGGAGCATCCAATGCTTTTGGGCGAGGAGTAGGAGTGGTCCTGATATCCCCAGAAGGAGATCATCACCCGATTACTGCAAGATTGGACTTCAACTGTACCAATAACGTAGCTAAGTATGAAGCATGTGTCATGGGTTTGCAAGCCGCCACTGAAAAGAAGATTGATGTGCTCGAAGTGTATGGAGATTCGGCTCTAGTCATCTACCAGTTGCGAGGTGAATGGGAAACTAGGGATTCGAAGTTGGTCCAGTACCAAAAATACATAGCCGGTTTAATTAATCAGTTCAAAAGTATCCAGTTTGAGCATCTACCTCGAGAGGAGAATCAAATGGCAGATGCTCTAGCCACTTTAGCTGCAATGTTCAAGTTGGACAGTAATGCTGAAATTCAACCCATCAGGATGAATCTGAAGAATTCACCAGCGCATTGTGCAAGTTTAGAAGAAGAAGTCGATGGAAAGCCTTGGTACCATGACATCTTACAGTACATTAAAAACCAACAGTACCCAAAACATGCTTCGGAGAATGACAAAAGAATCATTAGGAGAATGGCTATGGGATTCTTTTTAGACGGGGAAGTCTTATACAAAAGAAGTCGAGACCAGGTGCTTTTGAGATGTGTGAATATTGCAGAAGCTAAACAGATATTAGAGGAGGTACATGAAGGATCTTGTGGGGCACATGCTAATGGTCATATGATGGCAAGACAAATAATGAGGGCGGGTTATTATTGGTCAACCATGGAAAAAGACTGTATTAACTACGCTAGAAAATGCCACAAATGTCAGATTTATGCTGACAAGATTCATGCTCCATCGGAGGCTCTGCATGTATTAGCCCCTCCTTGGCCTTTCTCTATGTGGGGGATGGATGTGATAGGACCCATTACACCAAAAGCTTTAAATGGACATCGGTTTATTTTTGTGATGATTGATTATTTTACCAAGTGGGTAGAAGCAGCATCTTTTGCTAGTGTGGCACGAACGGCAGTATGCAGATTCATAAAGAAAGATATCATATGCCGATATGGACTTCCAGAAAGAATTATTTCAGATAATGCTCGTAATTTGAATAACACAATGATGGAAGAAGTTTGTGCACAGTTCAAAATCAAGCATCACAATTCGGCGCCGTATCGACCACAAATGAATGGGGCAGTAGAGGCCGCGAACAAAAATGTCAAGAGAATAGTGGGAAAAATGACAGAAACTTATAAGGATTGGCATGAAAAGTTACCTTTTGCTTTGTACGCGTATAGAACGTCAATGCGCACGTCTACTGGGGCAACCCCGTTCTCATTAGTGTACGGGATGGAGGCAGTGCTACCAATTGAAGTAGAGATTCCGTCATTAAGGGTCTTAATGGAAACACAATTAGAAGAGGCAGAGTGGGTACGGGAACGCTATGAGCAATTGAATCTTATTGACGAGAAAAGGCTTGTAGCTTTATGCCATGGCCAGTTATACCAAAGGAGAATGATGAAAGCACATGATAAGAAAGTCCGACCTAGGAAATTCCGAGAAGGGGATCTGGTTTTGAAGAAGATCCTCCCAAATCAACAAGATAGGAGGGGAAAACGGGTGCCAAATTGGGAAGGACCATATGTAGTAAAGAGATCTTTCTCTGGTGGGGCATTAATATTGGCAAATATGGATGGTGAGGACCTGCCAAACCCCATCAATTCCGATGCTGTGAAGAGGTATTATGCCTAAAAAAAATAAAAAAATAAAAAAAAAGAGAAAAAGAGAAATAAAAAAGGAGGATTTAAATCGAAAACCCGAAAAGGGCGGTTTAAATCAATGGGGGAGACACTTATGTTGAAAACCTAAAAAGGCAGCTTAAGTGTGGGGAAAGATCAGCATCGGAAATTTTGTGATATCAAAGGAAAAGGTTTAGTCCGAAGGGCTCTGCAATATTAGACAAACTAATGGAGTAGGCTTTTCAAAAGAGAAATTTGAATTAATTCGATCAGAATTGTCATAATGTTGATTGTTGAGATATTTGATTATTTCGTCAATGCAATTATTCCTTGTAATATTCCTCTGTTCAGATATGTTTGATGTTTATAATAAAATAACCTCTCTTCCAAACTTATCTCGTATCTACTACCATTTACCTTCTTACCTTGATTGGGAAAATCGAAATTTGCATTATGTTTAGTCATATTATTAGGATGGAAATAAATAGATGATTGGCAAACATTTTTAGAAAAAAAAATGAGAAAAAGATAATTGCATTGCTTTAAAAGGAGAAAGAAGAGGGACAGAAATATAGTGGAATATCAGAAGATTGGTAAACTAAGTCGAATACACCAGCTGCTTAAAAACAAAAAGGGGAAGAATGAAGTTTGAAGGTGATGATATGAGAAAGTCGCTAACTGGTTTAAAGACAAGATTGGTGCAAAAATAAAAAAAATAAAAAAAAAGAAGAAGAAAAAAAGAAAAGGGGTTTTGAGCCTTTGTTGTCACAATTATAATGAAATTATTTTTAGCATGCTTCCATTCATTTCAAAAAGAAATACATTTTTAAAGAATGAGAAATTTTAAAGTTTCAGGGCCTTCCTAGTCGGAGGAGCATTTAAGAAATGAGAAATTTAAAGTTTCAGGGCCTTCCTAGTCGAAGGAGCACTTTCAGATGAGAAATTTAAAGTTTCAGGGCCTTCCAAGTCGAAGGAGCACTTTCAGATGAGAAAAGTTTTAAAGTTTCAGGGCCTTCCTAGTCGAAGGAGCATTTTGGAGATGAGAAAAAATTTAAAGTTTCAGGGCCTTCCTAGTCGAAGGAGCACTTTCAGATGAGAAAAGTTTTAAAGTTTCAGGGCCTTCCTAGTCGAAGGAGCATTTTGGAGATGAGAAAAAATTTAAAGTTTCAGGGCCTTCCTAGTCGAAGGAGCACTTTCAGATGAGAAAAGTTTTAAAGTTTCAGGGCCTTCCTAGTCGAAGGAGCATTTTGGAGATTAGAAATTTAAAGTTTCAGGGCCTTCCTAGTCGGAGGAGCATTTAAGAGATGAGAAATTTAAAGTTTCAGGGCCTTCCTAGTCGAAGGAGCACTTTCAGATGAGAAATTTAAAGTTTCAGGGCCTTCCTAGTCGAAGGAGCACTTTCAGATGAGAAAAGTTTTAAAGTTTCAGGGCCTTCCTAGTCGAAGGAGCATTTTGGAGATGAGGAAATTTAAAGTTTCAGGGCCTTCCTAGTCGGAGGACCATTTAAGAGATGAGAAATTTAAAGTTTCAGGGCCTTCCTAGTCGAAGGAGCACTTTCAGATGAGAAATTTAAAGTTTCAGAGCCTTCCTAGTCGAAGGAGCACTTTCAGATGAGAAAAGTTTTAAAGTTTCAGGGCCTTCCTAGTCGAAGGAGCATTTTGGAGATTAGAAATTTAAAGTTTCAGGGTCTTCCTAGTCGAAGGAGCACTTTCAGATGAGAAGAAATTTAAAGTTTCAGGGCCTTCCTAGTTGAAGGAGCACTTTATGTGAAAGAAAAAAAAAAGGGGAGAACAAAACAAAAAAGTATATAAAAAATTTTTGAAAAGAAAGAAAAAATAATAAAATAGAGGCAAACAAAATGGATGTCTATGTTTTTGCACAATTACTATTTCATAGCAAATGTACAAAAAGGGGCAACTGTAGACACCAATTTTGTCCGGGATTATGAATCTCGAATAACTCGACGTGTATTTTAAAAATAAAAAGTGAATTAAACCCATGTTTGAATAATTGATTTTTATTTTATTTTGTTTTTATTTTTATTTTTTATTTTTTTTATTTTTTTTATTTTTTTTATTTTTATTTTGTTTATTTATTTTTTTTATTATTTTTTTTATTATTTTATTTTATTTTTATTTGTATTTTTATTTTATTTTTTTATTTTTATTTTATTTTTATTTTATTTTTATTTTATTTATTTTTTGTGTGTGTTTTGTATTTTTATCTTTTTTTTCTTTTCTCTTCTCTTCTTTTTCATTATTATTCATTTTATTATTATTTCTCTTTCTATTTTATTTCTCTTTTTATTCTTATTTTTATTTGTCATTTTATTTTATTTTTTATTTTATTTATTTATTTTATTGTATATGAATTTTATTATTTTCATTTTTTTATTATTATTATTTTTTTCTTATTATTTATTTATTTATTATTTTATTTTATTATTTTATTTTATTTTATTTTATTTTATTTTATTTTATTTTATTTTTTTATTTTATTTTATTTTATTTATTTTATTTTTATTATTTTTTTATTATTTTTTATTTTTATTTTTATTTTTATTTTATTATTTTTTTTATTATTTTATTATTTTATTTTATTATTTTATTTTATTATTTTATTTTATTTATTCATTTATTTATTTTGATAAAAAAATAAAAAATAAAAAAAATAAAAAATAAAACAAAACAAAACAAAAAATGAAATCCCAAACCCTCACCCAAACCCTCTGAAACCCCAAACCCTCACCGAAACCCTCACTGAAACCCTTACCGAAACCCCAAAGAGAGCCCCAAGCCCTAATATGAAACCCTAACCCTAAATCCAACCTAGCCGCCGGAAACACAAAAAGGAAAGAATTGGCAAGTCACGTAAATCTCGAATCTGCATGAAAATCAAGACCAAAAACAGAATCAAACATTAAAGACCATATCACAATCAGATCTGAGATCCAATTTCGGACCTTCCAAAACACTAAGATCTAACACTAATAAAAGGAGAGAAAACACACAACGGCAAGGATCCACAACAGAAACAGAGAAAACACAGAGGAAAATACATAGAGAGAAACAACAAAACAGAATCAAAAGACAACGGTGGGATTCTGTTTAGGGTAGAGGGATTTTTAGGTTTTTGGTTTGGGGGGTTTCAGATCTGGAGCTTGCGGAGATTTGGTGACTAGGATTCCAGATCTGGTTTCAGGGAGAGGAGAGGAGTATTTCTGGAATTTTTTTTTTTCAAGCCGAGATCTGGCGAATAAGGTGGTAGAGTCGCCGGAATCTGGAAAATCTTGAATTTTCCGGCGACTTTTTTTGAATTTTCCGGCGACTTTCTTGTGTTTTCCAGCGACCGCTTGAAGTTTCCGGCCGCCGGGAATCGCACGGTTAGAGAGAGGATCTGAAGTTTTTTTTGGAAAGTGAGGGAATTTAACCGAAAAAATCGGGAAAAAGGGTTTAAATACCCAGCTTCAAACGACGTCGTTTTGGAGAGCCAAGATCCGCGTGTTGGCCCGCGTGTTGACCCGCACCGACCCGACCCGATCACAAGGTTTTTCTTTTCCAATTTTCTGATAATTTCCTTTTCCGTTTTTTTATTATTTGTTTTATTTATTTACTTATTTATTTTATTTATTTATTAATCTTCTTCTTCTTCTTATTATTATTATTATTATTATTATTATTATTATTATTATTATTATTATTATTTCTGATGATTTTTTTTTTGTACATTTCTGTAATTAATACAGTAACCTAATTAACAAAATTATGAAATAAAATAACAATTATTTAGATAAGTTAATAGATTTAATTAGATGCATGAATAGTATGATTTAACAAGTATTGATAAGATTTAATTAATGTAGCTTGTGCACATAAATTGATGTATGATTTTTTTTATTTTTTATTTATTATTTTATTAACTTGATTGTTTAGTTTAATTTAATTAGTATGATTTAATTTAATTAGCAGGATTCAATATAATTAGCATGACTTCTTTAATTTTTCAAATAAAATTTATATGATACGCGCAATTTAGTGTATGACTAAAATACTGTCAAATTTGTTTATGTAGCCTAAGATTGTAATGCTTTAGTAAGTGATAATAAGAAATAAGTTAAGAAAAATAATAAGACGAAAAATAGTAATTTAAAATTGGATTTTTATCGAATAAATGTGAATTGTACCGATGATGAAATTTCGAGAAAGTCAATTGAGACTCCTCGAAATTTCTAGGTGAGAGGATTCTCCCTTAAGTTGAGCCAAATTGATGGGATACTCTTGGGAAAATTTTCAATAAAATATAATTCATATTTATTTTAAGATTAAATAGATATAAAATAAATGGAAGGAATAAAAATTAATTAGTAAAGACTAAAATTAAATGAACATAGACGAGAATAATAAATAAATAAAAAGGATAATAAATAAGAAATAGGAATTAGGTCGAAAATTAGAGTGAATATGAATTGTACCGATGATGAAATTTCGAGAAAGTCAATTGAGACTCCTCGAAATTTCTAGGTGAGAGGATTCTCCCTTAAGTTGAGCCAAATTGATGGGATACTTTTGGGAGAATTTTCAATCAAATATAATTCATATTTATTTTAAGATTAAACAAACACAAATAAATAAAATGAATAAAATATAAATTAGATGAAGACTAGGCTTAAATAATTATAAACACAAATTAGATAAATGCATAAGTAAATAAATAAATGTGACATGAGGACAAGAGTACAACAAAGATAAAATAGGAAATAAGTATGGATTATGCCAATGATGAAATTTCAAGAAAGTCAATTGAGACTCCTTGGAAATTTCTAGGTGGAAAGACTTCTTTTAAGCCGAGCCAAATTGATGGGACGCTTTTAAGAAAATCTTTAATAAACCATGATTCATATTTATTATCTAAATAAATAAAATAAAATATATAGATAAGATTAAAATATATATATATATAGAGATTAATATGGAGTCGAAATTAGAGCCAAAATTGGAAAGAATAAGATTTTCATAAAATATCTTATTGGTCCGACGATGGAATTCAAGAAAGTCAATTGAGACTCTTGAACATCTTGAGGTGAGGGAGATTTTTAAGATTGGAGCCAAATTGATGGAAAAATCTTAGAAATACTCCCAATATATAAGCATATCGAAATTAATATAAACACAAGGCAAATTGTAAAGATAACCTAAAACTAGTTGGTACCATTTTAGGATGGGCGTTGTGGGGGTGCTAATCCTTCCCTACACGTAACCGTACTCCCGACCCTAGTGTCTTTGAACGTAGACCAAGCCTTATCCTTAGTTTGAATAGGTGACCAATCACACCTAGGTTAGAATGGTTGGTGGCGACTCCATAGTTTTGTGTCTAGCTATTAGGTTTTACCCAAAATTTAATACGTTATGACAAGTAGAGACAAAGTAGACATTAAACTGAATGATCCCGCTATACATAAGAAAAACAACATCTATAAAATTAAATGAATATAAAAATAGTAGAAAGAGAAAATATAGCTTTCAAAGCTGATGGCATGGAAATAATAGATACTAAAAATAGTTGCAGAATATTATTTCCTTCCACCACCACTCGTCAAATCACACAGTTATAATTAATTGATGAGTATAAATTATAATTTTGAATCGAAGCCCTTCAAACCCTCTGGAGGCATCTTTGCAGCAGTTACCAGAAAGTAAAACTCCTCCATTGCATCTTTTTCATCATTCCCCTTTCTTTTAAAACAAAACAACATTTACATAAAAACTAACAATTTTGACAATGAAAAAGATAAGAATAATTATGAGAAGGCAAGAAAGAGCTAAAGATATAGTGATAAAGGTTAAATTGATAATACACTTAATATATAATGATAGTTTATAAAACTAATTTAATAGATTATCTGGTTAAAATTTCTTTTTATATTTAAAATTTAATCAATGGTTTAGATTAATTGTTTCTGATTTAAGGGTTACTAACCACTGATCTTACAGTTAGGTCAAAATTTATAAACTTATTGTAAAAATGTTGTCCATGCATTTCTAGTTGAAAAAATTCAAAGTTAAATTCCACACATCTCAAAATGCTGTTGCTATATCCTTAATTTTCATGACAAAGAAGGACAAAACAAAACACTTCAATATTTTAATATCCAGTTGAAACTTCAATCCTCATTTTGTCATCAAAGTCTAACTTGATTGATTTTCCTTTCTTTTAATCTTTAAACCTTATCATTCGAGATATTTTTCATTTTGAAAAATGAAAATGATTCATCATCACTTCATCATTTAATCAACTTCATTACAATTTGCTGACCGCACAACTTCATTACAACTGGTTTGTGAATTAGGTGGTTTAAGCGGTATAGATCGAAGAGTAGAGCATGTTAAGAAAAATACCTCTCAAACCAAATACCTACAGAAACGAAAAAAAGCAAAAACAAAAACAACAATTTTTAATGTAGTTTGGCCCAACCAAATTAGCCTATAACCCTAAACCAAACTAATAATAAATTAAATAATTATAACTATACAATTTTTAGAAAAAAAATTACAAATTAATTACAATGCCCAAAGCCCAACTACCCAAAGAATCCAACTACACCCTTTATAATAGTCCAAATCTTAGCTATTATATTAGTGTTTACAACTCTTTAGGATACTTTACAAACCAAACCTGACACATCATTTATAAAGAAAGAGCTCTTATAACTTCTCTTAAACAATCAATGTAGAATTTAAGGTAAACCCTAACAGAGCAATAGTAGATGAAGAAGGAATCATGAAACATGAAAAGTGTTAGTGTATATCCTAGATTTAATTCACTTGGCATGAGATATGATACTATAAACACAGATGATCACTAAGTATGTGACATAAACATTTTTCTTCACCATTTGGATCAACAATAATAAGGATTATTTGTCATCAAATGAGGTAAAACCCATGAAACAAAATAGGTCTTGCAAAGGAATTATAAAATAGTATAATTGTTGTTACCTATTTACAACAATAAAATTTTATGACGTAGGAATCTCAATCTTTGCACTAGCCTGTTTTCAAGAACTCTGCAAAAAAAAAAATTTAGTAGAGTTTCAATAAGCAAATAGAGCTTCCTATATTATGATAATACCTGTGACCTATTTATAGGATTAGAGCTATTTAGCGCATAATTACTATTAAGACTCATAGCTTAATTGATCACTTAATTGATCTTCCATGGTCTTTCTGAGTCTTCTTTTCTCTTGAACTTAGTTTATCTTTAGGCCCAATGACCTTAGATCTGAATCATAAGAAGGCCCAATGACTTTTAATATGACTCTAATTAATTGCTCCATACTCTTTCACAAAGTAGATCCTATGAAAGAATATATAAGTTTTTTTTTTCAAAATCATCACGAGTCCATAGACTTTTCAGATTTTGTCACTGTAGACACCCTATTTTGTCTAAGATCTTTAGTATTATTGGACCTATCGTAAAGTTTTTAATCTAAGTTCGAAACTAAATGAACTTTAATTTGAGTTCAACGTTCTTTTTTTTACACCTTTGATATGGATTCAAGATTAGATTCGAACTTTAAAAGACCAGTTGTTATATTTAATTCTAATTTTTAATTTTTTTTATTTATTAAAAAATAAAAAATATATAAAAATGAAAATCCAAAAAAAATCATGAAAAGAAAAAGATGAATCTGGAAAATCAAAATGTGATGAATTTGCCAAGAATATTGAAGATAAATGGAAAGACAATCAAGCTTTGAAGATGATGCATGGATGATGAAGATGCTGATTAAGCTATTGAGATCAGCTGATGAAGTTGTTAAGAGCTGATGACTTGGATGGCAATTGGATGGAAGTTACTAAGTGAAGCGGGAAAGTTAGTTAGGTTGATTGTAAACTGATTTCTAAGCTGTATAAATAATAATTCTTCTACAGATTACCTGATGAATAAGAAATTACAGAATTTACTCTCTAAATCTTTCTTTTTCCTTTCTCTTTTCTATCTTTTTCATTCTTGAACTAGAGGCTCGTAGCTTGTTCTACTTCTTATCAAGCTGCCTGCATTCTTCAACTCTTAGTTCACAACTGTTTACTTGTATCAATTTGGCATCAGAGCATCTTTCCTGGCAACCATGGTGGAATCTCAAGATTTTTCAAGAATGGTGAAATCTTTGGATGAGTTTCTCAAAGAATTAAAGGACAAATTGCCTTTGACAGAATTGCTAAGCCTTAAACAAACAGGTACTGTTGTTGAATATCATGATCATTTTTTGACTTTGTTGGAAAAGGTAGAACTATGTGAGAGCTATGCAACCAATTTGTTCTTGAATGGGCTCAAGGATCCTATACACAAGAATGTCAAAATGTTCATGCCAAAAACTCTTCATGAAGCTTTTCTATTGGCTCATCTTCAAGAATTTACCTTGAAAACATTAAACCAAGAACCCACACTGCAGAAAGAACCCATACCAAACAAAGAACCCACCCTTAGCCCATCTTTACTACCTAGTGGTCTTACCACCACCATTGTTGAAGAACCCCCTCTACTCTCTACCCCTACTTAGATTCCCAAAACCATTCCATTAAATCAAATTTCATTGTCAAATCTTTCTCAAAATACCTTAAACACTTTCAAGGAACACAATGAGGTGGAAAAAGACTCTCCTAATGAAACTATTGCTGTTGTTGAATCAAAGGAGGAAAATCTGGAAATGGGGACTCTGCAAAAAACAATTTTTACCATAAATGTGTCATTGATATCTTTGGACAAGTATGTAGAGTTGTTTGAAGAACCTAAAGGTTTGTTATACAAGGATGGCTGCAAAATTATGAAGGAAGAAGTAGCAATTCATATCAGACTTTATAGACACTCCTATCTCCAACAAGATGCATTCAAGAAAGATGATCAAAGAACTCCTGGTAGTAAGACTTGTGCATCCAAAGGTAGCTTTTCAGCCTTGAGGACAAGGCTGTTCTTAAGGGGAAGGGATTGATGCGTGGATGATGAAGATGCTGATTAAGTTGTTGAGATCAGCTGATGAAGTTGTTAAGAGCTGATGACTTGGATGGCAATTGGATGGAAGTTACTAAGTGAAGCAGGAAAGTTAGGTTGATTGTAAACTGATTTCTAAGCTGTATAAATAACAATTCTTCTACAGATTACCTGATGAATAAGAAATTACAGAATTTACTCTCTAAATCTTTCTTTTTCCTATCTCTTTTCTATCTTTTTCATTCTTGAACTAGAGGCTCGTAGCTTGTTCTACTTCTTATCAAGCTGCCTGCATTCTTCAACTCTTAGTTCACAACTGTTTACTTGTATCAGAAGATACTTGGAAATTTTTAGAAAAAAAATCCGACAGTGAATTTGGAGTTTAATATAGGAAGAAAAATCAAAGTTTAATTGAAAATCATAAATCAAAAGGGAAGAAAATTAAATGAGAAACATTTTGGAAAGTCTTTAAAAAGAATAAATTACTAGAAATCGGAAAAGAAAAGAGAAGAGAATTGGATTTTTCTCAGGTTTTCTTCAAAAACCGAAGTGGACGTAGAGGTTTTTTTTTTTATTTTCTATTTCTCATTTGTTGTCGACGACTTGACAGTGTTGTTTCGATTGGAAGAGAGAATGGAATAAGCTGCATACTGTAAAAAATTTGAAGCATGCTTTAAGGTGTAACAATCTTAATGATGGCGTAAAGCTTGATGAGTTGAAGCATTATAATCCATGCAGCAGCAACTTGGCAAGAAGTACGGAAATTACATGTTGGATACCCACTAAAACTTTTATATACGTTGGACTTGTAGACACCTTATTTTGTCCGGGGTCTTAATTTGTAAATAATTAATTGGGTTGGGTGATATTGTATTTTAATTTAACAATTTAGAATTAGGCTAGAATTAAATTAGAATTTTTAGATTTAGAATTAACATTAATTAGGAAATTAAAATTAAAATAGGATTTAAGAAAAATAAAAAGAAAGGATAAGAAAAGAAAATAAAATTAATTTTAGGATAGAATAATTAGATTTTTAGGATAATTATATGGATTAATATTAAATTTGATAGAATTAGATTAGGGTTAACATAAGAATAAAATAGATAAAATAGGAGATAATTATTAGAATAAGTATAGTTGTATTAGAACTCTAACGAATTTGTGGCTATAAAAAGGGATTAAGGCTCATAATTTAGGGGACACACAATCAAACACACAATCAAGCACTGTACTGCTACAACCACTATTGTTGCATGTTCATCACAGCTCAGTTTTGCTCTCTACTGCACTTGCCGTCGCATGGTTGCTGTCGTTTCTGCACTGCCATTGCTGCTGTTTGCTGCTCGACCATCCCTGCTTTGTTGGTTGCTCGCTGTCCGCTATTGTCACTGCTAATAATTTGAGGCGTTGTTGGAAGCTACTAAATTAGAGAAGGAAGGAAAGAATCAGAAAGTGTGAACAAGGTCAACCAAAGACAAAAGTTTGTAGGAATTGAAGTGGCTGACGTGGAGATTCTTAGAACCAAAGAGAAGTGAAGGCAGGTAAGTATTAACAAATGTGTGGTAAAATAAGATTATAATTTGATAAATAATTTAATAATTAGATAATTTTATGATCTGATGACTTAATAGTTTAACTTGATTTAATAATAATAAATTTTAGGACAATCTATATATTAAGAACTAGGCAATAATGTACATATTGATTGAAAATAAAAATTAATTAATGCAAACTTGTAAGATAATTAGTTTGAGCTAGAAATTTGTTAATTTTGTATAAGATTTGTGTAACTTGATTTATTTGCATGATGATATTATTATATGTTTGCATTAGAATTTAATTAAATAATGTGATTGAATAATTTATATGATTGTTTTTTTAGGAATTGATTTTTAGGAAATAAGATCCCTTACGAAAATATAATTAAATCTTTAAGTTATAAAATTACAATAAGGATAAATAAAAAGATGAATTATTCCGACGATGGAATTCTAAAGGGACTGCGCTTGAGTAGTGCTTTTAGATATCTTGAGGTGAGGGGAGTCCTCTTAAGTCTCACCAGCTTGATGGAAGATTTAAGGGATATTTCTAATATTTAATAATTCATCATAAAAATTAAAATTAATAAATTCAAATTAAAATAAAGAATAGAATAAAAATAAGATAAATATATGATTAAAAAATATAAATAATGTTAAATAACTTGGATAAAGGTGGATTAATCCGATGATGGAATTTAAAAGGGAATTGCGCTTGAGTAGTTTTCTTTAAAATTTCTAGGTGAGGAGATTTCTTCCAAGGTCTCACCAGCTTGATGGAAGGTCTAGAGGAAATTTTCAATATTAAATAATTCATATTTATTTATGTTATGAAAAGTAAAATGAAAAATAATTATAAGATTAAAAAATAAAAATAGAAAAATAATTAATAATTTTTATATAAATTGGGATAGGAGTCAAAAATAGGTATTTCATAATGTATTTAAATCATCCGACGACGGAGCCTCGTCAAGAAAGGCGATTGGTCCTACTTGAATACTCTTGAGGTGATAAGAACTTTTAAGTTGTCCAACCAGCTTGATGGAGGAGACTTAGAAGATTTTTCAATATTTAATCATATCGAAATTAAAGCAAACATATAGGCAAAATTAAGATAACTTTAGACTATTTGGTACCATCTTAAGATGGGCGTTGTGGGGGTGCTAATCCTTCCCCACACGTAACCGTACTCCCGAACCTTAGAATTTTTGAACGTAGACCATGCCTTGTCTTTAGACAAGAATAGGTGACCAATCACACCTAGGATTGAATGGTTGGTGGCGACTCCTTGAATTTAAAGTCTAGCGGTTAGGTTCACGGACCTAGACGTTATGACAGTTTGGCGACTCCACTGGGGATATTTAGAGAGTCAGGCCATTAGATAGTTTAAGTTTATCAAATTTTGCCTAAAAGCTTGAAATTTCATAAAATATTAAATGCACACACTTCACTTGCAAGAGCATGCATTAGCCCTCGACCCGGGCTTGTCCTTTTTAGGAGGGGGTATAGTACCTTTGCCTTCGTGAGGTGGTAACCTCCACATAGGCCAGTGAAATACTCCCACTCAAATTGAACCTTTCCGTTTGTAACCTGTAATGGGTGAGGATTGGGTGCCTTACTAGTCCTGTGTGGATGACAGTGAGGAACAATTTGAGAACCTTTAGAACCTTGAATTATCCAAACCCAGCATGTAATGAAACATAAGGCTTAGCCTTAAGGTAGAACCATACTAGATTGAAGTGTAGACTCAAACCTAAGATAGGACACATGAAGGAATAAGTTTTACTTCCTCCTTTTTTACATTGTTTTGACAAAAAAAAAAAGAAAATTCAAAAAATATAGTTTTCTTTCTTCCATTTTTCAAAAAAAAAAAGAGTTTGTTTATATCATTGAGTCATGCATAGTTGTGTTTGATTTTGCATCACATAACATATCATTCACGTAAGTTTGCACCTGTCTTATCATGAGAATGAACACACTTTTAATTGTTAGGAGAGATTGCTAGACCTAAGGGCATTCCATGTGCATTCATTTTTGTGCATAAACATATCATCACATTGAAAATAATTTCAACTAAATTGTGGCACAAGGTATCAAAATTGCATCCTCTAGACGATCTGCCCTCCACAGATATCATACAAGGTATCAAGCACGCATAATGGAAGAGGATCAAAATAGTAGGATAGAGAAGCTGGAAAAGGAAAGTACAGAGATAAGGGGGCAATTGAATGAAATTACCCAGTTGCTAAAAGCCATGATTAAAGGAAAGGAGAAGATGGGTAATCAAGAGGAGTCTATCCAAGAGGCTCAACAAAACGTGCGAGACAACCCCATTTTTGTTCCTGAAGGAAGTACTGCTAAAGCTCCAACGCCTCTACAGATGCAAGTTCAAAACCCAATGGAGGTGCCAAATTTAGATGATCCCACAGAGTTAGAAAAGTTGAAACATAAAGAAGAATATAGTGGTACTAAAGCTCAGCTGAGTTTGATAGAGGAAGGACTAAGTGCCGTGGAAGGCGTTGACTATTTTGGGCCCGTTGATGCTGAAAAGTTGTGTTTAGTACCGGGTGTTGTCCTTCCATCAAAATTCAAGGTGCCCGAATTTGAAAATTTCAATGGAACATCGTGCCCAAAAGATCATCTCACCATGTATTGTAGAAAGATGGCAGCGTATGCATGGGATGACAAGCTATTAATTCATGTTTTTCAAGACAGTTTGACTGGGTCAGCCGCTAAGTGGTACAACCAATTGGAAAGGAGCAAAGTTTCTTCTTGGTCTGAGTTGGCGAGAGCTTTCATAGCTCAATACAAACATGTGTCCGATGTAGCTCCTGACCGCTTATCTCTCCAAGGTATGGAAAAGAAGAAGGACGAGAGCTTCAAAGAATATGCCCAACGGTGGAGAGATGTGGCGTCGCAAGTTCAACCTCCTTTAACTGAAAAGGAAGTCACCATGTTCTTTTTGAATACTCTCAAGGCACCTTACTATGAGCGTATGCTTAGTAGTGTAACTAAGAACTTTGCGGACATGGTGTTAACTGGTGAAGCCATTGAGAATGCCATCAAGAGCGGTAAGATTGAAGCACCTGTGAATGACAGTAGGAAAGGTGAATTCTCGAAGAAGGAAGGAGATGCACAAGCTGTCTCAAACAATTCGCGTCACCATTATACCCCTTACCCACCTTCAGTGAATTACGCCTATCCCCCGTCTTACCCACAAACTCATCCCCAAAACACATATCAACCTGTTTTCCCTCGACAAAATCCTACAGCCTCAACAAACCCCACTTTCCCATCTAATGACCAAAGGAACACCCGACTTAGCCGAAACATTACCATAGACCCTATACCCATGACATATGCTGAGCTATTCCCAAAGTTGGTGGAAGGTCATCTTATTGCCCCTATTTATATAGAACCCTTGAAACCTCCTTATCCAAAGTGGTATGACCCCAATGCAAAATGTGCTTATCATAATGGCAATTTTGGTCATTCTATTGAGAATTGCATGGGTTTGAAAGTGAAAGTCCAATCGCTCGTCAAAGCTGGACTCTTAAGCTTTGGGAAGAAAGGTGAGCCAGATGTCAATGTAAACCCATTGCCCAATCATACTGGGGCTATGGTGAATGTGGTTGACGAAGAAGGGAATTGAGGGTTTGATATTGATCAGTTCGTGTACCTTTCAGATGCAAAGCTAGGAAATTGGACTGTTTATGAGATGCCAGTTGTTTATGCCACCCAAGAGTAATGGATTTTTCTTTTCATTTTCATTTGTCTTAGGTTTTCTTAGAATGTTTCAGTTTTTAAGTAATGTAGGAGTGCTTGTGCCCAAAAGCACTAAGATTTTTTGTATTTGGCCAACTTTCATTTATTTTCATTTTCAATAAAGGATTAGTGTGATGCATGTTTCTTAATTCCTCATTCCAATCTTGTTCTTTAATGCAAAACACCACTACCCATATTCTCTACTTTGTTACCAAGCTTAAAAGTATCCAAATAATGAAAATAATAATGATGATGACAATGAGTATAAAATTCAATTCTGAAAGAGTTGCTTTGGTTGGTTGAATGGGTTTCCAGTTTGCCAAGATTGCTCAAGCAAAAAGAGAATAGAAGACATTTTGTCTAAAATCTTCACCTATAGAATGTTACGAGTAAAGGTGAATCTCTACATGAAATTCTAATAAGTTTGTCTTTGTTCAATAGATGACCTTTAATGAGAGTACTTGTATTGAGATGAGATATGGCCTTCTTTCACTACCTTTCAAGTGTGAGTAAAATTATCCATTGATTACCCCTTTTGAGCCTATTATATTCTTTTTGATATAACCCACCAAGAATCACCCTCCACACTAGGGGGCAAAGAGAATAGAAGATGAAAGATCAGTGGGGCAAAGAAAAAAAAAACTTTTGTGAAAAAAAAGGGGAACGAAAAAGAAAAAGAGAATGAAGAAGGAAAAAAGGTTTGAATCAAGAAAGTAAAAACCCTAGTCACATTTGAATAAAAAAGCAGAGAGAAAGCAAATTAGAATGGGGCAAAAGGCAAAATGCCTAAATGATTCATGAAAAATGATTCTTGGTTTGATGAACCCTGAAACACTTATTTTGGGCCTATATTATCCTTTCTTTCATGAACCCTCACCTGAGCCTACATTACGTGCCTTAAAAGTCCATTTTGATCAAATATGAGTACTCCTATTAAAGAATCATATATTGAATGAAGGCATACTTACACTATGAGATGATGATCCTTTGGATGGAATTAGGACAAGCAGATCAAGATAAGCAAAAAGATTTCGTCTAGATGGAAGAAGTGGGATTCCAAAGACTCTCTTGGATCCATGTGAGCATTAAATTGGGTGAAGAAATATTTCATGTTGGGGCATGAATTAGAATGGAGAACAGATAAGAGAAGTTTCATCAAAGACAATGAAGTTGAAAATGAAGAGAAATGAAAAAAAAAAAAAAGAAAAGAAAATCAAAAAGAAGAAAAAAAGAAGAAAAAAAAAGAAAAAAAAAGAAAAAATGAAAGGAGGATTCAGATCGAAAACCCAAAAAGGGCGGTTTGAATCAATGGAGTGCATATAAGTTGAAAACCTAAAAAGGCGGCTTGGATACGAGAAAACCTAGATGTCAAAGATATTGGGGTAAAGAGGATATTTTGATGAACTCAACATGATCAGACAAGATGGACTTTGAAGGGAATTTTGTATTCATTGATCAGAATTGTTTGAATTGTTGTTATTTGGATACTATTACTTAATCCTGAAAATTCTTGCTTTTCATTCGAGCCTACTTTCCTTTTAAGCCTGGCAATTTCTTGTTAAATCTTTCCAAATGTGAATAATATCATTCCTTTTCTTTTCACCTATCATTTCTTTGCTATATCCTTACCTTGAGGGATTGAGAAATTGTATTGCATTTGATTTTGAAATTAGAATGGTAATGAATGTTTGCTTGGCAAAATATGTGAAAAACTCCTATATTATTTAGGAAAATGAAAGAAAAGAAAACTTGTGAATGAATGAAAATTTGGAAATCAAGAAAAACCAATGAATAAAGAAGAGTGAATGAAGATTTTAATGAGCAAATGAATGACCAAATAGGGAGGATAGTAAAAAGAAGAAACAAAGGATAAGATAAGATAAAGAGGGCACGAAGATAAGAGCTTCATTGGGCAAGAAAAATGGAAGAATGAAAATGAGAAGAGAAATCGGAAATATAAGGACAAGATGACAAATGAAAAGAGAAGAATGCATGAGATGGACTGAGAAAGAAAAACCTTGTTATTGCCACAGTTAAAGTTGAAATGTTTTTCAAAGAAAACATTGCATGAATAGAATAGATTGTGTGAGTAATATTGCATGAATGGCATTACACAAATGACATTGCATAGATAGGATAGAATGCTTGCACAGTTGCATACATGATGCATTGCATGAGAAAGAGAAAAATTACAGACAAGGTTCCTTGAGTACAATCTATAAGACCTTCGGGCATGATTCCTCTTTATTTTTCGACAAGATTTTAAAGTTTGACTGCCTGCCTGTTTAGGAGGAGCATTTTGGACAAGATTTTAAAGTTTGACTGCCTGCCTGTTTAGAAGGAGCATTTTGGACAAGATTTTAAAGTTTGACTGCCTGCCTGTTTAGGAAGAGCTTTTAGACAAGATTTTTAAAGTTTGATTGCCTGCCTGTTTAGGAGGAGCATTTAAGACAAGATTTTAAAGTTTGACTGCCTGCCTGTTTAGGAGGAGCTTTTAGACAAGATTTTTAAAGTTTGACTGCCTGCCTGTTTAGGAGGAGCTTTTAAGACAAGATTTTAAAGTTTGACTGCTTTTCTGTTTAGAGGGAGCTTTTTGAAAAAGAAAAAAAAAGAGAAAAAATGAAGTCAGACAAAATAGGTGTCTATGTCTTTGCGCAATTACTGTTTCACAGCAAATGCACAAAGAGGGGCAGCTGTAGACACCTTATTTTGTCCGGGGTCTTAATTTGTAAATAATTAATTGGGTTGGGTGATATTGTATTTTAATTTAACAATTTAGAATTAGGCTAGAATTAAATTAGAATTTTTAGATTTAGAATTAACATTAATTAGGAAATTAAAATTAAAATAGGATTTAAGAAAAATAAAAAGAAAGGATAAGAAAAGAAAATAAAATTAATTTTAGGATAGAATAATTAGATTTTTAGGATAATTATATGGATTAATATTAAATTTGATAGAATTAGATTAGGGTTAACATAAGAATAAAATAGATAAAATAGGAGATAATTATTAGAATAAGTATAGTTGTATTAGAACTCTAACGAATTTGTGGCTATAAAAAGGGATTAAGGCTCATAATTTAGGGGACACACAATCAAACACACAATCAAGCACTGTACTGCTACAACCATTATTGTTGCATGTTCATCACAGCTCAGTTTTGCTCTCTACTGCACTTGCCGTCGCATGGTTGCTGTCGTTTCTGCACTGCCATTGCTGCTGTTTGCTGCTCGACCATCCCTGCTTTGTTGGTTGCTCGCTGTCCGCTATTGTCACTGCTAATAATTTGAGGCGTTGTTGGAAGCTACTAAATTAGAGAAGGAAGGAAAGAATCAGAAAGTGTGAACAAGGTCAACCAAAGACAAAAGTTTGTAGGAATTGAAGTGGCTGACGTGGAGATTCTTAGAACCAAAGAGAAGTGAAGGCAGGTAAGTATTAACAAATGTGTGGTAAAATAAGATTATAATTTGATAAATAATTTAATAATTAGATAATTTTATGATCTGATGACTTAATAGTTTAACTTGATTTAATAATAATAAATTTTAGGACAATCTATATATTAAGAACTAGGCAATAATGTACATATTGATTGAAAATAAAAATTAATTAATGCAAACTTGTAAGATAATTAGTTTGAGCTAGAAATTTGTTAATTTTGTATAAGATTTGTGTAACTTGATTTATTTGCATGATGATATTATTATATGTTTGCATTAGAATTTAATTAAATAATGTGATTGAATAATTTATATGATTGTTTTTTTAGGAATTGATTTTTAGGAAATAAGATCCCTTACGAAAATATAATTAAATCTTTAAGTTATAAAATTACAATAAGGATAAATAAAAAGATGAATTATTCCGACGATGGAATTCTAAAGGGACTGCGCTTGAGTAGTGCTTTTAGATATCTTGAGGTGAGGGGAGTCCTCTTAAGTCTCACCAGCTTGATGGAAGATTTAAGGGATATTTCTAATATTTAATAATTCATCATAAAAATTAAAATTAATAAATTCAAATTAAAATAAAGAATAGAATAAAAATAAGATAAATATATGATTAAAAAATATAAATAATGTTAAATAACTTGGATAAAGGTGGATTAATCCGATGATGGAATTTAAAAGGGAATTGCGCTTGAGTAGTTTTCTTTAAAATTTCTAGGTGAGTAGATTTCTTCCAAGGTCTCACCAGCTTGATGGAAGGTCTAGAGGAAATTTTCAATATTAAATAATTCATATTTATTTATGTTATGAAAAGTAAAATAAAAAATAATTATAAGATTAAAAAATAAAAATAGAAAAATAATTAATAATTTTTATATAAATTGGGATAGGAGTCAAAAATAGGTATTTCATAATGTATTTAAATCATCCGACGACGGAGCCTCGTCAAGAAAGGCGATTGGTCCTACTTGAATACTCTTGAGGTGATAAGAACTTTTAAGTTGTCCAACCAGCTTGATGGAGGAGACTTAGAAGATTTTTCAATATTTAATCATATCGAAATTAAAGCAAACATATAGGTAAAATTAAGATAACTTTAGACTATTTGGTACCATCTTAAGATGGGCGTTGTGGGGGTGCTAATCCTTCCCCACACGTAACCGTACTCCCGAACCTTAGAATTTTTGAACGTAGACCATGCCTTGTCTTTAGACAAGAATAGGTGACCAATCACACCTAGGATTGAATGGTTGGTGGCGACTCCTTGAATTTAAAGTCTAGCGGTTAGGTTCACGGACCTAGACGTTATGACAGGACTCTCTTTTTTTTTCTTTTCTTTTTTTTGGTTAATTATTTAGTTATTGATTTTGTTTTAAATAGTTAATTTAAATTGTTAAAAGTATGATATGTCTATTTAGATTGATTATGAAATTTATATAATAGTCAAATCGATTAGTATTTAATTGTATAAATCTTTGGACTACCTATGATGTTTATGTTCCACTATATGAGTAATTACATTGTTTTAGGGTTAGAATAAGATTAGTCATAAAAATAAAAAAATAAAAAATAAATATAAGAGTAGAAATTAAATAATTAGAAAAGCAAATTAAAATAAGAATAATATAATAGGAATTTTGTTACAAAAAATAAAATTAAAATACAAAGAAGAATTAATCCGACGATAGAATTCTAAAAGGATTACGCTTGAATAAAACTTTTAGATATCTTAAGGTGAGAAAAGTCCTTTTAAGTCATATCAGCTTGATAAAAGATTTAAGAGGATATTTCCAATATATTAATAAATTAAATTCCTTATAAGAATAAAAATAAAAATTAATAAATTAAAATTAAATAATTAATGATTATGAAAGAATTATAATTAATAGAAAAGAAATAAAATTAAATAATATTAATAATATTTGAATAAATATGAATTATTCAAAGGATGGAATTTAAAAAGGAATTGCGCTTGAGTAGTTACTTTAAATATTCCTAAGGTGAGAAAATTTCCTCTAAGGTCTGATCAAGTTGATGGAAAGTCCTAAGGAAAATCTTCAATATAAAATAATTCATGTTTATTTAAAGATATAAAAATATACAAAAATAATAAATATTAAAAAATAATAACAATAAAATAAAAAGGAAGATATAATAATAGAAATAAAAATTGATAGAAATTGGGTAGTGAGTCAAGTTAGGAACTTTACATAATATACTTAAATGATCTGATGACGAAGCCTCTTCAAGAAAGGCGGTTGGTCCTACTTGGATAATCTTGACGTGAGAAAAACTTTTGTGCTGTCCAACCAGCTTGATGGAGGAGACTTAAAAGCTTTTTCAGTATTTAATTATATCAAAATTAAAGTAAAAAAGCAAAATTAGGATAACCTTAGATTATTTGGTACCATCTAGGATAGGTGTTTGGGGGTGCTAATCCTTTCTTACACGTAACCGTACTCCCCGACATAGAATCTTTGAATGTAGACCAAGCCTTATCTTTAGTTTGAATAAGTGACCAATCACACATTAGGTAGAATGGTTGGTGGCGACTCCATATTTTTGTGTCTAGCTATTAAGTTTCCCAAAACTTAATACGTTAGGAAACTCGCAACCCCCACTTTGGGAATTATTGCAAAAAATTATTTGTCTTCACTAGTAGGCTTAACTAGTGGGCTTCGCCCTAGTTTGCTATATGATGGCGTCGTGCCACCACTTCCTTTGTTAAGTACTTTTTCAAGGTTCGCAAACTCTATGTGTCAATACCCCATTTTATCCGGAGGGTCTTTGAAAGAGTTTTTAGTGTAAGTTGTCTAGGGAGTTCCCGAATAAGCTCCACAAATTCGAACTTAAGAGGCATATTGTCGAAATTTCAGAGCATTTAGGAATTCCGACCCAATGAGGCATCCATAGGCATAAATTGTCCAAATACCAAACTCTTTCGGTCTTAAGGAGGTTGTTAGGTCAACAGATTGATTTGTTATGCTCTGGAAGAGAGACTGATTTATTTACTCTCCTCACCTAAGAGAATGTCCTAACCGCTGCTTAGAGCATTATAGATATTCCCACTAATCCTCCCTTTGCTTTTGTAGATCTCGTCTATAAAAACTCATTATCAGAGGATTCTTCTTTAAGAGATGAGGGAGAATAAGCCACAATTAAATGTGATACTTCTTAAAGAGGTCTTGATTGAGACAAAGGGGAAAGATTTGAAAGTTTTTTCATGGCCCTTCCTTTAGAGGAACCCTTAGCCAACATTGAGTCTCTTCAGGAGTTTCTTGAGCCTCCAGATGGTATTCTTAGACGTTTTGTTTTTCATACACAGAAATGGATTCCATTAAGCAAGCACTTTGCAAGAGGAAAGACGTCGAGAACACTTCTAGAACTCAGGCAAAAGTTCCTTGCCCTAGAAAACAAGTTTGCTTCAAAGTGGTGGTTCGAGAATATACTCGAGCTCGTATTCTTCTTTATGCTAATTATGATGTATTCAGTTCTTCTTGATCCTTTAGTTGTGGCAGGGGTAAGTCTGTCGCTAGTGAATCGCTAGTAATTGGTTCCAATGAATAGGAGGAACTAGGAGAGTTGCACAAATAGAACTAGGCCAAGTGTTATATATCCCAGCTCCTCATGAAAAATAGGAGGAAACTATTCGTGGAGCTATTAATAAGAGATGTGGCTATACTCCCCAGATCACTCCTCTTAAGGTTCATTACTTCGTAGTAGATGGGGAGAGTGCCATTCCTGGGCAGGATTTTTGGATCTACTTTAGGGCTAATGAGAACAACTCCGTAGAAGACCTTAGGGTTGCTTCCTGTTTGGACTCTCCACCATTCAACCTCGTGATGAGACTAAATTATTTAGGAACTTCCCCAATGTCAAAGACAAAACTGATTTAGAAGTGATGAGGATAAGTTTTGAATCCTCTATTTCACATTCATATGAATGTCTTGTGAGTTTCTTAACTCATTTTACTCGTTTGCAGGCTGCGCAACAAGTAATTGCTGTTAATGCTCAACATCGAGTGTTTAGGGTGCAGGCCGTAAGAGAACTCGACCAGCTAGAGTTGCTTTGTCTTGAAGATGAGTTTAAGATGGAGAAGGCCAAGACTGTTGTTGTAACGATTTTGTTCGAGAACTCGACCACTCCACGATTTTGAAAATATGAAAAAACAAGGAGTCGCCACCAATCTTTTTGTTAGGTGTGATTGGCCACATAAAAATTTTATCTTTTCAACAAAATCTTAAAAATAATTAAGTTTCATTAAAAAGATAATTTTGAGGTTTCCGAAAACAATGTTAGCTTCAAGAGTACGGTTACCATAGGAAAAAATTAGCACCCCACAACGTCGTTAAAAAACGATACCATCTTAATCATATGTTATCCTTTGGCTTTAATAAAATGATCTTAATTTAATATTTAAAAATAATTTTCTTTTATTGCATTTTTTTCAAAGCATTTTTTTATTTATCAAAATCATTTTTTCCCTATTTAAAAAAAAGTTAAATTTTATTTTTCAAAAGTGAATGTGAACTTTCTTGTATTAAAAAATTAAATCAAATATTTCAATACTTTTAGTAATATTTGAAATAACATTCTCACTTAGAGATTTCTTAAGAATCACTACTTACGATTTCTATAGATTCTCATCCTTGGAAAAGCTCACGTTATTTCTGTAATTATTCATGAATGCATATGATGCAAGCAAAGAATTCATGATGCTTATGTGTAACAGCCCGTTACCTCATTTTTCACATATTTTCATATAACTTTACCGGTTGAGCTGTCTGCGATACCAATAACATTTTACGATGATAGTGATAAATAATAATATTTATTTATCAAATACGGAATATGAAATTTCTTTTCATTATTCCTTACATCTGACATCCCCTATTGTCTTTATTTCAATGAAGTAGTACTGTACATATATGTCTGAAATGTAAAAGAGAAGTGACTGTACCTGTCATATTTGACATAAGTTGCCCCCGCGCTTTATATGTAAATATCCATATGGAAGCTAATTCTCTCAAACTCCGTGTCTTTTATCTGTGGAGTTAAAACAAAGGGTGAGCAATTCATACGCTCAGTAACAGAAACATATGCTGCTTTATAAAGCCAAAACTATATACCACAAAGTATTTGTTTTTCCTAACATCATACCAAGTAGGAAAACAGTGGTTATATCAACCAGTACTCTCAATGCGTCATTCAAATCATTTCTCAACAGTTTACAATAAATTAAACAACAAATAGGATTTTAACAAATCCTTTCAATAAATAGAAATCAACAAGTTGAGACTAGGCATCACCCTACGAGTAATTCATGCTATCATCTTTCCCCCTCCCCATTGCGAGAACGAAATCTACCGCTATTGGAGTGCACCCGTAGGCCACCACCCCTCACGGCTATCTCTACTAGATCTATGGCCATAATCTATAGGTGGTCCTCGGGTCCACTTGCCAAGTGACCTCGAGACCGCTGATGACTTGGCGGGTCTATCAGCCCTGTGACGCCCTGAGGTGCACTCGTTGGTCCATTGACCGAGCCACCGCCCCAAGCGGGTCACGCAACAACATAAATAATAATGCATGAAATTGGGGGCCTAAAGTCTCAAAATCGCTTTATATCTCATGAAAAACCTTTAAGGAATTGCTTTATAAATTCATCATTTGCTCAAAATGATTTTCTTTCCAAAAAGGTTCTAAAAACAGCCCGCAATCTCACTAAATTCCATGTGAGAAAGTCCCGGGTTAAATTGGCTCGCCATGGCTAATTCGCCCATGGTCGATCCGCCCATTGGTCAACTCGCCCATCAAAAGGTTACATATTTTCTATTTTTAAAGCTCTTAAAAATAACTCATTTTTCGCTGAGAAAATGTAAATAGAACTCTGTTCGCCATGGTCAGTTCGCCCATCGTGGCTCGCCCATGGTGAATTAGAAAGTGGGGTGACAAGTAGTCACCTGCCAACCTTTATTTTTAACAACAAGAAAAACTGACTCACCAAAGCGGCTCGCCCATCATAGAGTTGCCATGGTCAACTCGCCTAAAAACGGTGCTCTATGGTCAACCCGCCCATTACATGAAACAGGGGTCGCCCGCCCCAAAACCACATAAAAAGGGTTTGCCTATATTGGCTCGCCCGAGTTTTTTTTTAAAACATGGTTGCTCGCCCAAAAGAACATAAAAGGACTCGCCCAAATTGGCTCGCCCAGATTTTACTTAAAACAAGGTCACTTGCCTGCCACTTGTCACAAGAGGGACTCTTCGCCCAAAACATAACGAAGGATCAGCTCGCCCGCCCTTACCAATTCGCCCAATAACAAAGCAATTTATCAAAATAATATGCATGTCATAAACCAAAACCATTTCTCAGTAATTTCATAAATTTAACTCCACAAGACATGCATTCTTTTCAAACACAACTCCCTTACCTGGTTCAACGAAGCCTTGCTTCCTTCTCGCCTTCCAAATCGCATTCACCGAGTTCAAAATTCCCGGCTGCAAAATAATTTATAAATTCTATTAATATTTCTTTTTCAACTATTTCCAACACTTTGACGAGACTTAATATTTGACTAGTTCGCCCACAAGCATTCTTACTAGCTCGCCCGAACGAGCTTGCCATTCAGCAATGGCTTACAAGTGGTAGGTCGCCCGCCATTCAACTTGCCAGATTAGCATACATAAGTGAGCTCGCCAACAAATCTTTTCTCCAAGTTGGCTAACAAAAGGAGCTCGCCTATGACCTAGCTAACTTGTGACGGCCTCGCCACTTACCACTCCACGTGATTTAGTTCGCCCTTAATTGTGAGCTCGCCTAACACGTCTTTTAAGTCAGAAATGTGCTCGCCCGTGAATTAAACTAACCCTGGGCGACCTCATTCTCTTGGACTTGGCGAGTTCATATTGCCTACTCGCCACATTGGCGATCACTAACACTCAATCTTGGCAATCACCATAGTCGCCATTTTCATCACTCTTACACCATTTCCATTACTTTCCTTGTTTATTCTCAATTATTTTCCAGAAGATACCTTTTTCTAGTTTCTGGTATATTCTATCAAGATTTAACTAAAACAAGGCTATTTCTATGTTCATTACTTTGTAAAACATCAAACGATATCATCAAATACCAAAATAACCATATAATATGAAAACTCACCTTAATCAACTGCACCTCTAGAATTGAACACTTTCTGTCTCATGTTGGCCTTACTTTGCTTATTCCTTTAACTCCTCAACTACGGAGGAAAGGTTTTGCAAGCTGGTTTATTTGTTTAGCCCACTTAAGGTTGAAGTTTAGTGGATCAAGCATGATAGAAATGGAAGAAATCGAACATGAACTTGCAGCAACAAAGAATCGGTTTTCCATTTAATCTTCATATATATATAGCCATGCTTTCCCAATCAACATCTACCACCTGTCCCTTATCCTGTTTCTTTCTTCACGTCTTTCATTCCTTTAATGCATGAAGAAAAACTGCAACAAAAAGAAGCGGCTATGAGAAGCTATTCTCTGCACATTTTGACTTACTTACTTTGCCATTAATTGTCTAAACCAACTGTCGGGGGAGGCCAATGGCCTGAAGTCCACAGCCTCTTTTCTTGACTTATTACACCTTTTGTCTTATTCCTCAACCAATAAGGTTACTTTCTTTATTGACTTTATTCTTTCTCAATTTATTGTCTTCAACCGTATGACTTATAAAGTCAATTTTGGCTGCCAAATGGTTTGAATCTATTTTCATTTTGTCCACAAGTGTCATTCCAATTCGCCCCTTCATCAAGAGACCTCAGCTTCAATTCGCCAATCTTTGAGATCGCTACTTTATCTTGATGCCAACTTAAGATTTGGCAATTACGAGAAATTTAATTTTTGCGGTCACATATAGGTTTGGCGATCACAATTTATAGTTGTACTCGCCCACTTGCTATCATATGGGCGATCACCAGTCCTCGCCCCATTGAGCGATCATCCCAACTCACTTGGCGAACACATTTGTCAATAAGGCCATTATTCATACTCGCCCTCAACAATTGGCGATAAGCCTTTATCTTACTCGCCCTTTGGCGAATTGTGCCATATACTCGCCCATACTCACCATTGGGCGATCAGCAGTCCTCGCCCCATTGGGCGATCACCAGGTATGGCTCAACTCGACAACCTTGCTCTGATTTACGCAAGACGTTGGCGAACTCACCTATTCACCTGTATGACCGTTAGTTACAACTAGTCATCCTCCATTGGCGATCACCCTTGTTCGCCCATTGGCGAGCTCTTCCATTAGTACTCGCCCGTCGAATATTTCACATAATTTGCTCCGTTTTATATCTCAAATAAAAGAGCTTTTCCACCCAAGTGGAAATCCATGTTCGTTATTCATTTAATTTCCATTTTTAATTTTATGAAATTAGAGTCTACAGTAGTGTAGAATCGGATCTTACATTATGAATTTTATTTTTCTTAAAAAAAAACTTTATTTATTTTTATTTTTATAAAAATTCACATTATTGAAAAGTTTTACAAAATATTCCAATACTTTGGTAATATTTAGTTAGCTCTTCTCACTTAGAAATTAGTTAGAAATCACTACTTGTGATTTTTGTAACATCCCATTGTCGTACAAATTTACTTAAATTTAAACTTTATTATTAAATTTAAAAAAAAATACTTATTCATTTTAATTTTTAACAAAAATTTAAATTATTGCAAAAACATACTAAATACCCCCAATACGTTGGTATTATTTAGTAAAATCTTATCACCTAGAGATCAATTAGGAATCACTACTTGTGATTTTTGTAATATCCCATCGTCAGACAAATTTATTTAAATTTAAACTTTATTATTAATTTAAAAAAAACTTATTCATTTTAATTTTTAACAAAAATTTAAATTATTGAAAAATTACACTAAATATCCTAATACGCTGGTAATATTTAGAAGACTCTTCTCACCTAGAGATCAGTTAAGAATCACTACTTAAGATTTTCCTAACATCCCATTATCGAATAGTTCTTACATTTTCACAATAATTTATTATTTTATTTATTCAAAAAAAATAGTTTGATAAAAAAAATCTTATATTGCAAGAAAACTTCTTAAATATTCCGATACTTTCGGTAACATTTAAGGATTTTTATCCTCACCTAGAGAATGTTAAAGAATTACTACTTGTGAATTCATGGAATCCCATCATTGGACACAATTTTTTATTAAAACTTTATCGTTGTTTAATTAGTAAAATAAATTGCTATTCACAAATTGATTTTATGATCTTAATTTTACAAATTTATTTTATTAATATAATAGTTTTTTTTTTTTTTGGTGAAATATTAATATAATAGTTGCTACTCTCATTTCATGCAATTTACTTCCCCAAATATGACACATAAATGACACCCATCTAAAAGAAGTTGCAAGTAAATCGGTGAATAAATAAAGTTAAGGTACATCAAATGCACGTACAGAAGCCAACAACCGATTAATTTAATCAAACAAGTACTTGAAATAAATTGAATTAATGAGCAGGCAAAGAAACTAAAAAGCAAACAATATGTGAAAACCAGCTCTTACATCCATGTACAAACGGACAATAATTGGCAGAGTCAAGCTTTCAAACATTTATTAAGGCAAAAGACAAATGGTGAGAGAAAAGCAAACAACCCCAATTTCGTGTACAAACCGGCCACTGGTTAATTTGCTGAGTCAATGAACAAAAAAAGAAAAATTTGTTGAGTCAAACTATCAAGCATTCAAGTTAAAACAGGATTTGAGTATTAGACTTTTTATTGTTGAAATTATTTTTTTTATCATTTTTAATTTAAATAAAATTAATTATAAATCATAAACCTGATGATTACTGTATTTACATTAAAAAAACGTTAAAACAGATTATAAAAATTATATTTAAAAAAAAGATTATAAAAATTATTAAAAACATAAAAAATAAATAAATAACTAAAGAAGGTACATGAAAAAGGGACAAGATCAGTAAACCTGTCGAGTCAAGTCAGCCTTTCTTTCTTTTTTTGTTTTTTCTTTTTGTTCGACTTTACTTTTACATCTCTTTGCTTTTTCCTACTGCACTGGAAAATCAACTTAGCCTCTCTTCTTGGCTCAAGCTTCAGCGGTCGCCTCCGCTTAAATTCGCACCTTCGGGATTTTCAAAATAACACCTAAAACCCCTTAATCCGAAAAAATCTTCCTTTTCCTATTCCTTTTTCTTGTATGGTTTCTGAAGCTGTGCTGATAAGCTATGCTTTTATTTGAATGGTTCGGATCTGGATTTGGGGTGTGCGGTGAGGATTGTGAGCATGTTTTGACTTGGGTCTCGGGTGGTTTGTAGATTTGGGGTTCTCAGGCTCAACAGTTTTGGTTTCTGAGATGAGGCTTGGCAGGGTTTTCAGGTGTTGGTGATGGTGAGGATGGGTGATGTCTAGGGTGGACGGCTGATGATGATGCTCTTGGGTACTTGGTGAGATTGAGAGGCAGTGATGAATGGTCACTGGTGAGAGGTTGGGCTCCCCCAAAATTTTTTTGTTTCAGAGGAAATAGTCTCAGTTTTAATCTCATTGGAATCATTCATATTGTCCGGCTTTCGTTTTTCAGCCCAAGGATTGGCAGTCAGATTCACTAAGATGGTTGCTACGGGGATGAGAGATGGCTGTCGTAGGGATGAGGGAGTTGCAGACTGTTTAGGTGGTTTATGGACAGAAATTGTGTCTGGGAGAGGGGCTGTGAGAGGCGGCAGGACGGCACCAGCTCTTTTCATTTTTTTTACTGTCTTTTTTTTAAATTAACATTAATTAAATTTATTAAAATAACAAAATAAAAATCAAACTCAAAAACAAAATTAGAAAATAAAAGTGAAAATAAAAATATAAAATTTTGGGCCTTCGGGCCCATAAACATAATTAAAATTAAATTGGATTTTTAAGTTCATAAGCCCAACAAAGTTTATATGAATCAAATTTACACGAATCTTATTGGATTTTAAACTAAAAAATACTTTAATTAAATTTGGGTCAATTTTATGCTATAGGATTTGATCTTTAAATTTTTAAATTTATCAAATTCGGATAAAATTAGGTATTTGCAACTGTTTCTTTAGAGTATTATTGAGATGAGTTTTTCTCTACTTCATTTGAGCTAAACACTTTCCAAGTGAAGCATGCCACTCTTCTCTCCGAGGCCACGATATTAGTTGGCCAAAACCAAGAGTTAGAGGGAAAAATTATAAGATTGCAAAGCCAACCAAAGCCTTCTTTTAGATATTTTACGATTATTGATTCAAATTTTTAGACCTTGGATTAATTTTTTGATGGTTAGGAATTCAGCTTCTAACAAGAAACCTGAATTAAAAATAAATAATAAAAAAAAAAGAACACTAGTATTTTCCTCTGAAAGGGTATTTTGATAAAAGGAAAAGAGTAAACAACAAAATTACATACTAAGGATTTGTTGATGTAAACGAGTTCTTCTTGAAGAGAAAAAAAATCGCAAACTAGTAGAACGAAATATACAAAGAGATGGCAAAGAGAAAGATTGGAGAAAATCTCGAAGCATCGAGTGCAGTGACCGATGGGAGTAGAAGGTTGAGTAAAGCTGAGTAAAGAAGAAAACAAGCAGAACAAGGTTGAGGAGAGAATTAGAGAAGATATGGTTGTAGAAAGAATTTGATAGAGTTTTGTTAGATCGCCAAGAAAAGTCTTCTTTCAAAAATAGTAAGAGCCCCTACATATAATTATTATGAATATAAGTTACATAACATAAGCATTAATAGGTAATATGGTGAGAATTAACAATTACAAAAGTATTAATGCTTTGTCTAATGAGAGTTTAACTTTTGAATGTAGTGAATAGTGAATATAGGGGTCCATTACTCTATTTTGAAAGAAAATGTGGAAAAACATTCATACATTAGAGAAATGTTAATAGAAAATCTATTAATTATCTGCATATCTGATTTACCTAATTAAACTCTTTAGAACACCTAGTAGTGAAGCTAATTCAAAAATTAACATTATTCCTTGAGGATACTGCTCCATAAGGCACTATTCTGAAAAAATATTATATATTTTGTGAAGGTACTATTCTGTGAAACAACCATCAGCGAATTGAAAGAAACATTAGCAGTTAAAATCAAGTGTTTACAATCGACAAAAACAATCACTGAAACTACATACATACATACATACATACATACATACATACATACATACATACATACATACATACATACATACATACATACATACAAATAAAGATGAACAATCTATCATCCTTCAATAATTGAGCTTGCAAAGAGTAGCAATGCAATTACCTAAATACCAAAGAAACATGGTTTTATTCCTAATAATGTCAAAATTTAACACAGAATGGCAGATCCGAGTGACAAGATAATCACAGAAAATACAACAGACAACAAAGTAACAGATGATGGAATGCTAGCCTTGTCCTTCCTAATTATCATCCCTTCAATGACTGCATAATTCGTCATTAATATGTAAAATGAGAGAAAGATTTGCCCAACCATCTTTTTCCAATGATCTCCATTGTTTTCCATGACCATAATTCTAACAACACCTCTAACAAATGATGAAATGTCCACTAGAACTATTGTAACCAATAGGGCAAGAATCATGGTTGCCACCCAAAAATCAAAGATACCCATCTCACATAGCGTAACTTGTTCATCATCGGTAACTTTATTGGTAGGCAAGAAATTGACTTCCCTCATGCCAAGCTTATTCAAAATAGCATCCAAGCTTCCATAGGAATAACATGTAATTGCTTTTATCATCCATATCCTCCATTCATTTTTCCATGTCCGAATTCACCCACAGGTTATGAGAATCTCATACAAACTTTTTGAAAGAGAAGATACGAAAATGAATAAATATATATATTGAATTTTGGATCTGAAACCTGTGAGACAAAAGGTAAAGATTAATACTAAAGGAACCATATGAAACTAAAGCTGAACGTATAATGATAAAATTCAATGAAATTAAAATAGGCTTAATATCCAAATATACCATCAACCTTTTTATATAAAATGAAATCAAGCTTTTAATGTTTTATCGCTTGAAAATCAGTCCATAAGCTTTTATTTTACTATAAATAAACCATCAATTTTTCAAAATCATGCAATTAAGTCCAAATCTGGTAAATGATACTAACTGTCGTTAGGACATCTTACATGAAAGCTAACGTGGATAGCTTAGTTGGTTGCCATATGGCATGCCACGTGTGCAATACTAACGGAAGTTAATGACATTTAACAAATTTGAACTTAATTGCATTATTTTGAATGTTAAGAGTTTATTTATAGTAAAATAAAAGTTTATGAACTGATTTCCATACGATAAAACATTGAAAGCATAATTCAATTTTATGTAAGAGGTTAAGGGTACATTTGGCTATTAAACCATTAAAGTATAATGATAATTGTTTTTATATTTGACAAAATTCAATATTAAGTCATAGTATAATGATAAATTTAATTTTAAAATATGTAAACAAAGACTTGTCATTTAAAAAAAATTAAATACCCTTTTGTTTTTCTCACTTTACCTCTGGGTACAAAGGAATGCCATTCAGTAGACAGAGTTGAGGGATAAGAGCAAAGTGTTGTAATATCTCTAATTGTATGGACTAATTAAGTATAATTATTATCATATAATTTATTTAGTAGTATAATTTATGTATAGTGTGACCATAATTGTATATAATAATATATCACTATTATAAATGTATTATATCTTTAATGGGACAGATATAGTACACGAACAATATTATGGGAGGTCCCTACTGCTGGCACCAATATTTAAGTGATAGCCCATTGATCACTTGAGTGTGTGCAAGGGTGAACAGCAGTAGCCCTTCTCCCATTTCTCTCCCGATTCTCCTCTTCCTCACCATCAGCTCCTCTGTCTTCTCTGCAGATCACCATGGACAGAACCAAACCAGCAATGGGGAAGCATGGCTCGACTTTCAGTGGTCTCTCCTCTCCATGGCAGTGGCGTTAATGGCGGAGAAATTGTGGGTATTTTGCATTCCCACAAAAGGTTAGATTTCTTTCAAATTTATTGTGCTAATGAGATTTGTGGACGAATTTGTTCCAACAATTGGCATCAGAGCATGTCCATCTCAAAGTCATTAGCCATTTTCGATGAAGAAAATAAATCTGTGCTTTTTTATTTTTTTGGGTTTTATTTCGTATTTATTGAAAACCCATGAAATTTATGCATTTTGAGCCAAATGAATGCAAGAAATTAGTTGTATGATGTTTAAGGATGAAGAAACCTTTTATTTTGAATCGAAAATGATTGAAATGGGAGAGAAACGGTCGGGTCGGGTAAAAAATACCCATTTTTCTGCAACTTTCGCCCGTTTAGGCGAAGAAGATTGGGCGCGTGCAACACACGCGCCCGACAGCAGTTAAAATGGCGCTATGGGCCAATTAGAGTAGTAGCGGGCGCGTGGGTTTCACGCGCCCGCAACAGAAATAAAAAAAAAGGTTTAATTCTTTTTTTTTTCCAACCCGTTTTTGTTGGCCTTGTTTGACTTTGGGCCCTTCTTTTTTGATGTTTGGGCCATTAATTTGGCCTGGTTTTTTGGCCAACGGGTTTGGGTCATTTTTTTGGTTTAATTTAATTTATTTTGGGCCAATTTTATTTTGAGTCAAGGGCTATTTTTAAGTAGGCCATTTTTTTTGTTTGGTTTAATTATGTTTGGGCCACCGAATTATTGAAGCAAAAATGGCCATTTTATTTTATTTTAAGTAGGCCTTAATATTTAATGAGTTTTAGGCCGAAATAAATTTTGTGTTTATATTATGGGCCTGATTTATTTATTTATTTATTTTTTATTAGTTGACCATTTAGTATTAATTTAATTTTGGGTAATTAAAATTAATTAATTTTGAGGCCATTTTGCCTAGTTAATTTAGGGGCCATATTGATTAGTTATTTTTTTTTGGATATTAATTTTGAATTAATTAGTGGCAATTTTGCATAATTAATTAATAGGTCATTTTGGATTATGGTTTAATTGGCCATTTTGATTAATTAATTATGAGCCATTTGGATAATTAATTTTAGACAATTTTGGTCATAAGCCAAATTTTATTTAATAGTCATAATTAGTTATTAAGCCCAAAATTAATGTGATATAAGTGAATTTTTGGAGGAATTAATTTTGGAGTAATTTCTAGAAATTTAATTACTCATTTAATTCTCAATTCACTTAAATTTTGAAATATATACTCATGCCTATAAATTACTAATATTTGGCCTAATTAAATAAGTTTAAATAAATTATTTGGGTATTTTGTTGAGCCATTTTGGATTATGGTTTACCTATTTCGTTAATAATTTATTTAAACAAATAAACTCTTTAAAATTGATATTGCCTTACTATTTGAATATTTCACATTTATGTGAAATTAATTTAATTAATTGATATTTGATTTGAAATTACTACATATGCTTCAGAAATTGCATATTTAGGATGTAATTAATTTTGGTCAATAAATTTTGTGAATATTCTTAAAATTATAAATCATTAATTGGATTGACTAGTACTTGCCTGTCGCAGGAATAGTCATGAAAATTTTTTTTTGACGATTTATTCTGATAATTTTAAGGATATAATAATAAGGCAATGCATAGTGATAGTTGCAGCTGCATAATTTACTAAGGTCTTTAGAAGTGGCTAGTCTCTCCCTATCGGATTGTTAGTTGCTTTTAGAGATGCTTGGGATTGAAAGGATTCTGGTTGGGATATGACACGGTCTTCCTACCCTGTCGGTGGGCGATCATTCAGGTTGTATTCAACTAGTTTTGTCTTATCCTTGGTAGTGTATTGTGGAATTTATCGAGTTATTCCACTAGCCTCCATATTGTGCAACTATCACATATCGAATTTCTAGCAGGATCAAATTAGATAGATAGTATGAATTATTCTCTACGGTTAGGGACATATTGAACTAGGAAGTAGTCTCGAAAGTCGATCTATCTTTTATACCCAATAATGTGAGCTCTTTGAGGAAAATATACTTGGAATTTTGGGAACACTTAAGTGAGAATTCTCTGATTATAAGGGCATGCCATTAATGAGCAAATCAGAGGAAGTGTTCCAATTAGGAATAATTAAGAAGTATTTATGTATGCCATTAGAAAGTAGTTCGCATAAGATCGATAAAGGTTGCAATAGGAGTTTGATTACAAATATGGCAGTTCAGTACTACTTCCTTCTGGGATGGAGAATTAAAGATCTTTCAGTTTTACAGATCTGCATTAATATCTTTCAGTTTTACAGATCTCATTTAATGCAGAAAGAAGTATGGCATTTTGATATCAAAATTGATATTGTTATTCAAGAATGGGAGATCTTTCGGGTTAACAGATCTCATTTAGCTATAATGATGACATATGCCAAATATTACTGCCAAAAGGAAATATTATTAAGAGGTCTCAATAAAAGGTCATTTTAGAAGAAGAAATTTGCCAAGTCTACTTCCCATCCTGTTTTCATCAACACCTCTAAATATCAATCTGCGCCACTTCTGTAATAATCCTGGGCACAAGAGAGTAGATTGTAAGAGTTCTCTAGATTGGGATGTGTAAAAGGCATTCTGTTAGCTTTTATTTTGATCCTATCTAGAAGATATGCCCTTTAACTATTGGTGACCGGTGCTATTATTGATAAAATTATAAGTGACCGGAGATCGAATAAGGGAAAATTGTTGTGAATTGGGGTTATAGAGTTAGAATCCATATTGAAAACATAGCCAGTTCGTTGTTACATTTCGTAGTTACATTTCGTAGACAGTTTTGAAATTACTGTCGATCAATACTTTTCATCTTGATAATAGAAAAGTATTTCTAATTAGTAACAACATATGCATTGATTCTGGCATTTTGCGTAATAGATTATATGCAGTAGACTTATACCCCAATATTAGGTAAATTTTCTTTAGTTATGAATGATGTGACTATCGATTCAAATTATGATAGAATAAATAGGAAATCTATCATATAGTGGCATAAGAGTTAGGGATATTTTGAGGCACATATAAGATTGTATTAAGGGAAATCTTACTGCTAATATTAAGGACATGATTAGCAGATATTAAGATGATTAGGAGCTGATATATACCGACAGTTGAAAATCATATTCACATACTGTAGTCAGTGCAGATAAATGTTTCATCATTTTCACTAAAGACCATTTTGATTTAGGTCATATAGAGTGAAAGATCTGATCTTGTAGAGGCCTTAAGCAATCTGATTAATTCCGCTGCGCTGCTTAAGGCAATGATCAGACAGTAGTGATGAATTTTATGCTCGGTGTAATGAAGCCAGGCGAAATCCTATACTCTTTTTTGAGTTAAGTGCACTGTAGGATTATGTATTGACGCCTAATATGCATGCTTGGAATACCGATAAGGATGAGATTGCGGTAATAATCATTCGTACATTTTGATGTGGTACGATTTCTGTTGAATCACTTCAAATATCCGGAATTTAGATGGAGTGAAATTATAGAAACTGCAATTCACATGCAAGGTTGATCTCCAAGCAAGACCAGTTCCTAAATGCATCCCAAGTTATAGTCAGACATTAAGCCGATTTTATGCCGCTTCCTGTGTTTAGGGTTATAAGGTAAGGTAAAAGAGCTATAACCCATAGTCAAGAAAACTTGACAAGAAAAATATCAACAGTAATTTTGTTGGCTATTATATCTGCTAGAAAGATTCTAGATTTCATTTCTCGTTATGTGACACTAGAATCATTAAGTCTGACAATGCAATCTATTTAGTGGATAACTTAAAAAGTGGGAGTTGTGAATTCCACAAAGTCATTATTAAAATACATTTTGTTGTGCCATTCCCATATATGCATCATCTTTTAATGATGAAAACCCACAACCAAAAGAATCAACGATTGATCCCAATACCATATTTTGAACCTGCACCTGACTTTACAGAAGAACATGAATATGACATTCATATGTCTTCTGTTTTTGATATTTGTCGGGAGACTATACTGATTCGAACTCTCAGAGTTAGATATTAGTCACGCAGGATGTGTAAGCATCTATGTTGTATAAGGATGCATGGGATCTATTTCAGTTGTCACATCATTGTAGACCAAGTGAAACCCTAAAGATCAGGCTAAAAAATTTTAAAGCTAAATTTTGCCAAGGCTTTAAATAAAGCAACCTAAAAGTTTGTAGTTCCTAAGGTGGAACATATAGTTTGCGAACTCAAGGAGTTCATTTATGAACATTAAAAGGCATCCAGATTGTAATATACATAAAATTTAATGAGATTGTTACATTGAGGAGAACATTATCATTTGATAATTGGATCCATTGCGAGGTCAGTGGGAGTTATGTGCTTATTGTGCTCTAAGTGATGATGTCAAATAGCAGCCTATAGCATTGACCTATTGTATGAGACATTTCATGTCGTCATGTCACTTCAGGATGAAGAATCTAAGTGAGGCTTTATTTCGTTTTAAGGATTGAGATTCTTCGTGACATATCAATAGGCATATATTATTGGTCTCATGGAACCTATATTGAGTGTTGAATAGGTTTATTGTATGTTGTTCTCCTAATGAGACGTCATTTAGTAAAAGGTGACATATTGTGAAAATCTCAAAGTCCTCAAGATGATAATGAAAGAGCTCATATCGAGTATTGTGTATGCCTTATTGTGGGTAATTAGTGTATGCTCAAGTTTATACACATTTGGATATTGTGTATGTTATAGGTGTATTTCGGAGATACTTGAGCGATCCTGTAATAGAGAACTGGAAGCTATAAAGAGAGTATTTTGATATTGATAAGTCTGACATTTTAGGTTCGGTCAGATATTCTGATGTTAATTTTGCGAGCTCTCCAAATATTGAAAATTATTTTGGTTATATATTTGTGGATATAAAAGAGCTGTATTTTGGAAAGTGTAAAGCAAACACTTACAGCATCCTTGATTGTGGAGGCTAAATATGTAGCATATTGTAAAGCTACATGATGGGCCATTTAGGCTGCAAAATTTCATCTCAGGGTTGGTTTTGTGTGGTTGCCATTTCGAAGTCCTGGAGATGTACTGTGGTAATGCTGCAGCAAGTATTTTCTCTCTCAAAATGCTTGGAGTTCCTCACACTCCAAATATTTAGATATCATCATTCGGTTAGTTAGAGAGAAAATAATGGAATCCAGTACTTAATTGGATTATAGAGCACATGTTTTAAAGAGCTCATTCTGTCTAACTAAAAGTTTGGCTGCTAAAGTGCTTTGACGACATAGCACTTTTATGAGGCATGTGGAGCCATTTGTTGTATTAAGTTAGTGGGAGCTCTGCAATAAAATCAGTTGCAACTGTGTGAATGGATTCCTATTTGTCATATATGCATATTCTGTCTGCGCGCATTCTGGTGAATATGACATTCTGTTAAAGGAGACATTCTGCATTGGTCTCATGAGCTTCTGTTGAAACATTGCATCATTCAGTTTAGATGCATGGACCTAATGGAAATGGATATTGATTTTGTTTTCATATCATTTCCATTTCACACTAATACTACTATTTTTGTTGCAGTCTTTATAAGTTTACGCATTTGTACTCTGTCGGTATGATGCATTTTGAAGCTTATAAAAGGCTCGTTGTTGTTAAAGTATGTATGAGCCTACACATTTGTACCCTTTCGGTACAATGTATCTAGAAGGTCTTATGAATACATATTGATATTATATGATATTTTATTAATTGACTTAATTGTCCAAGTGGGAGAATGTTGTAATATCTCTAATTGTATGGACTAATTAAGTATAATTATTATCATATAATTTATTTAGTAGTATAATTTATGTATAGTGTGACCATAATTGTATATAATAATATATCACTATTATAAATGTATTATATCTTTAATGGGACAGATATAGTACACGAACAATATTATGGGAGGTCCCTACTGCTGGCACCAATATTTAAGTGATAGCCCATTGATCACTTGAGTGTGTGCAAGGGTGAACAGCAGTAGCCCTTCTCCCATTTCTCTCCCGATTATCCTCTTCCTCACCATCAGCTCCTCTGTCTTCTCTGCAGATCACCATGGACAGAACCAAACCAGCAATGGGGAAGCATGGCTCGACTTTCAGTGGTCTCTCCTCTCCATGGCAGTGGCATTAATGGCGGAGAAATTGTGGGTATTTTGCATTCCCACAAAAGATTAGATTTCTTTCAAATTTATTGTGCTAATGAGATTTGTGGACGAATTTGTTCCAACACAAAGCCCCACCGAGACAGGGAAGAAAGAAGCGGGAAATATGCCAATTCTGAATAGCACATGGTCTGAAGCAAAGACATCCTTAGAGGTCCATAAATGAGAGGGCAAAATCTAGAGATAGCAATTCCAACCAATCCCGACGTCCATCTTGTCCACTGAATCGATAGCTCATTGAAATTTGTGGTAGCAGTTCCCAAGAATTGTGGCCTTGGTGGATTAAGATAGATAGATTTCCAGCCCTTGCAGTGCAAAGCAAATCCTGTTATGAAATCTTCCAATAAACTAAAATATGAAAAACCAACCTGCAAAAACGAAATCGATCGAGGTTAATTATACTAATGATATTCTTGTGTCACAGTAATCCGAAACAATTTATACTTTTTTTCCTTTTTGTTGGTGTTCTTGCCTTTGTTCCCCATGTTGTCTGATTTTCGTAGGAGCAAGATGCCAAAAATTTGGCCTGTTCTAGCAACATGCTTGACGATTCCCCATCCTTGATGAAGGGCTTTAATGAACTCGTTGGATGGACCAAACGATCTCTTAAGTTCCCCAACATCTATACCTATTATTTCCGACATACTCCACATTAATTATTTTCAAGTTAATTAGATTCCAAGAAATCTCCTTAAATTTTGATCTCAGCTTGAAATTAACAAACCTTCTTGCGTACTAAAACCGCCCAATAATGCCTCCCTCTTCATATAAAAGTTTGTACCAGACAAACCTGGTCCACTCAGTCCATCGAAACCGTACCAGTGTATCTGAACTCAAAGAAAAATAAAACATAATTCAGCTACCCATTCTGATTAGAAGGTTAATTTGTTTCTCAGTATACATATTTTTCATGAAGCCACTAATAAGGAATTAATACTGCGAACAAGATTTCAGTTATCAACCTTGAATGCAAATCGAATTTGGCTGTCGTAGATATCATCTTCGCCAATGTTCCGAAATATTTAAGGGAAGAGTACAAATGCTAGAGAAGGAGATATCTCAGGATCAAAATGATAACACATTGCCTGTCTAGCTGAAGTTGGGTCATTGCAGTACATGTCGCAGTCAAGCACCAAAATATATGGAGAATTGCTCCTCATCGCCGAAACCCGAAGCTGCCAATGGCAATAAGACAAAGCCATTTGTTAGTTGAAATACACATATAAAAGAACATTGCAAGAGAGAATAGTGTCATACAAGGACGTTGAGGGCTCCAGCTTTGAAATTATGATGATGAGAAGGCCTTTTCTCACGAGAAACATAAACAAGGAGAGGCATTTTGACTTGATCTTCTTGTAATTCTTCATTGGGATGGTCCTGTATAACCTACAAAATAATTGATAATGACACGTTTTAGAGTTATAAATTCGAAAAACCTTTTTCTTCCTAAATGTATAATTTTTTTTTAAACACTCAAATTAAATTGTTTTTCAATCAGTCAAATGGACAAGTAAATTTGTTCGTACCCAGAGACGACGTAGCTATGTAATTATAGTTAGTAGATCACTCGATACGCCGTTGACAGGAGCGGAGCCATTTAAGGGACGAGGGGCGCTCAAGCCCCGTTTACTCAAAAAAATTCTAAAATTATGTCCTAAATGAATAAAAGTTTTTCATCTTACTAAATTTTATTTGAAACAACTTTTTTTGGTAAATTATTTTGCACGTGATGTCAACTTCAGAATTAAATTGTGACAAAAAAAACTTCATTATTAAATTCTATCGTTGTGACATTAAGTTTTCAAAATTAAAAAGAATTGATAATTGGATTATTATCTTATACATTGTTAAATGAGTTTTTTAACTTTACAAACGAAATTAAGACGATATCATGTAACCCTTTAAGAAATTAAAAAAATAAATAAAATAAAATGCGATGTGTATTGTTATACAAACCTCACTTATAAAGTTAAAAATTTCCACTGACAGTACATGAGACGATAATCATTTATGATTATGCTATAAGAATTTTTGAGACTAAAAATAATCAAATGTACCCATTAGTTTATAAGAAGGGGAACGTTAAGGCCAGTTAGTTTTACAGTCACATTTCAACATTCTTCATCTTATTAAGTCACGTCATTTTTTAGTTTTACGTGAAGACCTGTTATTTTCTATTACAGATTACTTGAAAAGTATTTTTTAGCATTCACATACTTCAACTTTTCAACTTGTTATATGGATAACCGGTTTTCACGTAAAATTAACAAATGACGTGGTCCAATAAAATTAAGAGTATTGAAATGTGACTGTTAAAGTAACTGCCCCTAACATTCTCCTTATAAGAATTATTGATATTATCGGTTGTCACAGTTATAATTAAAAAAAATATCTTCAACAATAAGAATATTGAAAACTTATTTGCTTAATCTAGTGAGAGATTAATGATTAAATATGTTAGTTGTGTACATTAAAAAAAAGATGTATTCATTTAAAAAAAAAAAGAAAGATTGTTCATAAATATTTATAACAAAATTATTTTGGAATGTTTTCAAACTAAAAATATTGCATTAAGAACAATTTGTAAGATTTTTACCAATTATGATTTAATACGAAAGTTTTAATTTTTTTTATTATTACTATTATCATTGTTGTGATTATTATTTTTATAATTTAATATATTTTGAATTAAGCTTCCACTAAATATAATTTCAGCCTCTGCCTCTCGCTACTGAAATTCAAATTTCCTTTAAAATAAATACGTATTAATATAAAATTAAAAAAATTGACCTCATTGAGAATAAAATAGCTTTTTGATCTTACTGAAAAATATTTTAGGTAATGTCAGAGTCAATACCGATGAAAAATAAAAACTTAGAGGAGATAATTTCATTACCATTTACCTAGTTAAAATGTTGAGTTGGAACAAAGGGGGCGGTTGCATGGCATTAATTTGAGAATGATTATCTTATACATCGTCAATGAAATTTTTTAATTACACAAATAAAATTAAGATGTTGATACATATTTTTTAAAAATATAAAAATAAATAAAAATAAATATATATCATCATTTTAATACCACTTATAGTATCAAAAAATTTTTTACTAACGATACGTTGAATAATTCTCCTTATTGTCTATTCAAAAAAAATTATCCTTGCTGTAAACATGTTTTAATTAGAAATGTGATTAATAAAAAGATGGCGTAGGCACTGGGCAGGTAGATACCTCAATGACAGAAGATTGGTCGCGACTGTTGCTAACGGCAGCAGCTGCTTCCGCCAGCTTACTGTGTTCTTCCATAAGTCTCTTCACCTTTTCCCTGAACATCTCATATTTCTCCTGAGCAAAAAAGAAACCCCATATTTATTATTTATATTGTTTAAATATAAGTGACACATGACATTAAGACTTTTTGTGGTACATGTAGAAGACAAAATCTTGGAGTCATTCATAAGATACACTGGCATTTATTATTTATATTCGATTCATATTGTCTGCCACTAATACTGTATATTATATTTAATAAAATAGTTAATGGGCGTCTACAAATATTGTTTGAGAATATTAAAATATTCTCATTGATGTGATCCCTTTGGCTCACACCGGTGTGGCCCTGGAGCAATTCCACGATATTGCTACATTTCAATTTTTCAATGGAGACACGATTCACTCGTTGTCTTTTACATCATTAAATTATCACCCTCATCATCAGAATAAATTTTATCTAAATTTTATTTAAATTTCAAATGATTCAAGGATAAAATAATTTTAAATTTAAGTTTTTAACACTTTATTTAACAGTTGATTGAGGGAATAAATTACTTATTTTACAAAATAAAAAAAATTTGGGACGAAATGTCCATTTTTTATACTAATGGTTTAAAGGTAAATCAAGTTCAAACTTCAAAGATTTAGATGGAGTTTATATTTACTTTTAAGTTATATGTTGTTATTTTATTATTTTATTATTTTGAAATTTTTAATTGTGGAAAGTATAAATAAATTTGTATAAATTAGCATTTTAAATTTATGATATATAATTATTATTAAAAACATATTATTTTAATATAAAATAATATATCACTATTTATTACATAAAACTTAAAATATTATATAACATTAATATATATAAATAATTTTTAATTATTTAATAATAAATGAATTACTTGATATAAAAATAATTTTAAGAATTTTTAATTTTTATTATATTAAAAATATTTATCTTGTAAATTTTTTTTATAGAAATTGTAATGAAATGTCTTTAATAATTATTTTCTCTTTTCATTACATTTCACCTCACTATTTTCATTGTAATTGCGTTCAAATCCATATTCTATCATTGATTTTAATCTCATTGTTATAATACTTAATCTTACTGTTATCGTAACTAATCTTACCGCTATTGTTGCTTTCAATTCCACCGGAATAAACCTAATCGACCATTTGAATGGACCCTTCATCAACATTTAAGACTATCATATTCGTTCAATAAAAAAAAAGACTATCATATTCGAATGTAATGTCATTCTAAATATTGTCACATTCGGACAATCCTTTTTATTTTACCAATTAAATCTCTATTTATGTACTAGTTTTTAATTTAACTCAACAATTAAAACTAAAAAAAATGTAATCTAAAATCAGTAAAAAAACTTAAATTTCTAATAATAGAAAAAAATTCTCGTAACGAGAAAAAGCTTTTCAACATTATAACACCCATACAGGCATAGAGCCACCAACTAGATTTGGTATTTTATGAATATATTTTACGTTCATATTAAGTCAAAATAGGTTCATATTGTGTAAAACATAAAAGTAAAACTTTGGGCTGAGCATAATTTTGGGCTTCACGAAAAGTAAAACTTTGGATTCACTCTTGACTTTTGAACCATGGATCGCGCACGAGAAATTTTATATGCACTTCATATTCTTTTACTTGTACTGCAAAATTTTTTAAGACAAAAAATTTTTTACTGAAAAAAAACAATTATACCGATATGAAAATCTTTTCATAAAAAAAAAAAAGAGAGAATTTGTTGCTTGGACAAGTGAATTTGAGCGAAGAGCACAATTCAGCACAAATTTACTTGCCCGAGACAAAGTACTTTGTGCAACGCAACTTGCTTAGAGAGTACGTATCCGCACAAGTCAATTTACATGACACATGAATTATTTTAAGTGCTTGTGTCGCACAAGTTAACTTGCGCGGATACATACTTTCTGCGCAATGCACCTTGTATTGAGAAAGCATTCTTGCGCAGGTGAATTTGCGTTGAATCGTGCTTCCATTAATTATTAGAGTCTTACTTGAAGTCAATTAGACATTTATTATTTCTCTATATAAAGTGTTGCATCAATAATTTGTTGAGATAAAGTGAGAAGTCTATTTTGATGAGAGGCGACACAAGAGAGAAAAAGTAAGCTTTAAGCTTTGTGATATTTTTTCTTGTTCCATAGAGAGAGCAAGGGAAGAGATAAGCTTGTATAACAATTGGGTATTCTTTGGGTATATTATCTTGGTGAATCCAAAGAAGTAAACTTTATTGTTTTTAGGCCAATTGTTGGAACCCTGAGCTTTGGGTAAAAAACCTAGAGTATTGAAACTTTGTAATTTGCTTGTTTCTCATAGTGGATTTTTATTCGGTTTACCCGTGGTTTTTCTCTCTACATTAGTGAGTTTTTCACGTTAAATTTTAGTGTCGTTTTATTTACATTTTATTGTCTACGTATTATTTGTGGCTTGATAGTTTGATTTATTATTATTATTGGCTTGAGATATTACTGTTGATTGTTGTGGGTATTGTTATTGTGACACTGCTTCCGCGTATTTGTCGTTTGAGGCCCAACATAAGTTTCAGTTTAAGACAAAAGTCGTTTAAGTTCTTTATTTGTCCTGGGAGAATTATAAGAGAGTTAATTCAAGAAAAAGAGTTTTTTTTCTTCTGTTTTGGAAAAAATTAAGCTTTTAGATTAAATTTTTAATTCTTGAATAGTTAACCTAAATTGAAATTTAAGAGGTAAAATAAGAGTCTAATAAAGAGGAAAAAAAAAAAAGAAGAAAAGTTTGGTTTAAAACAGAAGTACGAAACAGAAAATTATGGTTGATATATGACAATAGCGTACGATATGACATTTTCAAAAAGAAAAGACTTGTAAGTAATAAAGTAACTATCATATATGAAATAGCTAAGATGAGAGTTACTGGTTAGTTATACTCCATCAAATCTTACCTCATGGTTGTAACCAAAAAAAAAAATCTTACCTCATGGTTGTTATATTTTCTCTGTTTTGTAAATAATAATGTGACATTTTCAGGGAAAAAAAAAAGGGGAGGAATGATTTTAAGGTTCTGAATATAACGCGTTTCTCATACTGTGCAGAATTCACCCATGCTACTCCCTAGAAGAAGCATCGTTTTATCAAATTACCTCAACCATTTGCAACTCTGCCTTGAACTCAGAACATTTAAAGTCGCCACGGTCATCTTCGGAGCCTGCAAAATAAGTCTCAGGGCAGCTAGTCTTGATACCATATCTCCTACAAAATGGAAGCCACGACCTTGCAAAGTTCCAAGCCTCCTTTGTAAAACGCAAAGTTACAGCAGACCCACCGTCGTCAGAAAGATAAACATGAAGCTTTTCTGGTGGATAGTCTAGCGCCATAGCTGATATCACAGTGTTCATAACCTCTACAGTTGGCTCCTTGTTGGGATCCGCGGTGCAAATAAACACGTCAATGGTGAAAGGAAACCGAAACAAACACGCAGCGGAATTTAAATCATTCGGCCTCCACCAGGATTGATTCGGAGAGTTGCCTGATTAGGGTTTCGAGATTTTATCTAACGTTTTCTCTGATTTTCTGTCGTTGGTCGAGTCACAAGCAACAACTTTTCGTTCTTGCCTCTATGGTATCCACACGAACGGATCTCACGACTCTTGAACGTCTCACGATCAGAAGCCTTAAAGAGCGTTTTTTTTTCATTTTAACCGAATTGCTAGCTTCGATTAAAAGAATATTTTGTTTTGTTTGAAAGAAGCTCTAAAACCACGAGAACAAATTTCTCTTTTCTGTTTAATTGTGCGGCTCAGTTTTAGAAAACACAAAACTTCCTTTTATAGGCAGTAAATTTTACCCTAAAATTTATTGTCAAACAGAACTCTAATCCTACTTAGAATAGGATTAGTTATATCCTTAATCCAATTCAGAATAGGATTAATTAAGCTCCTCATTGATCCGTTCTAAGTGTGCGACCCAATAGGTTCTCAAAACAATGGCAATGACAAAATTGTCACAGGCAATGAGCGGTATCTAGCAACACATCATTGCTACCCATGTAACGAGAATGTCAATGACTCGACATAACCTTACTCGTGATAGATGTTACCGTGTAGTCTAATCCCTTTATCCTTTGATGTCTTGATTAGACACAAGTCATGGAATGTGTCACACTTGTATAGTCTAATCAACGTTTCTTGATTCCTGAGTATACTAATTAAACAAATAAAATCAATATCTCATATTGACTTATTCGAGCACGGCCATGCATTTCTTAGTCTCACTCTATCAAAGGGCCCAAGACATCACTCTTGTTATATAAGAGGGATAAATCCTATCTTGATCACTCAACATCCCTCTACATAGATCAAGGCATACCCAATTACTACCTTTATAGTCCATCCTGTTACGAATGACATCTAGCAGCATTAAAGTATGCAATTCTCTATGTTGGGATCTCTGATGATCTCAAGTCAAAGGATCACATACACCATAATCACTATGAGAATCGCTTATGACACTCATATAACAATCCATGTAGCGTTCTCATGGAGGGTCGATGCAGTACATAGTTCTCTAACATGTACCTATGTGATGACTTGATATCCTATATCCATAACAATGGTCATCAGTCAACCACATACTAGTCTTATCGTATCATTGTTATCCTTGTTCACAATAATACTTGACTAGGGATATTTTAAGAATAGTGTGTTATTACTATTCTAAGGACATTATCATATAAGATTACATTACGCAGTTATAAGACAAATATAATAATGAACTATAATAAATAAAATGTCATGATACATAAAAAATGTCAAAGTCAATCATCTAATGAATAGTTCTAAGGGCATAATCCAACAAATGGCTGGGAGTTTATCGTCACCTGGCAACCTCTCTGGAAATACAGTCCGAGAAACAGGACGCCAACGATAAGCTTGCAGTAGGAGCCAGGCGAAAGAGAGAAGCAATTCGGAGGTAAAGACCAGAAGCCATGGAAGTGTGGGTATGGTTCTGTTTTTTGTTTCCTGGAAAAGGAAAGAAACCCTGTAATGTATCAAGAGAGCTATAGCTATCGAGTGGATGACTGCATATGACCTATTGATGATTATGGAGAAGCTGTGGACATGGCAGAGATGTAGGGGAAGAGAATTCTTCTCCATGGCTTCTAGCTTGCGATTGATTTTTATTTTATTTTATTTTTATTTTATTTTATTATTTCGAGTATTGTTGCTTGAATATTCTTTAAGTACATTGACATTAATGTAACAATTATCACTTAGACCAAGTTGAAGACAAAAAATAAAATACATTTTTCGAATAAAAAAATAAAATACCTTAATATATACCAAAATTTTATTTTTTTAATCAAATGAATGACTAATATAAATTATTATTTTATTTATAAAAAGAACCTTATATATAGAAAAAAATATTATAATAAATAATTTCCTTTTCTTTACTTTCATTTCATTTTCACTTTTTAACAAAAACCAAGATTGCTAGGATTCTTTCGCTTTTCATCCTTTATTGGTTTCAACAATTCAACCAATAAGTATCCTTCCCCTTTTTTTTTTTTTTTTACTTTCTTTCGCTCTACTTTTTTTTTCTTTTCCTTTACTAAAATCTATTCAATTCCAAACATGGGTGAGATGTCAAGCTAGAGTGGCGATTCACGTATCAGGTATAGAAAAGGCACACATCGCAGAGAGCTTGACTTGGAATTTACAACGGCAAGAGTGAAATATTGTGCTGGTCGTGATGCTGAATTTACAAGGGAACATTTTGTTTCAAATCTTGATCAAGTTATAGCGACAAAGATTTCTAGAAGCAAACCAGGGTCTCTGTCATTTACAGTTTTTCAAGACAACAGGTTACACCATGATTCACGTGTAAATGGTCAAAATTAGATTATAATGCAACGAAATTGTCCTTGTCAAAGAATCGCACCAAAATTTAGTGCAAATGAGAATCTAATGCAAATCTTAATTTGGAACAGATTTTGATTTTTAAATTATTAACATAAATAGATAAGATTAATTAAACATAGAAATAATCTCAATTAACGTTAAATGTGTGTTAAAATTTTCTTAAAACAAAAAAAAAAAAAGCTTTTAAACGTGAGCGCACTAGCATATTAATTTAACGTGAACAACTAAGTTAAAATATTAAAAAGATTTTAAAACTTTATAGCATAATGAAAAGTAAGAATAAGTGTAATAATTGTTGGGAAATTCTTTAAGTGGGCCTACATATATAAATTAATTATACATTATAGGCTATCTAATGTATTTAGTCCAATTTAAAAGTGATCAAATAAAGTTTAAGTTATTCGGCTTTAGGACATCTCAATTAGTATAAGCTTTACAATGTGTAGAGACCCAATATTTTATTTTATTTTCATGATAAGCCAAAATAAAATAAAATATACTTTAAGTATAAATAGGTTATGGTCCCCAGTCTAAAAATAACGTAATTCTCACAATCAAATCCCATAATTGAGTGAGATACAAATTTTCTCAAAAGGTTTAGACGTAGAAGATTTTAACCCCAAGAAATCGATTCCAATGGATTCATGTACGCTTCCGTCTTACTCTTTTCTTAATGATTGAACATAAGATCCTATATGTTTATCTATATTTTTTTTCTACAAGTGGTATCAAAAGCCTATTCATGTTTAATCATTGAGAATTAAAAATTTTTCTTTGAAACCTTAGGGCTTTTATTCTTTATGGAACAAGGATTAAAATCATATGAACAATATTCTGGAATTTTGTTTCATGTTTCATGAATTTTATTCTTAAATTTTTAAATCCTGAAATTAAAATTTAACCAAAACACTATATTTTATGTGTTTTAATTGATAATTGTTTCTTGTGACTTATATAGTTGAAACACAGTCACAATTTTGATAAATTTTTTGTTTTGGTTCAAAGAAATCAAGAAAAAGATTGGGGTTTTCATGGAGTTTTCTTAAATTTTTTCTTAATCTGTTTCATCATCAATCCTTGTTTTTTTATCAGTGTTTGCATGGGTTTTGAAGATAAAACACTTAATTTCATGATTTAATCTTCAATTTTAGTAAAAAATTCAAGAAAAAGGGTCAAATTAAAGAAAAGAAACAAACAGACCTGATCGGGTCTATTCTGGATCCAGCCAAGTCAAGTCGACCCAGTTAGGGTTGAAGAAAGGAGATCCCTTCCACACGAGTAACAGTGGCGCATGAGGTCAACGCGCCACCATCCGATGGCCACCGATTTCTCTAGTTCGAAATATTTTTTTATTTCCAGTTTTTTGGTGATTTTTATGGAATTTTTGAAACTATTAGGTATTTATTATTTAATATTCATTGTAATTTCGGTGTTTGATATATTATTCACTTGGTTCCTGAAATTTTATTTCATGATGAATTGTTTTATGATATTTTGAGATCATTAACAATACTCACTCTCCCTATTGATATGAATAAATTAGTGTACTCTCAATATTTTGTATATGTGCATAATGTTTCAAAAATAAAGTTCAAAATAAATTAAATTAATATAAAATGCCACAAAAGTGACCTCTTTTATGTTAATTTATTTATTTTGAAAATTAAGGCTGTCATTTAAGAATTTAAATGACTGTGTTTTTAATCCTTGCGAAAAATAGTTGGCCTAAAGGAAGGTTTTTTTTTTTGTCAGATTACAAACACAATAAGGTAGTAAATAAGTGATAAAATTATTTTTTACCATGCATGCAATATGTTGGCCCAAAGGAAGGCATATTATTGGCAGTATTTGGTTATCAATATTTACTAATAAAGTTTAAGTGTACCACTTACAAATTAAAATTTCTGTCCAAAGACTAAATTTTAATGTTGTGCTTGGTATCTTATATGGCCCAAAATTATTATTTGTTAATTGTGAGCATATTATTGTTGTTTTTCTGTTTACGGTAAATGTTTCTTCTATATCTGCCAATTTGAATAATATCCTGGTGCTTAACAGCACTAACTTCGAGAAATGGAAGGAGCATGTTACCATTGTGCTTGTGTGTATGGATCTAGACTATGCGATTAGGTCTGACAAACCTCCCGCCCCTGCTGATAATAGTACAGTTACGGAAAGGGCACTTTATGAAAAATGGGAGCGTTCAAATCACATGAGTCTGATGATCATGAAACACTCAATTCCAAATACCATTAAGGGCGTAATGCCTGAGGAAGTAAATGCTAAGAGTTTCCTACAGCAGATTGTAGACAGATTTACTACAAATAAAAAGGTCGAAACAAGCACCATTCTGTCTAAGTTTGTTTCAATGCAGTATAATTGCAAAGGAAACATAAGGGACTAAAGGCACTAAAGTTAGAGTTGTCTGAGGACATTCTCGTGCACTTGGTCTTAATATCTCTTCCTGCACAATTCAGTTCTTTTAAAATAAGTTATAACACTCAAAAGGAGAAATGGACTCTTAATGAGCTCTGCTCAGTGTGTGCAGGAGGAAAAGAGGTTGAAACAAGAAAAGATAGAAAGAGCTCACTTAGCATCTTCTTCCAATGATAATGTGGCCAATAAAAAAAGAAAAAAGAACACAGGAAAAGGCACTGCAAATACTGAAACTTCATAGCCTAAGGGGCAACGAAAACAAGATAAGGTGATCACTTATTTCTTTTGCCGTAAAGGTGGTCGTGTGAAGAAGGATTGTTCCAAGTATGCTAAATGGCTTGCCAAAAAGGGTAAACTTCTCAACTTTGTTTGTTCTGAAGTTAATTTGGCTTTAGTACCTAATCACACTTGGTGGATAGATACAGGTGCAACTACTCACATAAGTGTGACTATGTAGGGTTGTCTAAGGAGTAGAAAGCCAACTGATGCTGAAAGATTCATCTATATAGGAAATGGCGAAAGAGCTCCTGTTGAGGCTATTTGTCTATTTAGATTAAAGTTAGAATCTGGTTGCTATTTAGATTTGAAACAGACTTTTTATGTACCGTCATTTAGATGAAATTTAATTTATGTTTCTTATTTGGACAAATCAAAATATTCTTGTTCATTTGGAAATGGAAAATTTAGTCTTTTTCAGTATTCAAATCTTATTGGCACAGGTTCTTTAGTTGATAATCTATATAAATTGGATCTTCATGCCTCACACATTAATTAATCCTTGCATACAAATAATTATGGTACAAAGTGCAAATTAATTAATGAGAATTCTTCCATGTTATGGCACAAGCGTTCAGCGCATATTTCTGAACAAAGAATAAAGAGGCTTGTGTCAAAGGAATTCTCGATTCCCTTGATTTTTCATATTTCAAAATCTGTGTTGAGTGTATTAAGGGAAAACAAACAAATATCAAGAAAACTGGTACTAATAGGAGTTTAAAAGTCTTGAATTTAATTCATACTGATATTTGTGGTCCATTCCCTACAGCTTCTTGGAATGGTCAACAGTATTTTATTACTTTCATATACGATTATTCTCGTTATAAGTACTTATACTTGATTCACGAGAAGTCTCAAGCATTGGACAATTTCAAAGCCTATAAAGCTGAAGTTGAAAATCAACTTGGTAGGAAAATTAAAGCCGTTAAAGTTAATCGTGACGGTGAATCTTACGGTAGATACGACGGCTGAGGTGAACAACATCCAGGCCCTTTTGCAAAGTATTTAGCAGAATGTGGCATCGTTCCTCAATACACCATGCCAGGGACTTTAAGTCAAAATGGTGTAGCTGAGAGATGAATTCAGACCCTAAAGGATATGGTTAGAAGTATGATTAGTCATTCTTTTTTGCCAGAGTCACTTTGGGGAGAAGCCTTAAAGACTGCAGTATACATTCTTAATTGAGTTTCAAGCAAAGCAGTAGCTAAAACCCCATATGAATTATGGACAGGAAAGAAGCCTAGTATTAGGCATTTACATATTTTGGGTTGTCCAGCTAAGGCTAGGCCATACAAGCCTAATGAAGGGGAATTGGACTCAAGAACAATAAATTGCTATTTTGTTGGATAAGCAGAAAGATCGAAGGGTTTCAAGTTTTATGATCACTCAAATAGATCCTTTTTCGAAACAGGAAATGCTAAGTTTATTGAGAATGTTGAATATGATGAGAGTGCTAAACTCAGGAATTTTGTCTTTGAGGAAGAACATGTTACAGTTCCTATAGTTGTAATTAAGAATGATCAGACAATTATGTATGATATTGTTCAAAATGCAAATCCGAATTATGAAGACACTCCCGGGTTACCTCCTACTCATATTGAAGAGGAACAACAACCTCAATTGGAAGTGCCAATAAAGAGATCTGTAAGAGAAAGGAGATTAGCAATTCCAAATGGTTATATCGTATATCTCCAAGAACACGAGTTTGATATAGGACTAGAAGATGATCCAAAATCTTTTAGTGAAGCCAAACAAAGTGTTCACTCTCACAAATGGATTGAGGTCATGAAAGATGAGATGAAATCAATAGAGGACAATGACGTTTGGGATCTTGTCGAATTGCTTAAATGAGCGAAACCGATTAGTTGTAAATGGATTTTCAAAACCAAACGGGATTCGAAAGGCAATATTGAAAGATATAAAGCACGTCTAGTTGCCAAAGGTTTCACTCAAAAGGAAGGCATTGATTATAAAGAAACTTTCTCTCTTGTTTCATCGAAAGATTCTTTTAGAATCATTATGGCACTTGTAACTCATTATGACTTGGAGCTACATCAGATGGATGTAAAGATAACGTTTCTCAATGGTGATATTGAAGAAACAATTTATATGGTGCAACCAAAAAATTTTGTGTCGGATGAATCGAAACATCTGGTGTGCAAATTAAAGAAATCCATCTATGGTTTAAAACAAGCATCCCGTCAATGGTATCGAAAATTTGATCAAGTGATCACCTCTTTTGGTTTTAAGGAGAACATTGTTGATCAATGTATTTATCACAAGATTAGTGGGAGCAAGTTTATTCTTCTGGTGTTATATGTCGATGACATCATGCTAGCAAGCAATGACATACACCTATTGCATGAGACCAAGAGAATTCTTTTAAATAAATTTGAGATGAAAGACCTTAGGAATGCATCTTTTATGTTGGGCATACAGATCCATCGAGATCGTTCTTGAGGAATACTTAGCTTATCACAAAAGGCTTATATTGATAAGGTGCTTAGTAGATTTGACATGAAAAATTATGCATTAGGAGATACGCCCATTGCTAAGGGTGATAAATTCAGTTTGCTTCAATGCCTAAGAAATAATATTGAAAATGAAGAGATGTAGAAGATTCCTTATGCTTCAGCAGTAGGGGGTCTTATGTATGCTCAAGTTTGTACACGTTCTGATATTAAGTACATAGTTGGAATGCTTGACAGATATTTAAGTAACCCTGGAATGGATCATTGGAAAGCAATAAAGAGGGTTATGAGGTATTTACAGAGAACTAAAGATTACATGCTCACATATCGGAGGTCAGATCATTTAGAGATCGTTGGATATTTAGACTCCGATTTTGCTAGTTGCCTTGATAGTAGAAGATCTACTTCTGGTTATGTTTTCATGTTAGTTGGAGGAGCTGTGTCTTGGAAGAGTGTAAAGCAGTCACTCATAGCTTCTCCTACTATGGAAGCAAAATTTATAGCTTGCTATGAGGTATCAAACCAGGCAATATGGTTGCGGAATTTTATCACTGGGCTATGCGTTATTGATGGTATTGAGAGGCCATTGCAGATTTATTGTGATAATAAAGCCGCAGAATTATACTCTATGAAAACAGAAGCTCGTCGAAGTCAAAGCATATTGACATCAAGTTTCTTGTTGTTAAGGAGAGAGTTCAGAGTCTTCAGATATCTATTGAATATATCAATACAAACTCTATGATTGCGGATCCGCTTACTAACGGTGTACCACCTAAGGTGTTTCATGAGCATGTAGCTCGTATGGGTGTGGTTCACTTTGATGATATGCTTGTATAGTGGAGTTTGTTTTATTTATATTCATTTGTTATTGAGACATTTTTCTAATCAGAATAAAGTATTGTTGTTATTACTGAAACTTTGAAATAAAGTATTATTCTTTCAAATTGCAGTTGAGCATAAAGTTTTGAAAGTAGGACCAGTTGGAAATAGGCATGTTTAAGGGATCATGTTGCATGTAATTTCCATGCTACACATCCATACTTGATCTATGTCATTAATTATATTAATATACATGACCATTGATGGGTCTAGTTAAGGAATATATGTAACGAAGATCGCTTTGATCTTATGTTAATATAATTGTTGGACTAGATTGTTTAGAGATGTATCCTTGTGAAGATAGCAAGTTTAGAGTTTTTAAAGTCATTTTAAAATGTACAATTATCAGGTGACATATGTGGCCCAAATGGGAGATTGTTGGGAAGTTCTTTAAGTGGGCCTACATATATCAATTAATTGTACATTACATGCTATCTAATGTATTTAGTCCATTTAAAAGTGATCAAATAAAGTTTAAGTTATTGAGCTTTAAGACATCTCAATTAGTATAGGCTTTGCAATGTGTAGAGACCCAATATTTTATTTTGTTTTTATGATCGGCCAAAATAAAATAAAATATACTTCAAATATAAATAAGTTATGATCCCCAGTCTAAAAATAATGTAATTCTTACAATCAAATCCCATCATTGAGTGAGATATAGATTCTCTCAAAAGGTTTAGACGTGGAAGACTTTAATCCCAAGAAATCAATTCCAATAGATTCATGTACGCAGTACGCTTCCGTATTACTCTTTTCTTGATGATTGATCATGAGATCCTGTGTGTTTATCTGTATGTTTTTTCCTACAATAATATATTAATTTATTGTAAATAATTAAATCGGTAACGTAAAAATTAAACAATCTTTTATTATTTATCATGAATAGTTATGCCCAATGATTATTCATTATTCTAACGTAGACACAGGAGAATAAGCTTAAAATTCGTGACGTAAAATGGATTAGAAAGGTAATTAAATACTAAAAATGATGTTAAAAATTTTTAAGCATAATGAAAAGAAAGAATAAGAGTAATTGTATATTATTTTAACATAAATAATTAAGCTGGTAACATAAAGATTAAAGTTTTCTAATGCAGTTATGTCGAACGGTTATTTATTGTATTGACGAACATACACGGGTATAAATGTAGAATTCATGGCAATTGACGTAAAATAGACTAAAACTAAAAGGAGATTAAAAAATTTAAACGTAATTACTGGGTAAAATAAATAAACAAATCAGAACATAGTTTTAATCATTCTAAATTAATTTATAATTAAACTATGATTGTTGAGGTGTCAATTTAAATTTGTTAATCACACGCACATGCATATAGAGGTTCTTAAAAATTTTTGAAGGGCCAGAGCTCCCTCAGTGCATAACTTCCATCCGTCCTATGATAAAAACATGCCTTACTTGATTGAAAATAAAATTGTCATTAAAAATAGTAATTTTATCAACTTTAAATAAGATACACCACAATACAAAATTTCACAGGTAAAATATTATGTTGTCTTAAAATAAATATATTATTATTATTATTATTATTATTATTATTATTATTATATAGGAATCCCTAAGGATTCTATAATTGAAACCAGTCCAATAAACACAAGAAATATGATAGGTGTTTTGAAAAGATTTTTTTTTATAATGGATGATATAAAAGGATTTTGATATTTGGACTAGATTTTAAAAAAATTAAAAAAAAAGAACATATTGAGTTGAATTTGGATTTATCGAATTGAATTAATCTCAGTTCAATTTGAGATATTTAATTTTTTTGTAATTTTTTTATTTAATATTCATTTTTGTACACAAATTAAATATATGAAATTGTTTTATAAAATAAAGGAAAAATGATTAATTAACTAAATTATTTTAAGATGTCAAAAATTAAAAACTGCAATATTTTAAAATAATTATTTTTATTTATTAATGTTATTATTTCTACTGATGATTATTTAAAATTATTCTTATGTTATGATTGATTTAATTTAAAATGATTTTACTTAAAAATATTTGAAAAAGAGCGTCCCGAGCGAAGCGGAGGTGCACCCTAGTTTTGAATAAAAAAAGCTAAACAGGTGTTCACGTTCACATGTGTAAATTAAAAAAAATATCGACGTTCACGTGGCAACCGTTGAGCTCCCTCTTTGCTTTTCCTCTTTCTTTTTTTTTTTCCTTGTTTCTCCTTATCTTTTTCCATTTTTTTAATGTTGGATACTTTTTATTTCATTTTTTATTTTTTAATCAATGAGTCGATGTAATTTTTATTTTTTTAACGGGTAGGAGTATTCATATTCTAGTTTTAATCAAATTAACTTATCGAATTGATTAAATTTTGTTAATCAATCAGCCATTGAAGTAATTTCGACCAACTTTTTAAAATGATTTTGAAAAGTTTTAGTTTTCGATTAGTTTGGTCGGAAATTTAATCCCAATAAAATGAAAACTCACATTTTGAAAGAATGGGATAGCGATGAGTGTTTCTACATTGCACTTTCCTTATTCTCTCTCTTCTTAATAGTCAAATATATCTTTAACTTTTTGTATAAAATAAAATTAAACACTCAACGTTTTATTGCATAAAAATCAGTTCATTAATTTTTATTTAACTGTAAATAAACATTCAATCATTCAAAATTATGCAATTAAATCTAAATTTGTTAAATAACACAAACTTCTGTTAGTATTACACACGTGACATGTTGCATAGCAACCAACTAAACTATCCACGTCAACTTTCACAGAGGATGTTCTAACGACAATTAGTGTAAGTTAACAGATTTTGAATTAATTGTATAATTTTGAGAGATTGAGGGTTTATCTACACTAAAATAAAAGTTTATTGATTGATTTTCACGTAATAAAATGTTGAAAACTTAATTTTATTTTATGAAAAAGGTTGTGGATATATTTGACTATTAAGTCTTTTTCAATTTATTTTTAATATTTAGCTATTTTTTTGCCTTTTTTTTAATCTAATGAGTAAGGTTATTTATATTTTGATTTTAATCAAATTAATCCATAAAACCAATTCAATTCTGTTAATTGATCGTACAACCGAACTAATTTTGGTCTATTATCAAAAATAATTTTGAAGAAATTTTAGTTTTCGATTATTTCAATTCGAAAATCAAATTAACCAAAGTTCTACTCGAAAAACTCAAATAAAAAAACCCAAAGATAAAAGTAAAACTATACGAAATCCAAATAAATATTTAAGTTTATATCTTGCTAAAATTTTTAACTTAATACTTTGGTATTTAAATATTTTGTTTGATGATTTTTTATAGTTTATTTCAAATATTAGAAATTAGGAGATTAAAATATAATTTAACTTAAATCTATTTTATAATTCACCTTATTTAAAATTAATCGAATTAATTTCGATCAATTAAATTTTAAAATTTAATTATTTTTTATTCCATTAATTAAAAAAATTAAAATTTAATTTAATTTAAGATAATTTGTTTTCAAATTAATTGAACCAATCGAGTGATTACCAAAATCAATAAAGAGGGAAATGAAAGTATCCAGGTGGCACCTCTATGTATCTTTTTTTTCTTATCCTTTATTCTTCTCATTTTTTGTGCCTTTTTTAAAAATTTGGCTGGTATTTATATGACACTCTCGTTTCATCTCATATTTTCTCTTTTTTTTTTCTTTTTTGTGCTTTTTTTTTTAAAATTCCACTGGTATCCATGTTACACTCTTGCTTGATCTCATATTTTTCTTATCATTTTCTTTTCTTTTCTTTTCTTTTCTTTTCTTTTTATAGATAAGATTTTCAAGAAAATAAACTTACTTAAGAGCTCTACACGACACCAAACTTTAATTTTTTTTTCATTTCTTTTTTTTAAACAAATTGTTTTGTAAATTTTACTAATGTTTTTTTTTATTTTTTCAGACATATTTAAGATGAATTTGTTGTATTTCAAATAAATTACAATTTAAAAAATAATTAAAATAAGAATTAGTTTTTAATCTATCCATGCAATAAATTTTACAAGAAAAACTCGATGATTCCACATGTCAAATGACTTTTTCTTTTTTCCTTTTTTTTTTTAAAGTTTTTGTTACTTTTTTATTTTTCCCAAAATAGTTTGTTTATACTACTATAAATTCATTTTTTTGTAAAAAAAATTAATTTATTATTATTTCCGAATCAAAGCCCGGAACTTTTTCTAATACAAATCATTACCCAACATTTACCTAACATTAGGTACAGCCACAAATACATAATCAGTGAGCTCACAATAAAATAAAAGCGATGATAGATCCCAATGATAAGAACACGAATGCAAACAAACCAGATAACATGGTGACAGACGGAGGAATGCGACCCTTATCTTTCCTCTTTACCATCCCTTCAATTATTGCATAATTCATCACTATGATGTAACACGACAGTAGGACTTGTCCAAACATTTTTCTCCAGCCAGGGCCTCCCATGGCTATCATCCTAACGAGTCCCCCAGCAAGTGATGCCAAGTTCACCAGCATTATTGTAACCAATGGTGCAACAAAAATTGCTGACGCTCGGAAATCAAATTTACCTTCCTGGTACAGCTTGATTTGTTCGTCATCGCCGACTTTACTGGTGGTCAAGAAACTGGCTTTCCTCAGGCCAAGTTTTTTCAATATAGCATCCAAGCTTCCATATAAATGGCATGTAACTGATTTTTGTTAGTATATCTCCATTAATTATGGAAATAAATATTTGGTTGACCAATTCCGGATATGGTCCATAATTTCACGGTGAATCTCAACTCAATATTTGGCTATTAAAACACGATTTTATGATGGTTAAAACGTGATTTTATTGCCATAATTAGCACGCTCTCATTACTATTTAAGGAGGGCTCCTTCCGGTCCCCAAGTACGTTAACCTAAAAAACATACAAACACCATCTAGTGAGGTTTTGAGTGCTTGGAAGATTTGGAAGGTCTGTGATCGACACAAAGTAGACTGTCAGATTCGGCAATTGCTTCAACAGCAGAGTTACAGAGTGCAATGGCTGGAGGTTAGATCCTATCGCTTCCGCATTTTATTTGTTTAACATGTTTCATATTGTGTAGAAGCATGTTAGGCTTGTTTGATGTACTTACATTTGGCATCAGAGCCGTAGTTTAACCTCTGTCTTGCTAGAGATCTGTAGAAAAAAGCCATAAAAACCCATATTTTGAAACTTTAAGTCTCGGATTTCATAAAACTCATTCTGTTTTCCTGTGATTTTGGTTCAAATACTGGAGATCTATTGTTGTAAAGCTCTAGGGATGAAAAATACATGAAAAACGAGACTGTTTGAAGGGTTTTGTGCCGGGTCGGGTCAAAAGACCCAAATTTCTGCAAAACACCCATTCGGGTGAAGAAGAAGCCTCGGGCGCGTGAGTCACACGTGCCCGATAGAGGAAGAAATGCGTGCGCGTGAGTCTCATGCACCCGATAGGGGAGGAAATGCGGGCGCGTGAGACTCACGCGCCCGATAGAGATAATGCGGGCGCATGAGTCTCACGCGCCCACCTGTTAACAGTGCAATTACACTGTTCCAAAAAAAAAAATCAAAAAAAAAAAGGAAAAAGAAACCCTTTTGGCCCTCGGGTTTTGGGCACTGTTTGGGTCCTTATTTGGTTAGTTTTGGGCCATATAATTTATGGGTTTCCCTTTATTTTGAGTTAGATTATTTGGGCCATGTGGATTAAATAAAAGGGCTATTTGATTTATTTTAAGCCTTAAGGATTTATTTAATTTAAGTAATTTAAATTATTTAATTTAGGCCAAATAATTATATTTTTGATAGTTTTATCAAATTTTCAGTTCTGTAATTTTCATAATTTTATGAATAATTGGATTATTTTCACAAAATTAATATAATTATGAAAACTTCTCATTATTTGGATTTTATGAGGATTTTTCATAAATTTGAAATTTTTATAAAAGCTATAATTTTAAATTGAATAATTTTTGTGAAAATTATCATAAAATTATGATTAAATTATGAAAATTTGATTTGAATGTGTATATGTGCTCATTTTGAATATGTATAATTTTGTTATTTTTATACTAGAAGCACATGTAGCTAAGTTATTCATATTATTTGGAATTAAAATTGCCTTGTGATAATTGCAATTTTTTAAATTATGAATAAGCTTAGAATTTTACCAATATGTCTAAGTGATTTATAATTTATTTAATTAGGGCTTAGCCACAGCAACCTTAATTAAGTAAAATTATTTTTGTAAAATCACATAATGATATTAGACATAAATTGTAATTAGTTATAAGGTTATGATAAATTTTATCCCACAGGAATTTTTATTATAATTTTATAACTAATTAGGATAAAATGTCAAATTAGTTTCTTAATTTACCCACAGGGATTAGGAAATGATATAATTTGATAGTTTTATCATTATGATATAAATCTATTAGAATTAGAACTTTAGCCCACAGGCAAGTTTTATGTCTAAGATTTATTAATAAAATATGTTTACATTGGTAGACATAATTAAGTTTGCCTCAAAAATTCTAGATACATAAGCATGTTTATTTTCTATATGCAGTGTTTCCTCAGGCTAGTATTAACCTAGAAGTTCCCGAGCTGGATGGAGAGAACTACAAGGTTTGGAAGGAGAGAGTTTTCCTCCAATTAGGGTGCATGGATATAGACTATGCTATAAGGAAAGACGAGCTCGTATTGATAGAGACCAGCACTCCTGCTCAAGTAGCTTTACATGAACGTTGGGAGCGATCCAATCGCCTTAGTGTCATGTATATAAAGACAAAGATATCTGCTGGGATACGTGGTTCAGTCGAACAGCATACCAACGTTAGGACCTTACTGAAGGCCATAGATGATCAATTTGTCACTTCAGACAAAGCGTTGGCCAGCACCCTGATAATGAAGTTCTCATCGATGAGGCTCACCAATGTCAAAGGAGTGCGCGAGCACATAATGGCCATGAGAGATATAGCGGCCCAACTCAAGAAGCTAGAGGTGGAGATGTCTGAGTCTTTTCTTGTGCATTATACATTGAACACTCTACCAAAGCAGTACGGACCATTCAAGATATCCTACAACACACATAAGGATAAGTGGACCATCAATGAATTGATGACCATGTGTGTTCAAGAGGAGGGAAGGCTGCTTATGGAATCGGGTGAAAGTGCATTTTTTGCAAGCCAAGAAAAGACCAAAGATCGAGCCAAGAACAAGGGAAAAGGGAAAATCCCTGCCCAAGCTGACATTAAGAAAGAGTCCAAGTGTTTCTTCTGTAAAAAGAAGGGACACATGAAGAAGGACTGTGCCAAGCTTCAGCAGTGGCTCATTAAGAAAGGTAATCCACTTTCATATGTTTGTTTTGAATTAAATATGGTTGAGGTTAATCATAACACATGGTGGATTGATTCTGGATCTACAATTCACATTTCGACTTCCTTACAGGGTATGACAAACCTAAGGAAGCCAGTGGGAAATGAGGAGAGCATCTATTCAGGAAACAAGATGCGCTCGCGTGTCGAAGGCGTTGGAACGTGCACTTTAGTTCTTAGGAGTGGTTTTGTTTTGCAATTGGAAAAGACCTTTTATATTCCTAGTTTCTCGAGAAATTTAATCTCTGTTTCTAGGCTGGTACCTTATGGATATTCCTTTCAATTTTCAAATAAATCAGTATTGATATATTTTAAGTCTGATATTGTTGGGAATGGTACCTTATGTGATGGTCTTTTCTCTATTGATTTGCAAAATGACGCTGCTCATAACGCCTTGCATGTTCAAATTGGCACTAAAAGATGTGTTATGAATGAGGACTCCTCCACGTTATGGCACCGGAGATTAGGTCATATCTCCATAAATAGAATTAAGAGATTGGTAAATGACGGAATACTTAGTACTCTCAATTTTACTGATTTCGACACTTGTATGGATTGCATTAAGGGTAAGCAAACCAACAAGTCTAAGAAAGGTGCCAATAGGAGTTCAACCATATTAGAGATCATACATTCTGACATATGTTGTCCAGACATTGATGCATATGGTCAGAAATACTTCATCACCTTTATTGATGATTACTCGAGGTTTATGTATCTCTACATGCTTCATAACAAGAACGAAGCATTGGACGCCTTTAAAATATTTAAGGCTGAAGTAGAGAAACAATGTGGGAAACCCATAAAGATAGTAAGAACTGATAGAGGTGGGGAGTATTACGGTAGATACACTGAAGATGGACAAGCACCTGGACCATTTGCGAAGTTCCTTCAAGAAAATGGGATTGTTGCCCAATATACCATGCCTGGTTCACCGAATCAGAATGGTGTTGCAGAAAGAAGGAACCGAACTTTGATGGAAATGGTGCGTAGTATGCTTAGCAACTCGAAGTTGCCTAAGTCCTTGTGGATTGAAGCTCTTAAAACGGCAGCGTATATATTGAACCGGGTTCCAACCAAGGCTGTTCCAAAGACGCCTTTTGAATTATTCAAAGGTTGGAAACCGAGTTTGCGTCATATGCGCGTTTGGGGATGCCCTTCTAAGATAAGAGTTTACAACCCACAGGAAAAGAAACTGGCTCCTAGGACCATAAGTGGGTATTTCATCGGATATGCCGAACGGTCGAAAGGCTACAGATTCTATTGTCCATCTCATAGCACTAGATTTGTGGAATCAAGGAACACCAAGTTTCTTGAAAATGACTTAGTTAGTGGGAGCGATCAATCTCAAGACCTAGTTTCCGTGAGAGATCAACCCTCTACCTCGAGTCAAGGATTGGTTATCATGAACAATGTCCCTTCAGTACAACTGGACATTGAAGAACCAATCGTTGAAGATCCACAAGTAGCTGATAACTTACCAGTAGACGAGGCTCCTCTGGATACACCAGAATTGAGTGAGCAACCAGTTGAACAACATGATCCTTCGGAGAATGTTGAACCAACATTAAGAAGGTCTACTAGGGAAAGAAAATCAGCTATTCCTAGTGATTATATTGTGTATCTACAAGAGTATGATTTCAATATTGGGCCTGTTAATGATCCAGAGACGTTTTCACAAGCCATGAACAGCAAAGAATCAAAACTTTGGTTCGATGCTATGAAGGATGAGATGGATTCGATGGCATCTAATGGAGTATGGGATCTTGTCGAGTTGCCTAATGGGGCCAGGGCTATAGGCTGTAAATGAGTCTTTAAGACCAAGACTGACTCATTAGGCAACATTGAACGTTATAAGGCAAGACTCGTAGCCAAAGGATTCACTCAAAAGGAGGGAATCGATTACAAGGAGACCTTCTCTCTTGTATCTAAGAAAGATTCTCTTCGCATCATAATGGCGCTTGTTGCACATTTTGACTTAGAGTTGCAACAAATGGATGTGAAAACGGCATTTCTCAATGGTGATCTAGAGGAAGAGGTTTACATGAAACAACCTGAAGGTTTTTCCTCTAGTAATGGTGAGCATTTGGTCTGTAAGCTCAAGAAATCCATATATGGGTTGAAACAAGCTTCCCGCCAATGGTATCTAAAATTCCATGAAGTCATCTCTTCATTTGGTTTCGTTGAGAACATCATGGATCAATGCATATACCAAAGGTCAGTGGGAGCAAGATTTGTTTCCTTGTGCTATATGTGGATGATATTCTGCTTGCAACCAATGATAAGGGGATGCTACGTGAGGTGAAACAATTTCTTTCTGAGAACTTTGATATGAAGGATATGGGCGATGCATCTTATGTCATTGGCATTAAGATCCATAGAGACAGACATAGAGGTATATTAGGTCTGTCACAAGAAGCCTATATCAATAAAGTCTTGGAAAGATTCAGAATGAAAGATTGTTCACCAAGCCCAGCTCCCATTGTGAAGGGTGACAGGTTCAATTTGAGCCAGTGCCCGAAAAATGATCTTGAGCGGGAACAGATGAAGAACATTCCATATGCCTCAGCTGTTGGAAGCATTATGTATGCACAGGTCTGTACCAGGCCTGATATTGCTTTTGCTGTGGGAGTGTTGGGTAGATACCAAAGTGACCCGGGGATGGACCACTGGAGAGCTGCGAAGAAGGTGCTTAGATATTTTCAAGGCACTAAGGATTACATGCTTATGTATAGACGGACTGATGAGTTGGAGGTGATTGGCTACTCAGACTCAGACTTTGCTGGCTGTGTTGATACCCGGAAATCAACATCCGGTTACATCTTAATGCTTGCCGGTGGAGCTGTTTCATGGAAGAGTGCTAAGCAGACACTGACTGCCACTTCCACTATGGAGGCCGAGTTCGTTTCCTGTTTTGAGGCTACCTCACATGGTGTATGGCTTAAGAGTTTCATTGGTGGGCTTAGAGTTGTTGACTCCATATCTAAGCCATTGAGGATATATTGTGACAATTCAGCTGCGGTATTCATGGCTAAGAACAATAAGAGTGGAAGTCGAAGTAAGCATATCGACATTAAGTACTTGGCCATTAGAGAACGTGTTAGAGATAAAAGAGTGGTCATTGAACACGTTAGCACTGAATTGATGTTAGCTGATCCTTTGACTAAGGGCATGCCACCGTTTAAATTTAAGAATCATGTAGAGAGAATGGGACTTGGTCCCACATTTTGATTGTAATTGAAACTCTTATTAATAATATGATGTTTCTCATTTTTTATTTGTATACACTAAAGTTTATTTGAGAAATATCCTTGTTGTTTGGACCGAGAATAAACATAAGGTTTATTCATTAAGTAAAAATGGGTTGATTTAGAAGCATTTTACATAGTAATACATGGAAGATAATACTCACCATTTGAGGAACTGTCGCCATGATTCATGTGATTTGTTTCTTTTATAAGTGAAATATATGGACCAAGTGGGAGAATGTTAGTATATCTCCATTAATTATGGAAATAAATATTTGGTTGACCAATTCCGGATATGATCCATAATTTCACGGTGAATCTCAACTCAATATTTGGCTATTAAAACACGATTTTATGATGGTTAAAACGTGATTTTATTGCCATAATTAGCACGCTCTCATTACTATTTAAGGAGGGCTCCTTCCGGTCCCCAAGTACGTTAACCTAAAAAACATACAAACACCATCTAGTGAGGTTTTGAGTGCTTGGAAGATTTGGAAGGTCTGTGATCGACACAAAGTAGACTGTCAGATTCGGCAATTGCTTCAACAGCAGAGTTACAGAGTGCAATGGCTGGAGGTTAGATCCTATCGCTTCCGCATTTTATTTGTTTAACATGTTTCATATTGTGTAGAAGCATGTTAGGCTTGTTTGATGTACTTACAATTTTATCATCCATATCCTCTGTTCATTTTTCCATTTATGAATTGGCCTTCCTGTTATGAGAACCTCATGTAAATGCTTAGAAAGGGCTGATAGGAAAATGAACAAGAATACAATAAAAAATGGATCTGAAACCTGCCACATAAAAAAAATGAAGGAAAATATTAGTTCCGGGGTAGTCATTGTTCTTAATATTGCAAGATAACAATGGGATCCATGGATTACCATGATCCTAAGATTTTTTAATATAAAGTCATTGTCAAGTAGCCTTTAGTCTTCACTGATTTCGGTTCTTTTTACCATAAACAATGAAAATATCATTGAAATTCATGGCCTGCAATAAAAAAAAAATCTATTGATTGTCTAAGTTTGGATTTTGAAGGAAATCAAAGAGTGAAATCAAACAAGTAAAGAGAGTAAAAAAAAAAGGAGGATAATCTAGTGCATAAGGCTCATATATTGTGAGATCTAGAAAAGGTTATTGTACGCAACCTTTCCTCTGCATTAACAAAGAGGCTGTTTACATGTGACTTCCAGATTACAAAGGAGCAGCATTTACTATTGCACCAAGATTCTCCTCTTAAACAAGAAAAGAGAGTATATAGTAAAAATTTATTAGTGTTTATTTTATTTATATTTCTTACCTCTGGATACAAAGGGGTCCCATTTAGCAGACAAAGTGGAGGGATGGTGGCAAAGCACCAAAGAGGCAGGCAGTAAAGGAGAGGGAAGAATGAAAGCTCTGCATAGCACATGCTGTGAAGGAAAGAGGTCCTTTGTGGCCCATATACAAGAGGGCAAAACCTTGAGATAGCTACATCAACCAAACCTGAACCCCATCTTATACCCTGTGTCAATAGGTCATTCAAGTTTGTGGTAGAAGTTCCTAAGAACTGCGGCCTTGATGGAGCAACATAGGCCGATTTCCAGCCTTTGCACTGTAAAATGAACCCTGTAAGGTAATCTTCCGCAACTGCATCATACAGAAAACCTACCTGATATCAAAGAAAATTTTACCTCATGTCAATGATCGAATGTTCACTGATAAAGAATTATGATTCCTCTTGATTTGTGATCAATATAGCCATTTAGGAACAATGTATACCTACCTCTTTACCCCATTTTGTATGATCTTCGTACGAACAAGAGGATAAAACATTTGCCTCCTCCAGCAATATGTTTGAATACTCTCCATTGTTTAAATTAGGCTTATAGTTTTGCCGAAGGGATTTGATGAACTCATTGGAAGGGCCGAAAGAATTTTTAAGTCCTCTAAGATCAATACCTAAAGGAAAAATTATGGATCCCGTAAATATAAAGAAGTAGAAGAAAAAAAAAAGGAAGAAACTGAAGCTAGAGGTAACCTTTTTGAATAGAACTTCCGCAGAGTGCCTCCCTTTTAATGTAAAAATTGGTGCCAGACAGGACTGGTCCTCTCAATCCATCCAGGCCAGGCCATAACATCTACAATTGTTTAACACAAATTTGTCGCTATTAAGTTGCGTCTAGATTTTGTTTCAGTTACGGCCTTAATGACAAAGCTCTAACAGAGGATCCAAAATTTCAACTTCCATACCGTGTACGCTGATCGAACCTCGCTGTCATAGATATCATTTTTGCTTATGTCATGGAATGTCTGAGGGAACTGCACAAATGCAAGATTGGAAGACATCTCGGGATCAAAGTGGAAACACATTGCTTGCCTTGCCGAGGTTGGGTCATTGCAGTACATATCACAGTCTAGCATTAGAATGTAAGGAGAGTTGCTCAACACTGCTGAGACCCGAAGCTGCCAGTTACAGAACAAGTCATTCATAAACATGTTTACACAGAGAGATGTAATACATGTATAGAGAGATAGAGTCATACAAGGACATTGACGGCTCCAGCCTTGAAGTGGTGGAACTGAGAAGTTCTTTTCTCACGAGAAACATAGACAAGGAGAGGCATCTTAATTTGATCTTCTTGCAATCCGTCTTTGGAACATTCTTGTATGACCTGCAAAAAGTTTGACAACATTTTATACTATTTTTGAACTTATTCTCTTGGCATAATAACTGTTTCTCCGGACTTTAATTATCCAGACGAAATTGCTACAGGTGAGTGTTCAAACATGTCATTGGCATTGATCTCACTAGTGCATTTCTAAACTTATGGGTAGATTTGAATCACGGTTAGGCAAGAAGCCACCCCTTAAAGAATTAATCAACAAACCACTAAGGCAACCCTGATTTGGTTACATGCATTGCATTGAGGTGCAATACATTGAAGCCACAACAGTCATTAGCATTTTCCTTATCTATAGGCAATGGGATCACTCTGTCTTGTTTCATTTTGTTCTTAAAGTCTGCAGTCATTAAACACACTCAAGCCAAAGTATATGTACACATCAGGAACAAAGATACCTCTATGCAAGAAGGGTGTTCGCAAGCAGTGTGAACACCTTTGTCCCCCAGTTTACTATCTTCTCTAGCTCTTGTTACACGTTCCTTGAACAGCTCATATTTCTCCTGCACCAAAAATCACTTTTTATCAATCATCATTTTCATGGAAAAGACAGCAGGCATTTCAAAGAAGAGGACCAACTTCAAATTCAGTAGTAAAAGTAGAAGCCGTGTATTGTCAACGAACCTTGATCTTTAGCCTTTCTTCCATGAACTCCGAACTTTTAGAGTCAGAATGGTCATCCTCAGTTCTTGAAAAGTAGGCCTCAGGGCACCTTGTCTTGATACCATACCTCCTGCAAAATGGAAGCCACCACCTTGCAAATTTACAGGCTTCCTTCATACCATGCAAAGTTATAGCATAACCACCATCATCAGAAAGATAAACATGAAGCTTATCTGCTGGATAATCAAGGGCCATAGCTGATAACAAAGTATTCATAACCCCAAGCGTAGGCTCCCTGTCTGGATCCGTTGTGCAAATAAAAACATCAATGGCTGGAAGCTTGTCATCATTTGGCAACCTCTCTGGAAATACAGTCCGAGAAACCGGACACCAAACATAAGCTCTTCCCAGGAGCCATATGAAAGAAAGAAGCAATTCAGAGGCAAAGACTAGAAGCCATGGAATTATGCGTGTGGTTCTGATTTTGGTTTCTTCGAAAAGAAAAGAAGCCCTGTAGGATATCAAGAAAGCTATAGCGATTGAATGGAGTAGTGCGTGTGACCTGTTAATGACTATTGTGAACTTGTTGACATGGCAAAGATGGAGAGGAAGAGAGCTTGGGCTTGCCATGGCTTCTCACTTCTCTTTGCTCACCAGTTCGGTCTGCTGAGTCAATTCAAGAGTGAAAATATCTCCTTCCCTTCGAGTAAATATAAATATAACCCATCACAAGTGAGACATGCGTGGGGATAATGTTATAGAAGAGAAGCAATAAAGCAATTTTTTAACAAACATTTGTTAGATACATTAATAAACATGTCGTGGAACCCAAAGTTATACGGATAATATTCCACCAGTCAATTACTTATTAGACTTTTGTGACCTCCTAAATTGACTGGATATGGACACGAAGAGGCTAAATTCATTTGTGATTACAAAAAATGTGATCTTTGAAAGTTCTAACCCCATATTGGCATCTTTGTATTACAAGAAAAGACTGCAGCCCCCGTTTTGTCAAAACACTTGAAAGTTCGAATAGACCCTTTTCTGGCTGGCACGCCAATAGTGAAAAGTAAAAGCCTCATTTTCTCTTGTAAATCATGGTGCCATCGAAAGGAATTTACCAAGAGCTGAAAAGCAAGGAAAAAGAATAAAAGTAACAATTGCGATGGAGGGTTTGAAATTGGTAGCATTTCGCTGGCAGCACAGTCGGACGTGTACGAACGAGCCCAGATTATTTGTGATATGCTGGACGCTTGGGCCATCTAGTGTGCGTAAGTTGTCTTAGATTTGACGGAGAAATATCCAGCTCGCCTTTCTCTGGGTCTTTTTTTTGGTTGACTGGGGTAACTTGGCACCCAAGATAAGTCCCGTGAAAATCCAATTTTGACCCACCTATAAATCTTTCTATACTGTTAGTTAGCCATTTTCAAGAGTGTGCAATGCTACAAATATATAATTGACATTTAGGGGGACAAATTTTCTGAAATATAAACATACCAGCAAACATATGAAAATGGGTCAAAGTTCTCAGAATACGTATATATTGACAATCAATGTTACAATTAATAAAGTCCATACATATGCATAGTGTGCACCCTTTACTGTAAATTTGAAGGTCAGATCATGGAATGACAATTGACAACCATATGTTCCAAGGATTGTAATACTAAATCTCTACTAGGTTAAATTTTACAAATTTTGGTGGATTTAAAGCATTCTTAGATTTAGGCAGAGGCTTCAGTTACAACCCATGTCCCAGAATTTAAGTTGTAATAAACTCCAGCTTAGCAAATTTGCAGGTTGAAAGTCAAGCAGTTACCAGAATTTTGCAGGTTTACCATTAGACATTAGCTCTATGAACTCAGTGGCTTCATAATAAATGTGCAGTCCAACAGAGAACTCAGACAATTTCATCAGAGCAAATCTTCTAAAAGTCAGGAACAGAGCCACATAACCCTCACAAGAACTCAGAATAATGTTATGAAAAGATAAGAAAAATTAAAATAAATTATTAAACCATTTCGAAGTAATCAGAATATGCAAAGGTTATGCCAATAAAATGAAGCAGCAAACATAAAGGAATGCTAAAGATTTTACCTAGCAGGAGATGGAATTCAAGTTATCACAAAAACAAAATATTGTTGCCATGGAGGAAAGTTCAGCTGATTACAAGTTTAGTAACTTTGAGATTCTAAAGATTGTCAAGTACATTAAGGATGACTTAGGATTTTCTTTCTTTAAGAAGGAAGTCAGAGTGTAGCATATATCACCAAGCCTAGTGCTGCCGTAAAGAACTTCATTATGGCTAATGATATTGTATAGAAAGTTCAAATGATCTCTTAGAAGAGTAAATATTCACCTCATTCGGATAAGAGAACTTACCAATCACCAAGCTCTGAAATTACTTATACTCCAGTATGGATGAGAGTTAAGCATCTTTGCAAATATCCTAAAGAAGCAAATAACTTCGATTCACACAAATATCTTATTAGCATTAATACCCACTGCCTTCTTACATACATCAAATTAGCTATATTTGACTGTTTTGAAAAATAAAATTACATAAGCAACAGCATCAGCTAGAGGCCAGATACCTTATCACGTTTGTCTCATCATATGACAGCTTCATTGCTTCAGGTTGGAAATTCACATAAACCAATCATCTTCATTCTTGTCACGAAGAGTAATGTAACAATATCAATGTAATAAAAGTAAATAAAAGATACGAAATCATAATCTACACAGACTGCCAGCTCTCCTAGTTGATCAAACTTTCTCGTTATCCCAATATCTAATAAAATTACCCGGACAATATTTCAGTTAGTTCACTAGGGCTCTGCTCCTAGAATACAGAGCAACCCACAGTTCTTTAAGAATCACTCAAAGTTTCTCACATGGAGAAATCCATGCCAGAAATATATATACATTCGGTATCATACTAGAAATACATATCAGATAAAAGATTCAAACTTCAACAGCAAAACAATTCAGTACATATTGTTTTAGTCATTAATCAGCAGAAAACAAAGTGCTGGATACCTACCTCTACCCAACTATAATTTTACCCTTTTCCTTCTTCTGCTCCACCATATACTCCTGAACCTTCTCAGCTTTCTTCTTCATACCCTCAATCATCTCCTCCGTCGCCTCGATTATCTGTTTCGGCAAGTGAACCTCCAAGTAATCAAACCACTCCCTTAAAGTCATCTTCGCCAAATCCACCTCTACCCTTTCATCACAACTCTGCTTAACCTCATTCTTCATTTCATCATAACTACCCTTAACCTCAGTCTTCGAATCCTCCACTTTCTTTTCATCTTTTCTTACATTAATTTCTTCATTTCGCGATGAATTCAGCTCCTCCTCCACTTCCACTTCATGTTTTACATTAATAATTCCATCCTCTTTCAAATTTGTTTCTTGTTCCTCTAATTTTTCTTCCTGCTGATTCTTTCTCCTCCCCCGGGGGCGGATTCTCCCTCTTTTCGCCTCGGTTTCCTGATTTTCCAGAACCTTAGGAATAACTGACCCGCAATTTACAGAATCAACATTTTTCCTGCTCCTCGTAACCCTAACATTTTCTTCCTTTTCTAATTCTAAATTCACCAATTCTTTATTAAAAATCTCCGTTTCGCTCTTCAAAGCCCTACCTCTCCGTGAAGGATTCCTCCGCCGGTTCTCCACTAACGCCGCCACCTCCTCTCCGCTGCCTCCGCGTACTTCAATCTTGATCAAGATCGACGTAGTCTCTCCCAGTTTCAACGTATCGCCGTCGTGGAGATCCAATGGAGTTTCGGCGGGGAGTACAATGGAATTAAGAGTCGTACCATTAGAGGATCCGAGATCTCGTAGGATCCATTTTCCCGATCCGGATTCGATTGTCAGGTGCTTGGAAGAAATGCCGGCGTCTTTGATTGGAACGTTGTTGCCACGCATTACCCGCCCAATCCGGATGGTGGATCCGGGTTGGAATCCGATAGTTTCGCCTTTGCGTGGGCCCTGAACCATTACTAAAGTAATCGGCGGTGGATCCATTTTCGGGCTCCGGCAAGAGAAAGAAAGAGTGAGGAGTGAAAACCTTTTCAAAGAATTTGAATTGGGTTCAGGCGGTCTTTTTTTTTTTTTATTTCCCTTTTCCTGCTCTCCAAGTTATCCGGTTTGGCTGAGTCCTCAAATTTTAAATTCAAATTTTAAAATTAAATCAGTTTCAAATATGAAACATTAGCTAATAATTTATTAATGACTAATGTAGTAAAAATTATTTTAATTAATATTGTAGTTAATTAATTAATTAATTTAATGTTTAAGATTTGTTATATTTATTTTTAATTTTTTTAATTAGTATTTGATTTTAAATTATTTTTTTAATTTGTGTTGTGTATTTTTTTTATTGTAATCGTGTTGTGTATATGTATTGAGTTTTTTTAATTATGGATTTTTTAAAAATTTAAAAATAACATAATAAGAGATTAAAGAAAAATCAAATTTTGACATATATTTTATTGGATTTAAAGGTAGTTAAAACGGTTGAAATTTATCTTTTTTTAAATAAAATTTTAAATATTTTAAAATTAAATAATTAATTTATTATTTTAAGTATAAAAAAGTTAAGCTATCCATGTAAGATATTTTTTTTTAGCAAAAAACTTTGGCTTTTATAAATTTATATAAGATATAAGATTATTATAAAAAATTAAATATTATTGAAATTAGAAATTTAATTTTTGATCAATGGTAGAGTGACTTTTAGTGGGCATTTTATATTTTAATGATGAAAAAACTTTTATCATACCACATATATTTAATATTCACATGAAATACATATGCATTTTTCTTTTAAAAAATGCATCCAAATAAAAAATTTATACTAAAATTAATTATTTCTATAAATATGTTTTTAATATATAGAGAGAACAAATAGTACATACATACATACATAATAATAAAAGATGTGTAATGAAATTGATAAATGATATGTGATTTTTCTTTAATATTAATATATATAGATATAGATGTTTATATTTTAAAAATTGAAATAGATACCTTATTTAAAGAGATAATTGATTTTTTTTGTAATTTTAATATATATATAAATTTCTATCTTTTAAAAAATTGAAAAAAAAAAAGTATTATTTTTTAAGATATTACACGTGTCAAACATTTGGATTTTCCACATGGGATGTTTTACTTGTAGTTAAATGCTTTGGCTTTTATGTGTTTATATAAGATTATAAATTCAATAAATCGCACAGAAGTCTTTAAAGTTTTTACGTAATTCAACTTTAATATATTAGTATAAAAAATAGGTACTCCATCTTAAACTTTTTTATTTTGCAAGACAAATAAGTCCTTTAGTTAATCAACCATTAAGTAATGGTTAAAAATTTAAATTTGAGACCATTTTTTCCCTGAATTATTTGGAAATTTTTAAATATTCAAAAATCAAACAAAAATGAAAAAAGAAATGTTGAATTATTGGGATTCTAATGTTTTTTGCTTATTTATTTAAATTATTTTTTTGTTTATTTATTTAAAATTATTTTCTATTTATTTATTTTTACTTCTAATTTATTTATTTATTTACTTTTAATAAAAATGTAAATAACTTAATTTAAAATAACATTACATAAAATGATTTATTTCTAAAAGGCTTAATAGTCAAATAGACCCTCAACCTTTAGCATAAAATAGAATTAAGCCCTCCATATTTTATTGCGTGGAAATCAGTCCATAAACTTTTATTTCATTGTAAATAAACCCTCAACCTTTTAAAATTATTCAATTAAGTCCAAATCTGTTAAATACACTAACTTTCGTTAGTATTGCACACGGGGCATGTCACATGGCAGCCTACTAAGCTATCCACGTCAGCTTTCATGTTAGATATCCAAACGACAGTTAGTATCATTTAACAGATTTGGACTTAATTGCATAATTTTAAAAGGTTGAGGGTTTATTTACAATGAAATAAAAGTTGATGGACTGATTTCCATGTAATAAAATGTTGAGAGCTTAATTTCATTTTATGCTAAAGGTTGAGGATCTATTTGGCTATTAAGCCTTTTTAAAATTATTCAAAATCAAAATAATTTAAAATTTGAAAATTTTGAACACATTGATTGAAATTATTAAATTTAAATTGACGGTACTACAGAGAGGAGGGGAATTGCTCTTCTAAATTGGAGAGAAGTATGTATGCCAAAGAAAATTGGAGGGTTGGGTTTGAGGAGTATGAAATCTCATAATAAGGTTCTATTGCAAAAAACAACATGGACATTCTTAAATGAGGCGAATAGTTTGTGGGTAAACTTGATTATAACTCAATATAAAGTTGATATGGATCCAATAGTCTTTGTTGCAGAAGGTGTTCATGAGAAAAGCAATTGGTCTATCTTTTGGAAAGATCTTGTGATTGCTTTAAAGAGTTTAGTTGATGGATTAATAAGGAGGATAGGGAATGGTTTATCCACCATCTTTTGGACTAATTGTTGGTTGGCTAAACTACTTAAAGATGAATCAGATGTAAGTTCGTTTCTTACGGATAATAATGAAATGGTGGATGATTATTTGCTAGAAAATGGTAATCATGAATAAGGTATTTTCTCATCTTCCTATGGATGTAGCACTTAAAGTTATTGGTGTGTCTCTTCCTAAATTAGCAAAGACAGAAGACAGATAAATTTGGAAGCATACTGCTGATGGCATGTTTACTACCAAATTAGCCTACATAGAGGATTTATAAAGGGAAAATCAAGCTGATATTTTGAATCTTGGATGGCTGTGGAAATTACTGGTTCCACAAAGATGGATTTTCTCTGTTTGGTTAGCAAGTAGAGGAAGATTGTTAACAAATGAGTTACGATTTCAATGGGGTTTTGCTACTACTGCAACATGTAAAGTGTGTGGAAATGAGGTAAAGACAATGTTGCATCTATTGCGTGATTGCTCCTAGCCATGGTGGTTTGGAAATCTTTCATTAAGGAAGAAAACTGGGTAGTGTTTTTAGCTGATCACTTATGGAGTGGTTTGATAAGAACTTGAATGATTTGGATTGGTAGAAGCACAAAGCAGCATGCTAAAGTATATTCGTAATAAGTATATGAAGATTATGGAAATGAAGGTGTCATTTGAAGTTGTGAATGGGGCATTGGGTATGTAGCAATTTATTCAGAATATAAAAGCCATGGCTAGTAAAAAACTGAAAATTATAATTAAGAGTAGAGGGACGAGGGGAAAGAGCTCTCCATTGATTTCTTGGCAAGCTTTTGCTATGGATGTGGTGAAACAGAATATGGATGGGGCATCTAAAGGAAACCTAGGAATTTATGGGGCTGGTGGACTATTTAGATCAAATGAAGGAATGTGCTTGGTGGGCTTCAAAGCTCATTTAAGAGTTTGCTCTAACATAGTAGTAGAGCTTCAAGCGATGAAGCATGGTTTTTTGCTAGCTTGGTAAGAAGGTTATACAAGTTTGATGTGTTAATTTGATGCTATGGTTGTCCCGTATTTAATCAAACTAGTAGATACTTTAGTATATCCATTAGACAAAATCATAGAATATAATAGGTAGCTGCTGAATAGGCCATGGTCAGTAGCATTGTAGCGTGTGTTAAGGGAGGGGAACTTCTATTCGAATATTTAATAAAAATTGACATGTGAAATGGAGGATGAGTATGAGATATTATACTCCCTTCCAGTTGATCTATTAGTGACACTGGAATCAGATGCATGGGGTTTGGTTTTTCCTGGGAAGTTTAGAGTAGGTTGATGTAATTCTTTAGCTTCTCTTGTAACCAAAAAAATTATGGGTAAAAGAAAAAAATTGGAGTTAATAAATATAAATAATTTTAAAATATAAAAAATAATTTAAAATAATAAAAAAGGATGAAAATTAAAAAAATGATAAAAATATAATTATGTTCTCATCTATGAGGGTCGAGTGGATAATTACATTACAAAGTGCATCTAAATACGCCTTGCAATTAGGGGTGTAAAACGGGTCGAACCCCGCGGGTCGATCCGTCAAACCCGCGGGCTTTTAAGGGCCAATCTCATTTTTTAGGCCCGTTTTGGCCCGCGCAGGTCAGTTCACAAACCCAAGGGCCGGTCTCGTTTAGGCCCTTTTTTATTTTTTTATATAATTTGTTTTTTAATTATATTATTAATGTATTTTTATTTCTTATAAAATAATACATGACATGATTTTATTGTATTCTAGCAAAAAAATAAATTCATGTAATTTTACTTTGAATTCAAACTATGAAATTATATGTATGATAGTGAAAAAAAAGAAGTTGGAAGAGTTTAATGTTTAATAGAAATTTATGTTTTTTCAAGATTATAATTATTTATTTTAAAAATATTATAAATGAATTGTAATTGTATTTATATATGAATTTTAATGATTTTTTAAAATTTATTTTTATTATTTTTATTTAAAAATATTTGGCCCGCATGCCGACTCGGTCCGCATTAAAAACGAACTGAGCATATTAAACTTGGCCTGTTTAAAAACGAGCCTAAACGGGCTTGACTCGTTTAGGCCTGTATCCGGGCGGGCGCAGTCTGTTTTACACCCCTACTTGCGATGCAACTAGATTATAAACATACTTCCCATCACTCTGGAGATGTGATTGTATCTGAACATAGTCTTAGTAGAAAACCTTTGTTCTTTATTTTATGTGTATTACTCTGATTGCATAAGCTTACACAAGGAGCATTAGTATAAGCAATCTTCACATCAAGTGCTATGTGACCTAATTCCAAATCCAAGTTTCCAACATCAAAACCATTAAATAATTGTCATAACGTATTAAGTTTTAGAGAAACCTAATAGCTAGACACAAAATTTATAGAGTCGCCACCAACTATTCTACCTAGGTGTGATTGGTCATCTATTCAAACTATGGATAAGGATTGGTCTACATCTCAAATTTAAGGTTCAGGAGTATGGTTACACGTGAGGAAGGATTAGCACCCTCACAACGCTCATCCTAAAATGGTACCAACTTTAGAGGTGGCAAAAATTGACCCGACTTGAAAAATCCGTCCAATTAACCAGAATAGAAACCCGACCGATCCAATTTGACTAAAAAAGTCAACAACCCAAAACCAACCCAATCCGAATCCGAATTGATCCGAAACCAAATTTATCTGAATTTACATTGATCCAAATCCGATCGGATCCGAATCCGAATTGATCCGAACCTAAATTGACCTGAATCCAAATTGATCCTGATCCGAACCCAAATTTACCCGAATCCAAATTGATCCTGATCGAATCCAAATTTACACAAACCTGAAAAGATTCAAACTTAAATTTAATATTATTAATAAATATTTAAATGTTAAAATTATTTATCAAAGTATTTTAATATAGTAAAAATATAATTTTTTTCAATAATATGAGTGTTATATTTTTTTAATCTAGTTAAACTTAAATATACACTTTTATATTGCATTCATTTGAACATAATGTATAATTATTTAATAGCTAATATATAATAGAGTACAGAAGCTATATCATCTACACTTAATGTCTCCAATTATTCTATAAAAAATAAAGAAAAATTAAAGAGATATATAATACTGTTTTATGATATTTAGTAGGGATTATTAAATCAAATTGATCCGAATTCAAATTGATCCAAACTCGACCTTATCCGAACCCAAAATGATCCGAATCCGAAATAAACCGATTTTTCCTTGACCCAAACCCGACCTTATCCGAACCCGAAATGATCCGATTTTTCCTTAACCCAAAGTGATCCGATCCAAAATAACCCAACCCAAACCCGATCCGACCTGTCCATTTGCCACCTACCAACTAACTTTAGGTTATCTCAAATTTGCCTTACTTAATCTTAAGTTCAATAATTAAATATTAAAAAATATTTCTAAGCATCCTCCATTAAGCTAGTGGGACAACTTAAAAAATTTTTCTCACCTCAAGAGTGTCCAAGTAGTACTATGCGACTTGCTTGAAGAAGCTTCGTCGTCGGATTCATTTTAATGTTTTATGAAAAATTAATTTTGACTCCTATCTAATCCATTCTTGCTATCTTATCACTTTTATTATTTCTATTGTTTTTTGTTATTTTATTAATGCTTAATTTTATTAATTTATTTTATTAGAGAATGAATATGAATTATTTTTCTCAAAAATTATTTTTAGATCTTCCATTAAGCTGGAGATCTTGAAAGAAATTGCTTGACTTAAAGATTTTAAAAGTATTACTTAAGTATAATCCCTTTTGGAATCTTATCATCGGAATAATCAATACTCAATCTCAATAATTATTATTAACTGTTGTCATCCTATTTTATCATTTATTATCATTATTATTATTATTTCTTTATATTTTATCTTTGTAACTAATTTTAGTTTTTAATACGCCTTATTTTATTATTGGACTGAATATAAATCACTTATTATCGAAAATCCTTTTTAGACCATTCATTAAGCTGGTAAAGCCTTGAGAGAACTTTCTAACCTAAAAATTTTCTAGAAAATTACTTAAACGTAATTCTCTTGATATTTCATAACCGATGTAATTCATATTCACATTCATTATCATTTTAACATCTAATTTTGGTTATTTTATTTATTTCCTTCCTTATTTTGTTACCTACTAATATTATTTTTATTATATTATTACGAAACCATTAATGTCTTTCCTAATTTTGTAACTAATTGTTTTTATTGTAATTTTATAATAAATTTATTTTTAAAATGAATATAAATTATTTGTTATTGAAAACTCTATTTAGACCCTCCATTAAACTGGTGAGGCTTTGGATAGAATTTTCTTACCTAGAAATTTTCAAGAAAATTAGTTAAATGTAATTCTCTTGATATTTCATCTCGGATTCATCTTTATTTATTCTCGCATTATTAAATTTTATATAAAAATTATAACCTAGTTATCATTAGTAATTACTATTATTATACATTATTTTATTTTATTCTATGCAATTATTCATAAACTCAAAAGCATAAGATCTTTGGCACTATCTAATCTAAATACCAAACCATAGACATGAGCAAATTATTTTATTAATCAATCTAATAAATTTAATACCTAACTTAATTATGTTCCACAAGTTAATTGAATAAATTAATTTTAATTTAACAAATATACTTAATTAATTTTCCTAACAACCTAATAATGAGAAACGTGCATATATATAATTTAAAAACATGTTAGATATCATTAAAATAATAAAAATACAGCTTTTTTCTTAATTTAAATAAATAAAATAAGAGATATATGTGTAAGAGTAATATACCTTGCAATAGCCAAACTTTCCTTTGCATGTGCTACTGTGTTCCTCTTATTTTCTCAAATATGCACTTCAATCGAGTAGCCTGAAACAGCAACACAAATGCAACACACAACAACCTAGTGCAGTGGCGGTGAAACAAGTGTGAGGCAGCAGCGAAAGGCAAGGCAGCCGTGTATGGCCTAGTGCAGCAGTCGACAAAGAGACAGTTGGACAAGTTCGGTTCTAGCAGGAAGCTTGGTGCAAGGATGATGATGATGGCGCGGTAGGCGACGCAAGTGGGTTGAAACACAATAGTTCAGAACGCAGTGAGGCAGCAAAGAGCTTGCTAAACTGTAGGAATGGTACAGGTTAGTAGCCTTCCTTCTCCTTTCTTTTTTGCCCGTGTCCCCCTTGATTTATAGCCTTAAAATCAATTAATGTTGACAAAGCTTAATCAAAGCAAATTCAATTGGGATATAATTCTTAATATTGGTTTTGATTATATTTCCTTTCCACAAGCAATTTGATTTTCTTCCAATTTTCTTCTTTGATTTACTTTCCATATTTCAATTTCACTTTCCCTTTTCACAAGATTTTAATAATCATTCAATTTTTCAATATTTTCTTTCCCAAACAAAATTCCAATTAGATCTCACTTTAATTTTCTTGATTTTTTATTGACTTTCAATATTTTTCCAAAGTTTCCAAATCCAGATTTCCATTCCTTTCCAAAATTCATATTTAAAGACTAGTCAACATTTTAAAACCAAATATAATTTGAGATCCAGTATTTTAAAAGCTCAAATTAACTCTCGAAATCAAATTTTGAAATTCAATTGTTCGAGAATTAATGTGCCCGGACAAAAATGATATCTATAGCTGTCCCTCTTTGCACTTCGCTGTTTAACAATAATGGTGCAAAGACATAGACAACCATTTTGTCCGAATGCAAGAACTATCAATGAATTCTTTGTAAAATATAATATTTCCTAGTCTTCTCTCTTATAAGGCTAAGGAATAAATGCAAAATGAAGTTCCTTAGCCTAGACTAAGGAAATGAATGCAGAATGGAATTTTCTAGTCTTTTTTTATCATAAGACTAAAGAATGAAATTTCCTAATCATAAGATTAAGGAGTGCAAAAACATGAATTTTCCTAGTCTTTCCTATCATAAAACTAAGAAAATGAATGTAGAATGAGATTTCCTAATCCTTTCTATCACAAGATTAAGGAATGCAAAGTGAAATTCCTAGTCTCTCCTATCATAAGACATGAATACAAAACCATGAATTTTCCTAGTCTTTCCTATCATAAGACTAAGGAAATGAATGTAGAATGAGATTTCCTAATCCTTTCTATCATAAGATTAAGGAATACAAAATCAAATTTCCTATCCTTCTTTTTCTAGAAAGATTAAGGAATGATCTTATCATCTTATCTTGTGTGCCAGCTAAACAGGGCTTACCTCAATAATTTTTAAGTGAATGTTATGCATGTTATGCCAATGTCATGCCACGACCTCTAAAATATTCTATCAAATTCCTCATAAATATGTGCAAATGAAATCTCAATTGTGGTAATAAGATTCTCAAGCTCATCTTGTCTTTTTCAAGTCCACTCTATTTGTTGAATTCTTCTTTTTTAGATTTGCTATCTTCATTTTTCATCCCATCTTCTACTGAGTTTTAATCCAATTATGCTCGAAGACTTGCCATCATGCTTTCAAATTTATGTTTTCATCATTTTTTATTTTTGTTTCTTTCTCTTTTTTAGTAATACAAGATTCCTCAAAAAATATTTTTTTCCAAAAATTTACCAAAAAAAGGTTACCAACATTTATTTATTTTCCTTCCAACTCGACCACCAATGTAATGCACTTATGCATATTCTCAATTTGTTATAGGGGTGGAATAAATTTAAATTGATCATGAGAGATATAGGTATTCATTCTTAGAAAAGGAACATGAAATCAAGAAAAATCAATAGGACAGTCTGTTTGGAATAGGGTTTTCAGTATCCATTTAACAAACATTTTGACAATTTTAATCAAGTCAATCTAAAATTCTTTTCCCAAAGCCCACTCTTATTGATATGTTCTTTCATGTAGTGTTTGTCAATCTTACCCTTGTATCAGAACTTTTTGATGCTAATATTTTCTTAAGTCGCTTTTTTCGGCTTTCAACTTAGGTGCCCCCTCATTTGATTCAAATTGCCCTTTTCAGGTTTTCAATATGAATCTTCCTTTTTCTTTTTTCTTTTTTCTTTTTTCTTCTTTCTTTTTGTTTCTTTTTTTATTTTTCTTCTTTTTTTTTCTTTTTTTTTTTAATTTTTTTATTTTGCTTCCTTTTTCAACTTCATTGACTTTGATAAATTTCAGCCTTCAGTGCTCAATCCAAATTAATGCCCTTTAATAGGCATTCTTGATTTTGATCCAAGATATCTTCTAAAGCTCATGGACTTCTTCATTCAACTTGATCTACTTCTTTTATCTCCATCGAACCTTCAAAGGATCATTATCTCATTATACAAATATGTGTACACTCAATACATGATTCTTCAATTTAAGCATTTACATTTGATCAAAATGGGCTTTTAAAGGCACGTAACGTAGGCTCGAGTGAGGGCTTATGAAAGAAAAGGATATAGTAAGCCCAAAATGTGTTTCAAGGTTTATAAACCAAGGGATCACTTTTTTATTAAGTAAAACATTCAGGCATTTTGCCTTTTTCTAATTCACTCATTTCTGTTCTTGCTTCTTTTTTTTTTGGGTTTTCTTTGTGAATTCAAACCATTTTTCTTTTCTTCTTTTTTTTTCTTCACAAAACTAGGCTATTTCTTCTTCTTTTTTTTTTACCCTTCGATTCATCATGAACACTTTCATATTTGCCTCCAAAAATTTCTTTATAAATGATTTTCATCTTTCTTGCCCCCAGTGTGGAGGTCCTTGGTGGGCTACATTAAAAAAATATAATAGCCTCAAAAGGGGTAATCAAAGGGTAATTTTACTCACGCTTAAAGGATAGTGAAAGAAGGTCATTTATCATTTCAAATGTAAATACTCTCACTAAAGATCATTTGCTGAACAATGACAATTTTTAGAAGCATCTATAAGAGATTTACCTTTTTCTTATAACATCGCTGAGTTAGGATTGCAAACATATTTTCCTTTTCTTGCTTGGGCAGACTAATAATTCTTCGACAGTAGTAGTTTTTTTTTTCAAAATTGAATTATAGATTTATTGACATTATTGTCATCATGTTTATTATTTGGATACTTGTGAATGAAAACTGATGTAAGTATGTGGGAAATGGCAAATGAATAGAGAGTGTCGTAACGGCTTCGCGCTCGACGATTTTCGAAAAAGCGTTTAAAAACAAAAATGGGAGTCGCCACCAATCTTTTTTGACTAGGTGTGATTGGCCACCTGAAAACGTTTATCTTTTCAACAAAATCTCAAAATTAATTAAGTTTCATTAAAAAGATAATCTTTTGGTCTGCGAAACAAAAATTGGGTTCGGGGGTACGGTTACGCGTGGGGAAGGATTAGCACCCCCACGACGCCCGTTAAAAAAACGGTACCATAATAATCATGTGTTATCCTTTTTGTTTTAATAAAATGGTCTTGAATTGATATTTAAAAATAATTCATATTTTTATTACAATCAATTTTGTTCTTTTTAATTTTGAAACATTTAAATATTATTTTTTTATTTGAAATAAGTGAAAATCTTTTGTATTGAAAATTATTCCGAAGTACCCCAATACTCTGGTAGCATTTCGGATAATTTACTCACCTAGAGATTTCTTAAGAATCACTACTTGTGAGTTCTATAGAATCTCATCATCGGAAGATTCACACTCGTTTCAAAAATTATTATGAATGCATATGATGCAAACAGATAATAAATGATGCAAATGAATTTTTTTGATTTTTTTGTATAAATATTTCTCCATTTATTTGAAATGAAAATTTTTATTATTGAAAAATTGCACTAAGTATCCCAATACTCTGGTAATGCTTAGTGAATTTCTCTCACCTAGGGATCAGTCAAGAAATCACTACTTGTAAGTTTCATGACATCCCATCATCGGACATTTGTTTACTTAAATTTAAATTTTATTATTTATTTCCTTTTTCTATTTTCTTTTAAAAACTTATCTATTTTTATTTTTAATAAAACAAATTAAATTTTCTATTAATCTTTTTATTTTCTTTTAAAAACTTATTTATTTATTTTTATTTTTTAATAAAAATTTAAATTATTGAAAAATCATACTAAACATCCCAATACTCTGGTAACATTTAGTACAACTCTTCTCACCTAGGGATCAGTCAAGAAATCACTACTTGTGAGTCTCATGACATCCCATCATCGGAAATATTCATTTAAGTTTAAATTTTATTAATTTCCTTTTCCTTTCTTAAAAAAAAATCATTTATTTTTATTTTTAATAAAAAATGTAAATTATTGAAAAATCATACTAAATATCCCAATACTCTGGTAACATTTAGTAGATTCTTCTCACCTAGGGATCAGTCAAGAAATCACTACTTGTGAGTTTCATGACATCCCATCATCGGGCCAGATTTCTTTTAATTAGATTTAAAATTTATTAAATTTCATTATTTATTTTTCTTTGTTTTTAAATAAGCTTTCTAATCAATAATAATAATAAATACGAGTAAAAGAAAATTTTTCCATTTTATAACATGTAATAATAATAATAATAATAATAATAATAATAATAATAATAATAATAAAATTTTTTAATTTTTTTTAATTTTTTAATTTTTAATTTTCTAATTAAATTTTTCTTTAACAAAACAAATAAATAAATAAATAAGCAAATGGGAAAAAGAAAACAAATATACCAAAAACGGAATTGGGCTTGGATCCAAAGGAAACCTTCAAAAGAGCCCAAAGACAGGCCCAAATAGCAAGGCCCAACTGCTGGTCGGGTCGGTGGACTGGAGCCGGGTCGGGTCGGGTCGGAAGTTGGAGCCGCGCGGATCTTCTCCTCTCCTTGGCCGGCCGGGTCGGGTCGGGTGCGCGGACTCGGGTCGGACGATGGGGCGACGCGCGGATCCTTCTCCCGCGGGTCGGCGCGCGGATCCCGGGTCGGATCCCGGGTCGCGCGCAGATCCCTTTTTTTTTTTTTTTTTTTGCTATAAAAACCCTTCTTTTTTTTTTATTTTCTCATTTTCCCTCTTTTCGCACAAAAAAAACACAGAGCCTCGCGGGGCTCTCGGCTAGGGGCGATTTCCGGTGGCCACCCGCCGCCGTCGGCCGCCGTTGTCGATGGCCGGAAATCGAAAAACCCCCCACTCTTCGAAAGCTCTCCGCGTGCTCTTTCTATCCCTAGGCTTAGGTTTCCTAAAAAAGGGGCTAAAACCCACTAGATCTGAAGAAGAAACTCCCGATTGGAAACCCCGAAACACTCTTCACCCCCTTCTTTTTTTTTGATGCTTTGTGGTGTGGATTTGTTGCTGTTTTGTTTTCTGTTTTTGTTTTTTTTTTTGTTTTTTGCAGGTAGGGGCTTAGATCTTGGATCTAGGGTTTGAGATTCTCGGATTCTAGGGCTTGTGTTCGGTTGTGCTAAGGGCTGTGTGTGTTTGCTTGTGTGCTGGTGGGGTTTTCGGTGTAGAGAGTGAGGCCGGGTGCTGGTGAGGGTGATGGTGGTGGTGCCTCGGTGGTGAGGGGGAGCTGGGTTCCTTTTTGGTTCCGGTGAAGGTGATGATGGCGGTGAGGGTGATCTGTGTGAGGGTTTGGGTAGTGGTTTCGGTGGTTGTGTTGGGATGGGTTTCGGGTTTCTGATGGTGGTGTTGGATTTGGCGAGTGAAGGTCGGGGGTTCTGGGTCTTGTTGGTGAGGGTGATGCTCGGGTGAGGGTGATGCTCGAGTCAGGGTGAGGGTGAGAGCTTGAAGCTTCGGGTCCCTCCTCCGTTTTTCGGTTGCAGAAGGGGTCTTTTGGAGGGAAAAGCTTGCCTGGGGGCTGGTGGAGATGGGACGGTTAGGCAGACTGGCTATGGCAGACTTCGGGGATGGGGATGACGGTAGTGACAATAAGACAAAAACAAATAAAAATAAAAATAATAATAATAATAATAATAATAATAATAATAATAATAATAAAGTAATAATAATATAAATAATAATAATAATAATACTAACAAAGCAAATAATAAAAATAAAATAAATATAAATATATATTAATAATAATTAATAATAATAATAATAAGAGAAAACAGGACAAAATTAGGTGTCAACAGCTGCCCCTCTTTGCTCATTGCTGCGAATCAGGAATAGAGCAAAGACAAAAGACACTAATTTTGTCCGACTCATGACCTGATTTTGATTTTTTTTTTTTTTTTCTTGTTTCTTCTTTTTTTTTCTCTTTTTTTTGTTTTAATGTGCTCCTCTTGCAGCAGAGGCGATGAAACTTTAAATTTCTTTTCTGAAACGTGCTCCTCTTGCAGCAGGGGCGATGAAACTTTAAATTTCTTTTCTGAAACGTGCTCCTCTTGCAGCAGAGGCGATGAAACTTTAAATTTCTTTTTTTTTTTTTTTTAAATTTTTTGGAAATGTGCTCCTCTTGCAGCAGAGGCATTGAAACTTTTAAAATTTTGCCCGGAGGACTTGAAATTTGTGCCCGGAGGACTTATGATTTGTGCCCGGAGGACTTAAAATGTTGCCCGGAGGACTTAAATGCTTTTTCTGAAAAGTGCTCCTCTTGCAGCAGAGGCGATGAAACTTTAAAATTTTTGCCCGGAGGTCTTAGAATTTGATTTGGAGATTCTCATCCGAAATTTTCAACTTGGAATTCAGAGATTCACACCTGAAGTTTTTGATTTGGAGATTCACATCCAATGGTTTGATTCGGAGATTCACATCCAAATCGAATTTTCCTATCTTAAAATTCTCTATCTTGAATTTTCTTCAATTTCATCTTTAAATCTTGTGTTTAATCTCATTTCAAATTTAATCTCGAACCTCCTTTTTAAAATATAGCCCTGAACCTTTTTCTTTTCCACTTTTTTTTTTTTTTTTTAACCTTCTTTTTCCTCTTTTTTTTTTTTTTTTTTTTTAACTTCAAGATCTTATTCTTCCAACTTCATATTCTAATATTGCATTTTCTTGACAAGGATACATTCAGGAACTCCATTTGAGGATTTGCATTGAAAGTTCCAAACATAAACTTTAATACAGAGATTCGCATCTTAAATTCAGAGATTCTCATCTAAAATTTTGAGTTGGAGTTTCACATCCAAATATCCATTTTAGAGATTCGCATCCGAGATTTCAGAGATTCTCACCTGAAATTTTGAGTTGGAGTTTTACATCCAAATATTAGATTCGGAGATTCACATCCGAAAATTCGACCTAGAATTCAGAGATTCACACCCTGTGATATTTTAATTCGGAGATTCACACCCGAAATTTTGACTTGGAGATTCACATCCAAAAATTTGACTTAGGGATTCACACCCTGTGAAATTTTAATTCGGAGATTCACACCCGAATTTTAACTCGGAGATTCACATCCAAAATTTTGACTTGGAGATTCACATCCAGTATTTTAATTCGGAGATTCACACCCGAAATTTGACTTGGAGATTCACACCCAAAAATTTGACTTAGGGATTCACACCCTGTGAAGTTTTAATTCGGAGATTCACACCCGAATTTTAACTCGGAGATTCACACCCGAAATTTTGACTTGGAGATTCACACCCAAAAATTTGACTTAGGGATTCACACCCGAATTTTAACTCGGAGATTCACATCCTGTGAAATTTGAATTCGGAGATTCACACCCGAAAATTTGGCTTAGGGTTTCACACCCTGTGAAATTTTAATTCGGAGATTCTCACCCGAAAATTTGGCTTAGGGTTTCACACCCTGTGAAATTTTAATTCGGAGATTCTCACCCGAAAATTTGGCTTAGGGATTCACACCCTGTGAAATTTTAATTCGGAGATTCTCACCCGAAAATTTGGCTTAGGGATTCACACCCTGTGAAATTTTAATTCGGAGATTCACACCCGAAATTTTAATTCGGAGATTCACATCCGAAATTTTAACTTGGAGATTCACATCCAAAAATTCGACTTAGGGATTCACACCCAAAATTTTAATTCGGAGATTCACATCCGAAATTTTAATTCGGAGATTCACATCCGAAATTTTAACTTGGAATTCAGAGATTCACACCTGAAATTTTGAATTGGTTTGGAGATTCACACCCAAAGATTTTAACTTCTTGCTTAAAATTTTCTGAATTGGAGATTCACATCCAAAATTTTGATTTGGAGATTCACATCCAAAATTTTGACTTCTTGCTTAAAATTTTTTGAATTGGAGATTCACATCCAAAGATTTAGTTTCTTGATGCATCATCCTTTTAAAACTCTTTACTTTAGAAAACTTATCATCTTATCTTAAAATTTTCAGAATCCCGCTTCCTTCCTTTGTCTTGTGTTTTGCCCCTTCTTTGATCGAAAATGTACAAATCTTGTTCCTTAAAGGTGAAATTTTCATTTGTTTTTTTTTTTTTTTTGAATGTATGTGATGGATGCAATGCAAATGTCGAGAAATAAGAAAAAAGAAAAGGAAAAGAGAAAGAAAAAGATAAGGAAAAATAATCAAAAGTTGCAGTAACAAGGTTCACAAGACCACCATCCTCACCTTTTTTAATCTTTACAAAACATAAGCTTCCGTGCATCCACTAATTCCACGAAACACCATTAGTTCTTGGTTATTCTTCACCATTTGATCATACATTCATATTTCTTAGGTGCACTTGTAAATCTTCCCATGGTTCTCATCTGTTCTTTCTTCACCCCATATCATGTTCGACTTCCCTCTTTTGTAATGCATTGGGCTTTCACAAACATTGTCAATCACTTATTTATCGTCATTTCAATTTTATAATGAATGCAATACCATCACACTTCTTTCAATAATCATAAGTATGTAGATTGGTCAAAAGTTGAAGGATGGACATTTATGAAGCAGTAAGCAAGAACAAATTTAACTAAGAATAATAGGTAATTTCCAGAGGCCGAGGGAAGGTAACAATATCTAAACAATGAATATTCAATCAATCTTGATAAACTAATCTAAGATTTTTCCAAAATTCTATTTGACTGACATTCTAATCATTTTGGTTCCATCAATGCTTTGCCCCCCACGTCATGGAATCTTCTAACAGTACTGGTTTCTTATAAAAGGCTATCTTCCCAAGATTTTAGCCAAATTTTTCATTCTTCTTTTGACTCGAATCACCCTTTCGGGTTTTCAACTTAAGCCCCTTCTTATTCTCCTTCCTTTCACCTTTTTTCTTTTCTTCTTTTTTTTTTTTCTTTTTCATTTTTTCATTTTTTTTTTTTCATTATTTTTCTTTTTTACATTTTCATTCTTTTTCAAGGACCATACTTATCCATAATCAACACACTTATCAGGCTCCAAACCATGAACTTGTAACATGTCTAGGCTCAATATATGATTCCTTAACTCAAGCATTCAAATTCGATCAAAATGGACTTTTTGAGGTACGTAATGTAGGCCATGGTTCAGGGTTTTGAAAGAATGGATAAACAGGCCCAAAATACGTGTTTCAAGGGTTTCAAGCCATAGGATCGTTTCTCATCATATTAAGAATTCTAGCATTCTACCCCATTCGTTGTTTATTCTTCTTTGGTTTCTTGTTTCTCTTTCCCTTCTTTTTTGTTCACTTCCTTTTTTCTTTTGATTCTCTCTTTTCCTCATGAAGATATCTTTTTCTTCATCTTGCCCCCTAGATTTTTAATGACTTGAAAAATATTTTTTTTTTTTTGTGGGCAAATCTTACTTCATTTTTCTCAATTTTGCCCCCCAATGTGGAGGGTGATCCTTGGCGGGTTTCTTTAAAAAACATATATGACTATAAGGCTCAAAAGGGGTAACAATGGATAATTTTTCTCATATGTGAAGGGTAAACCAAAGATGGCCATTTCTCATTTCGAACATAAATACTCTTATCAAAGAATTATTTATTGAGCCATTACAACCTTCTGAAAAGTCTACTTTCCTCGTGTACGCTCCATCAGTTGATTCAACATTCTCATTGATCATGGGGGACAAAATTGTCAATACAAATAGAATTTTAAAGTTTTATCCCAGATTATTATCAAAATCGACATCATATTCATCATTTATCAACAAAATTGGGCAAAGAATGGAAATTAATCATTTAGAAGCCAAAAGGAGGAGAAAGAGGTAAAATATAGGCGAATGCACAAAGAATATATGATTTCAAAGGGGAGAGAAAAATGTAATGAAAATGCATCGATTACTCCGTTGAAATGACAAAAGATAAATGAAAGTCAATACACAAAAAGCACTTTTTAGTTCATGGGCATTACAAAAAGAAACAACTTTATACCACCATGAGTGACCAATCAAAAGTCTTCTTTTGCCCTCATATTGTAGCATGGTTAACCCGTTCCTTCTTTTGTCCCAAAATCCAACAAACCAGATCTAATCAAACTTTGCACCTTGTGCTTGAAAGCAGGGCAACTTTCTATCGAATGACCCATGTTTCCACTATGATAGTCACACCGAGCATTCGGCTCATACCATTCTGGATATGGAGGTTCCAAAGGCTTTAATTGGACTGGGGTAACAAGTTGGTTCTCAAGAAGGTATTGAAATACTTCAGTGTAGGACCAAGGAATCGGATCAATGTCGATCCTCCTCCGTTTCTTTCGAGATCCTCTTTGGTTACTTTGGGTAGGCATAGGTGTTTGGAGACCTATTTGCCAACTAGATTGCGGGATTGGCTGATGGGTATTCAAGTTTGGAAAGGTAGTATTTGTGATGGGGTAGTGGGTTTGGTACATAGGATAAGGATGATATGGAGCAAAGTCTCCCACATGTTGCCCCTCATAATTCATAGCATGAACATCTCCTCCATTCCCGGATGTATCGCCTTTTCTTGCATTCATAGCATCATCCCCTACAAGCTTGCCATTCTTGATTGCATTATCTATAATTTCACCCGAGATCATCATATCTGCAAAATTCTTTGTGGCATTTCCGACCATCATTTCATAAAATGGTGTTGAGAGTGTATTGACAAACAAGATGGTGGTTTCTTTCTCTGTGAGGGGTGGTTGAACTTGGGCAGCTACATCCCTCCACCTTTGAGCATATTCTCTAAAGCTCTCCTCATGTTTCTTCCTCATGCCCTGTAAAGATAGGCGGTCTGGTGCCAAATCTTCAATGTGCTTGTATTGAGCAATGAATGCCCGAGCCAATTCTTTCCATGAGCGGATATGGGCTCGATCTAGTTGGGTGTACCACCTGGCAGCTGATCCGGTAAGACTATCTTGAAAAATATGCACCAATAATTCATCATTTTGAGCATAAGCAGCCATTTTCTGACAGTACATCTTGATATGAGTTACCGGGCATTTGGTCCCATCATACCTTTCAAATTCTGGAACCTTGAACTTTGGTGGGATAACTACACCTGGTACCAAACAAAGCTCGCTTGCATCCAAAGAGCCATATAAATCCATCCCTTCGATAGCTCGTAATCTTTCTTCAAGGAGATCAAACTTGGTTTGAGACTTTGAATTCTCTGTCGCTGTTGATACACTCATCTTCAATTTCCTTTGTTCTTTAGGATCATCTGAATTATGGACAGAGATTGGGTCTGATGGGTTCTTGCTGGGGTTTGGATTGTCATACCCTGAAAATGACGTATGCTGTGAAGTATAGACTTGGGGTGGAATGGGATTATGTGGATATGGACATCCACCATCTTGTGCCCGCCTTTCTTGGGTAGTTGCTTCCTGCAATGGCTCCTTTCCTCTACTCATCCTGGTCATCATCTCCAGCATTGCAGCCAATTGCCCCTTCATCTCTTCTTGCGCCTTTTCTATTTTCTCCATTCGGCTAGCTTGTCCTTCTTCCATGGTCTAAGCTTGTGAGAGTCCTGAATTACTTTGTAATCTTTGATGGTCGAGAGGCCTTGAACCTTATTACCACAATTTTCTAATTAGAAAAATCTTATCTTATTTCTCTCAATCAATTTTTTTTGGGAACAAACGAATTTTTTCTTCTTTTTTTTTTTCGAAAAACGAAGAGTATTAACATATTTACTGAAGTATAACAAGTCTATGATGTGAATTTTATGAAAATCATGTTATTTGTATATGTATGCAAGGGGGATGTATGACAAAATCTATGGAACAATTTTTCTTCTTCTTTTTTCCTTGCTCTCTCTTTCTTTTTTGGTTTTTTTTTGTGGTTAGTTTGCATAACTTTCTTGATTTTACATGTTGGGTATTTAGGTCTTCACTTTAACCAAATCTTAGGGAGGAATAATTTCAATGAAAATAATCAATCAATAACATCTGTGCACAAATTTGATGAAAAGAAAATTGAAAGAATAAACAAATTCAAAATCGTAAAAGACATAGTCTAGTTTCTCAAAGATTTATCTACAAACTGTGATGCAACAATGCATATCAAAGTTCAAACTAAAATTTGCCCCTTACTTAACATATTCACTTATTAACTCGAGAGGTTAAGTCTGACACAAGTCAAGGAAATTGAAGAATAACCTTGAACCATACCAAACTTGTCTCAAAACTCTCTCTTTTTCCTTTGTTCTTAATTTTCTATGAAAAAAAACATATTCTTTTTTTTTTTTTTTTTATGAAATGCTATGTAAAATGTTTAAGACATGTTACAATAACAAGGCATGATGAAGGACATGTTTATACAAAATGTAATTTATACACAATGCAGTGGTAATGAAGATCAAATTTTGTTTTATTTCACCTAACTTTCATGATTCTAAAATGCAAATGATATGACTATCAACATATATATACAATGATGATGAAATGAATTATATGTCGCTAACATGCTTGAGAAAGATGAATATTTGTATTCACAATACCTAGACACTAATCTTATTATTCCTTAATCCAATCATGCAAGAAAAATGGAATTCCTAACTAAACCTGAGCATTCTTCTTCATTTTTCTAGAAATCATTTTTCTAGAAATCATTTTTCTTTGATCACCAAACAAAAAATTTTTTATTTTCTATTTTTCTCTAAAAAATAAAATTCACATTCCCTATTCTATTCTTTTTTCCAAAAATTGATTTTATTTCATTTTTATTCCAAATCAAACTTTTTCTTTTATCACTAAATTTTTTTATTTTCTATTTTTCCTAAAATTCACATCCCTATCGATTCTTTTTCAAAAATTAACTTTATTTCATTTTTATTCCAAATCAAACCTTTTTTTTTTTTTTTGAATTCTTTTCCACACAAATTCAAGGACAATTGTTTTGTTGACATCTTTTTGTTCAAAAAAATTTTTTTTTATGAGATAATCAAGAAGAGGAAAAATTTTTTCTTTTTATATTTTCATTAAAACTCCTATACAACCCAAAAATAAAAAATATTTTTCTTTATTTTTTTTTGTCAACTTATTCTTTAAATTATTCAGAAAAGGAAAAAAGAAAAATCAATGAAAGATTTTGTTAACTCTATTTTACCTTTATTTAGAAAAAACGTCAGCTCTCTTCGTATTTTTCGATTTATTCCCATTTTTATGTCCATATTTTTGAAAGAAATCCCTCTTCTCTTTTTTTTTTTTTTAAGAAAAATTATTCTCACTATTTTGAAAGAAAAGTTTGTTTTATTATTTTTTCTCACACTTTCCTTTTTTATTAAAACTTAGATTTCTTTCTTTTTATTCTACAAAATCTCTTTCCACAATTTTATTATTGTTATTATTATTTTTTTGAAAAATCCTTTTTGGAAAACAAGAAAAACTTCTAAGACTTTAATTATGGACAATTCAAACCAAAATCCATAGTACCTTTATTATTGATACAAGAAATGGGGTCAAATAATGTTCCCTCTTGTGTCCTAATATCGGGATAATTTCTATAAAAATTGGACATGGCTCTACCTAAGGCTGGCCTCTTAGGTTCTTCTGTATGCTGTGCTGGGATATAAAGATCTAAAGGTTCCCAAATTATACCTCACTGTCGTCCACACTGGACTAGTAAGATTTAATTTGAGTGGAAGTATTTCGCTTGCCATTGCGGAGGTGATTACCTCACGAGAGCAAAGGTACTCTACTCCCTCCTAAGAAGGACGGAACTCGGGTATAGAGTTCATGTGATGCAAATGCAAATGTGAGTGTGTGTAGAGGGAACACATCAAACATTCATCACACTACGACTCTAATGCTATATGTCCAAACAATTTATTAATAACAATATATACAAATATAAAACATAAAATAAATAACATAGAATGCAAATGCAAACAAAATTATCTTCAAAATCCAAGTGAATTAAGTTTAAATATCAATCAAGACTATTAAATTAAAACTTTGGGTAACACATGATTAATGAATGGCTTGACCCTCAAAAAGCGTCCCCAGTGGAGTCGCCAAGCTGTCGTAACGGCTTCGCGCTCGACGATTTTCGAAAAAGCGTTTAAAAACAAAAATGGGAGTCGCCATCAATCTTTTTTGACTAGGTGTGATTGGCCACCTGAAAACTTTTTTTTCAACAAAATCTCAAAATTAATTAAGTTTCATTAAAAAGATAATCTTTTGGTCTGCGAAACAAAAATTGGGTTCGGGGGTACGGTTACGCGTGGGGAAGGATTAGCACCCCCACGACGCCCGTTAAAAAAACGGTACCATAATAATCATGTGTTATCCTTTTTGTTTTAATAAAATGGTCTTGAATTGATATTTAAAAATAATTCATATTTTTATTACAATCAATTTTGTTCTTTTTAATTTTGAAACATTTAAATATTATTTTTTTATTTGAAATAAGTGAAAATCTTTTGTATTGAAAATTATTCCGAAGTACCCCAATACTCTGGTAGCATTTCGGATAATTTACTCACCTAGAGATTTCTTAAGAATCACTACTTGTGAGTTCTATAGAATCTCATCATCGGAAGATTCACACTCGTTTCAAAAATTATTATGAATGCATATGATGCAAACAGATAATAAATGATGCAAATGAATTTTTTTGATTTTTTTGTATAAATATTTCTCCATTTATTTGAAATGAAAATTTTTATTATTGAAAAATTGCACTAAGTATCCCAATACTCTGGTAATGCTTAGTGAATTTCTCTCACCTAGGGATCAGTCAAGAAATCACTACTTGTAAGTTTCATGACATCCCATCATCGGACATTTGTTTACTTAAATTTAAATTTTATTATTTATTTCCTTTTTCTATTTTCTTTTAAAAACTTATCTATTTTTATTTTTAATAAAACAAATTAAATTTTCTATTAATCTTTTTATTTTCTTTTAAAAACTTATTTATTTATTTTTATTTTTTAATAAAAATTTAAATTATTGAAAAATCATACTAAACATCCCAATACTCTGGTAACATTTAGTACAACTCTTCTCACCTAGGGATCAGTCAAGAAATCACTACTTGTGAGTCTCATGACATCCCATCATCGGAAATATTCATTTAAGTTTAAATTTTATTAATTTCCTTTTCCTTTCTTAAAAAAAAATCATTTATTTTTATTTTTAATAAAAAATGTAAATTATTGAAAAATCATACTAAATATCCCAATACTCTGGTAACATTTAGTAGATTCTTCTCACCTAGGGATCAGTCAAGAAATCACTACTTGTGAGTTTCATGACATCCCATCATCGGGCCAGATTTCTTTTAATTAGATTTAAAATTTATTAAATTTCATTATTTATTTTTCTTTGTTTTTAAATAAGCTTTCTAATCAATAATAATAATAAATACGAGTAAAAGAAAATTTTTCCATTTTATAACATGTAATAATAATAATAATAATAATAATAATAATAATAATAATAATAATAATAATAAAATTTTTTAATTTTTTTTAATTTTTTAATTTTTAATTTTCTAATTAAATTTTTCTTTAACAAAACAAATAAATAAATAAATAAGCAAATGGGAAAAAGAAAACAAATATACCAAAAACGGAATTGGGCTTGGATCCAAAGGAAACCTTCAAAAGAGCCCAAAGACAGGCCCAAATAGCAAGGCCCAACTGCTGGTCGGGTCGGTGGACTGGAGCCGGGTCGGGTCGGGTCGGAAGTTGGAGCCGCGCGGATCTTCTCCTCTCCTTGGCCGGCCGGGTCGGGTCGGGTGCGCGGACTCGGGTCGGACGATGGGGCGACGCGCGGATCCTTCTCCCGCGGGTCGGCGCGCGGATCCCGGGTCGGATCCCGGGTCGCGCGCGGATCCCTTTTTTTTTTTTTTTTTGCTATAAAAACCCTTCTTTTTTTTTTATTTTCTCATTTTCCCTCTTTTCGCACAAAAAAAACACAGAGCCTCGCGGGGCTCTCGGCTAGGGGCGATTTCCGGTGGCCACCCGCCGCCGTCGGCCGCCGTTGTCGATGGCCGGAAATCGAAAAACCCCCCACTCTTCGAAAGCTCTCCGCGTGCTCTTTCTATCCCTAGGCTTAGGTTTCCTAAAAAAGGGGCTAAAACCCACTAGATCTGAAGAAGAAACTCCCGATTGGAAACCCCGAAACACTCTTCACCCCCTTCTTTTTTTTTTGATGCTTTGTGGTGTGGATTTGTTGCTGTTTTGTTTTCTGTTTTTGTTTTTTTTTTGTTTTTTGCAGGTAGGGGCTTAGATCTTGGATCTAGGGTTTGAGATTCTCGGATTCTAGGGCTTGTGTTCGGTTGTGCTAAGGGCTGTGTGTGTTTGCTTGTGTGCTGGTGGGGTTTTCGGTGTAGAGAGTGAGGCCGGGTGCTGGTGAGGGTGATGGTGGTGGTGCCTCGGTGGTGAGGGGGAGCTGGGTTCCTTTTTGGTTCCGGTGAAGGTGATGATGGCGGTGAGGGTGATCTGTGTGAGGGTTTGGGTAGTTTCGTGGTGTTGGGATGGGTTTCGGGTTTCTGATGGTGGTGTTGGATTTGGCGAGTGAAGGTCGGGGGTTCTGGGTCTTGTTGGTGAGGGTGATGCTCGGGTGAGGGTGATGCTCGAGTCAGGGTGAGGGTGAGAGCTTGAAGCTTCGGGTCCCTCCTCCGTTTTTCGGTTGCAGAAGGGGTCTTTTGGAGGGAAAAGCTTGCCTGGGGGCTGGTGGAGATGGGACGGTTAGGCAGACTGGCTATGGCAGACTTCGGGGATGGGGATGACGGTAGTGACAATAAGACAAAAACAAATAAAAATAAAAATAATAATAATAATAATAATAATAATAAAGTAATAATAATATAAATAATAATAATAATAATACTAACAAAGCAAATAATAAAAATAAAATAAATATAAATATATATTAATAATAATTAATAATAATAATAATAAGAGAAAACAGGACAAAATTAGGTGTCAACAGAGAGAATGAGAAGATGTTAGTGCATCACACTAGTTGCTTTATTGAAAAGAAACTAAATAAAAGTTAGCCCATACATAAAACTTTATTTTGTGCTTATGGGCTTAAGCACTTTCGAAAATTATCTTGCATTACTTAAAGAAAAAGAAAAGAAAATCAAAACTAGAATTTATAAATCTTCCAACTTGCACTGCTCGAACTCTTCATGTCCCACAAGACTCATCCCTCATTAGTATGGTTAGGCAATGGGTTTGCATTCGTAGTCGGTTCCCCTTTCATTTCAAAACTCAACATGCCAGCTTTGATCAATCCTTGCACTCTATACTTTAGAGCAGTGTAGTTCTTTAGAGAGTGACCCACGTTCTCGAAGTGATACTCGTATCGAGCATTCTCATCATACCACTTTGAATATGGAGGCTTGAGAGGTTCCACATAAACGGGTGTAATGAGTTGTCCTTTGATCAATTTTGGGTACAACTCAGTGTAGGTCATGGGGATTGGGTCAATGGGAGTCCTTTCTTTTTTCGGCCATGATCCCTTAAGATTGCCTTCTTGTTTATTGAACTGCGTAGCTGGTTGAGTAGTTGGTGCAGGTGTCTGAGGAGTAGGTTGAACATTAACCTTGGGGTATGAATGGTAAGGACTCTAAGTAGGATAGTAAGGTTGTGGCATGTGATAAGGGTATTGTGGGACATAGCCTCCATATTGCCTTCCATATGAAACAACATGGACTTTTTCTTCCCTCCTTTTGTTGGCTCTTCCTTTCTTCTCAATATTGTTAGGAGCTTCAATCTTTCCACTCTTGATTGCATTCTCAATTATCTCACCAGACAATACCATATCAACAAAATTCTTAGTGGCATTACCAATCATCCTATCGTAATATGGAGCCTTCAAAGTATTAACAAACATAATGATAAGCTTCTTCTTCGAAAGTGGAGGTTGCACCTCCGCAGCCATATCACGCCACCTTTGGACATATTGCTTGAAACTCTCATTGGCCCTCTTTTCCATGCTTTGGAGTGATAGACGATCGGGGGCCATATTAGCAACATGTTGATATTGAGACATAAATGCTATTGCCAAGTCATCGCAGTGGTGATTCGAGTTCCATCCAATTGATTATACCACTTTGCCCCAAACTTAGTAAGGCTTTCTTGAAAGATGTGAATAAGAAGTTTATCATCTTGAGCATAGGCAACCATCTTTCGACAGTATATAATGAGATGAGACCTAGGGCAAGAAGTCCTATTGTATTTTTCAAACTTCGGGGCCTTAAATTTGGGTGGAATGATTAAATCAGACACCAAACATAGCCCAGTAGCATCCATGGGACCATATAGATCTAAGCCTTCAATAGCTCGAAGTCTTTCCTCCAACATATTGATCTTTTGTTGTGACTTCGCTTCATCTTTCTCTTCTACTTGTTTAACTTCTATCTTTTCAATCTCCCTCGGTTCATCTAAGTTAGGTACTTCAATTGGATCAGCAAATTTTGCCCATTGAGAAGGAAGAGTTTGCCCTTGAGCTGGGCTAAACATTTGAGGTATGGCTGTATATGCAAACGGATATCCTCCTACTTGAGATGTTTGACTTGGATGATGACCGAATCTAAGAGGGTATATGGGATCTTCCATGCTACGTTGTTGGGCACCCTCTTGGACAAAAGCTTCTTCCATCACTCCCTTTCCTTTGCTCAAGTTCTTCAATAATTCAGTTATTTGGGCCAATTGCCCCCTCATTTCCTCTTGAGCCTTTTCCATCTTTTCAATACGGACACTTTGCTCTTCTTCCATGATCTTAGCTTGATAACGAGTGTGATACGAATGGACTTTTGATTGAGCAATCTTTGAACCTTTATTACCACAATTAGAGTTCATTATTTTTTGTGTGGTGATGCTTGAAAAAGTTTGAAAATGCTTTGTTTAAAAACAATGATTGAAGATGAACAAAACGAGATAATGCTACATGTGTATGAATGGAATGGTATGGTAAAAAGTTGCCCTGTAATAATAATGGATGAGTGATGCATATGGTAAAGAACTCATGGTACCCTCTTAGTATCAGAGCATGGTTGGCCTGATGTCTGTGGATACTTTTGGAAAGAAAAGTGTTAAACATCCCTGGTAGTACTGTGTCGTCTGAATACATAGAGAAAATAAATGATTGTCAATTGAGTAAAATGATTTAAAGGGAGTGAGAAAGTATAAATTGAGAATGTTAAAGAAATAATGGGCTCAGAAATTACCAGAAAATTAGTGATTCTTATAATCTAAATGAAGGCCTGTTCGGTAAGGAACCGAAAGGACTCGGTGAAGGGCCCCACCAGTACCTTACGGTCCGGATCGAACTGAGACCTGAAAATGATGGTATGAAGGAGGGGAATGGCATATCATCATTAAATAGACTTTAAGATCACCGATTGAGGGTAATTTGAAGAGAGAGAAAATTTTTGGCCAAAAATGACCAAAATACCCCCGATTCTAAAATTTTACTGGGAGTTAAAATAAACCAACAGAAGTTGAAATTGATTGATCTGACAGAGAAATTGATGATATAAAGCTGCATTTCATGCAAAATAATCCAATTATGGATTCTAGTGGACTTCTTTGTCGAAATCGAATGAGATCTCAAAGTGCTGATATTAGTATGCGAAATAATACTATCAGCATATAGATAATAAGACCTTTGGTTTAAAGGTATACTGAGGAGAAAGGAATAAATGTCAAAATGACGAAAATGCCCCTATGTTGGGCGATGTTCTGAATAGTGATAAAATCAAGTTAATCTTGAATCCATCGATAGTAATGGAATTATTAATGACATAGAGGATGTCATATGGATATAACGATCCCTATTACTGATTCCACTGACACTTAGATGACGGACGCGAATTACGAGTGACCTAGTGAACGGGCTAGGCCTCATGATAAAACCTCGAGGGGTGACCCAGTGATCGGGCTGGGCATTCTCAAAGAGGTTAATACACATGTGTACAGGCGGACAGGCCGAGGCCTTATATGATGCGATCCGATAAGAGTGTAGTGGAATGTTGCAAAATGATTGGCCCGGTTAATGACTATAAGGGCCTGAAGCATGAGTGTACTGAATTGAATATTATCACGGGATCGTTAGATATTATGAAAAGTGAAATGAATACAAAAAAAAATGACTGAGAGAGTGAAGAGTACAGATGAGGGAATCCATAGCAGTACGGTTGATTGAGGTTCTATACATTTATACTGTTTTGAGGTATTAAATGAATATTTAATTATAGAACTTGAGCATTATGAGAAATGCCTTGCCATTGATGTACTGCATGGAGTGTTGTGAATTGGAGAATATTCCAAAGAATAGTAAAGTAATAAACAGAAGAAGATGATAGCTAACCTAAGTTCTCAGGGACCCTTGAGACAGAACTGGAATGGGCGACCCAATGATGGGCGACCCATAGTGGATCATGTGTTGTGAGATGTGGGCGAACAATGTTATCGCCGACTCACTAGTAAGGGTAAACCTGGGGCGAAAGGATCGCCTAGGGGATGCTCGCCGACGGCCGATTCGAACGGGCGGGACTCTTACAAGGAGCTTAATGATAACACGAGTTTAAGGAACTAGGTACGTAAGGGTGCCAGGGTTCAAACCTCGTGGATAACATACTCAAGGGAATTAAACCTGAACTTATTAAATGGAATTGATTTTAAAGCAAATTACAGAGATAATAAATTGGTTAGCTGTAACATGTGTTGATAACTGTTGTACTTACTACAGCTTACTGGAATGAGATTCGTAAGGCTATAAAGTGTGAGAAACAATGAAATCAAGGTAGAGTATGAGTCAAAATGAATCGAATGGTAAATGTCTCTGCCTTGAGAATACACAGTGTAAATGATAGGACATGAGAATGAAATGTCCGAATTAATAAGAAATGTGTGATTAAAGAAAGTATCGGATTTGATTTCTGATAGAACTTCCAGAGTTATATAAATTGGAGGAATCGAGATAACATTGACTCGATTTTGAATATGAAATCTGATTCTAAGCTTATATCGGAGAACTTAAGAAAATCCGAAAGCTTAAGAAATCCACTCTGGAAAATGTGAGAATAATGAAATTCATGTGTAAAGGTCTGAATGACGAAAACACAGATAGTGAAATTGAGAATAATGAAGTTGTCTGTATGTGTAAATGAGAGAAATACAGATGACCTCGATATGTAGATGAATGAAAGTGATATAGTAAATGGTTACTATGTAATAAAGTTTTGTGAAGAACAAATATTCATCTACATGATGAAATAGACGCTTTATGGACCTGATTCGATATGCATGAGGAGTTTATAAGACTAGCCTCGGTATAAAGTGTCATCAGATAAAAGATTGGAGATTGATATCCATAAGATGACGATTAGAACTCGGAGTGAATTTTACGAGTTCCTATTGAGGTTACAAGGTTAATGATTTGCCTTGTGAGGTGTATAAGCCTAAAGAATGAGGCATCCACACATGAGTAAATTGATGAAATGCTGATAGAGCCTAAAGTACAAATGAAACAGGAGCCACATTGTGGTATGATCCTTTAAACTTTTAAAGAATGTGGATTTGTGTTAAGATTGGCGAATAAGAGAATTGGCTAGATGGTATCTCCTCCTGAGATATATGATCTCGAGATAACCAAATGACAGTGAATCTGTCTATAAGAGATAATGATTGAGATACGAAAGTAATGAATCTAGCTAGATACTACTGCCAATCTATAGAAGAATGATGGGACTGGCTGCTCCTAGATAAGATCTAAATTAAAGAAGTTGAAGTCGGTAAATGGACAAGTGTAAAGAAAAGATGGTATGCAAGATTTTAAAAGATCTTAGCAGTATAATACCATACCAATTGAGAAAACCGACTAAGAGGATGAGAGTAAAAATATGAAGAAAAAAAAAGTGGAAATATGAAAATGGAAACGAAAATGAAAGTGGAATAAAGAAATAAGTTGCATGATGAGAAGGGAACATCAATATGAAACAGTTCCCGAAGGTAAGACTGAAGGTGAATTGTGTTGGTTATTACATAACTGTGGCAAAATGAAGAAAAAAAAATCAAGCCGGATTTGATAAGTGAAAGTAATGATACTCCAAGGAGTAAGATAATTGATATATTTACTGCAGTATATAAATGAAAAATGATTATACATATAACCATCGTAACATGATAGAAACGGTGGAAGTATATCGATGATGTGGTGATAAAAAATATAAATTGAGGATTCAATTGTGGAATCTAAATTATGAAAAGAGATTTAAAAACCATACTACATGAAGAGAATATGATTGTCTCATGATTAGTGATTGTAAGAGATAATCCATAATAAAGTCTGCAAGTGAGATGCAGCCTTAATGAAATAAAAGTGAAAATGAATATTGTGAACAATAAAGAGTCCAAAAGAGAAATGATGATATGAAACTGATTAAAGATTGAAGATCTAAATAGAATCACTTTTCATTATCAGACTCCTAGATTCTCTAATGCCATAGTCGAAATATAAGTATGAAAGGGTGTGAATGTATGTATACAGTTCCAGTGAGCCTTACATGTGATGGGAGTCTCTAAGTTGCCATATGCTAATGAGAGATAGCAAAAGGCTTTGAGATCCCAAGTATATTGATAGCACCGCTCCATACTAATATATATATATATATGAGCGCGAGATGTAAACGCTCCATGATATTGAGAGAGCGTGTGCATGAGATATATAAGCTACTGGGACAATTACATATAACTGACTGATATGTGTAATTGATAGTTTTAAACTATATCGACTTGGCACTAAGTGAGAAAAATGGATGATGAACAGCATAGATCAGCTGTGATATGAAAAATACTGTACATGGACTCTTATATGAAAAGAGTATAAATGAATAACTCCCGATGTGAAAAATGAATTACGGGAGTATAGACATATATGATGAAAGACAGCATGTAGTGGTCTAAAGTATTATTGATATTGAAAGTGTACTGGCAGTATTACTTGGAGGATGAATTAAAGGACAAAAGTCGTAAGTATACGAAATGTACCACCTTTGGACTTAAGTTAAATTCGGAGGACCGAATTTCTTAAGGTGGGGAGAATGTGATAACCGTAAATTTTCCATTTATTGGAAATAAATATTAGAGAAAATAAATATTGGAAATAAATAAATGAATTAATTATGAGAACGGGATACTAGTGAAAATCCCGAGAATTGAGAAAAGAACGGATTGTGGAAATACGAGTGAAGGCAATTTAAATTGGAAGTGAAAATAAAAATAATGGAAAGAGGAAATTAAATTCGGAAAATAAGGAAAGGAGGAAATTTAATTTGGATAAATAGAAATCCAAATTAAATAAGAAATTGAGAAAGAAAATATATATATATTGTAAATACAATATATATTTTATTATTACATTTATATAGGTATATATAACTGTTATTTATTTCAAAGTACATAAATATATACATATATATATTTATACTAGATATATATTTTTATACACAAAATATATATCTTTATATATATAAAAAATATATAGTACTATATAATATATATAATAATAATATTATATGTATTATATATATTATAAGTATAATAAATATATATGTATAATGTATAATTATAATTTAAAAAAAAAAGAAAAGAAACAGAATCGGGAGTCCCGATTCTGTCTTCTCGAAGGGTGACCGGCCCTTCGCCGAAGAAGGAAGAGAGGAGAAGGGAGAGAGGACGTCGGTCGGCGAGATAAGGGGTGGAAGACAAGGTGACCAGCGACGGGAGACGGCGAAAACAGAAAGGAAAATCGAAGGAAAAACCGGCAGAGGCCGGGAAGAAAAAAAGGAAGAGAAAGTGGCGGTGCCGGCGGAATTGGCCACCGCCAGTGCCACCGAAGCTTCGCCGGAGGAAGAGGAAAACGTGGGAGGCCACGGTTCAGGCGGTGAACGGCGGAGGAACGCCGACGGAGGAGGAGAAGAAACCGAAGCAAAACCGAGTAGATCCGCCGCCGTGCCGTCGATTCGTGACGAACGGAGGCCAGATCCGGCTTCATCGTGGTGCCGGCCAGCTGTGGAGCTGCCGAACCGCCGGAGAACCGGCCACCGGAGAAGAACTGGCGGTGAGGGAGGTAGACCGGTCCGGCAGGAAAAGAAAGAAAAAGAAAAAGAAAAAAAAGAAAAAGAAAAGAAAAAAGGAAAAAGAAAAAGAAAAGAAAAGAAAAAGAAAAGAAAAAAGGAAAAAAAGAAAGAAAAGAAAAGAAAAGAGAAAAAAAGGAAGGAAGAGAAGAAAGAAAAAGGGAAAAGGAATTCCGGGAATTTGGAGAATTCCCGAGAATTCGGAAATTACGGAAATCCCGGGAAACTCAGAAAATCCAAGAAATTCGGTAAGAAATTCGGGAATTATTTCTGAGTAATTAATTTGAATAAATTATGGAAAAATTCTAATTTTTAGAATTTAATTTCCAGAAAATTTCCTCGATAACCGAGCTGATGGAATCGGGCGAGGTGAACACGGGCGCGACCTTCGAGAGGCAGTCGCCGACCCGAAACAGGTAAGGGAGACATGTGCCGCCTGTAAGGATATTCGGCCACATGTTTTAAATTATGCATTTAATTTATAAATGTAATTTATATGATTGGTTTTGAGAATTGTGGTGATTTATCGGTTTCAAATTGTGGTGAAATACCAGTTGAGAAATATAAACTGTATTTTCCGTGCAGGAGGCTAGCCAAATCGGCAGTCGTTATACTACCGAAAAATTATCGAATAATTACTGAAATTTACCGAAAATCACCGAAAATCATAATAAATGATTTAATTTCACGTGAAATGATTTTCAAGTATGAAAATCGAGAAATTAAGTAAATTTCATAAAACATGAATATAACGATATTTGATTTTAAAATATTCATGTTTTTGAGAATGGTGAAAAGGAAATCACCGAAAATTCATCCTGTAGGTGATATTTCACGTGAAACGAGATGAAAATGAAAAAGAGACTGAAGTGAATATTTTTATAAATATTCTTAAATATTCTCTTGATTTTACAAAAACCTTTATGGTTTTAATTATAGAAATAATTAATTATGAAAATTTCATAAAGGTTAAGAAATGATGGAAAACTATGATTTTGAGACTAGAGATCTCTACACGTGTTTTTAGAAAGAAACATGGTTACGGGATTTATGAATTTGGAAATATAAATATTTTATTTTTCATAAATTATTGAAAAACCATGTTTTCAAGTGAAAGCACGGAAAAGCGTGCATATGGTTTTACGGTGGAAAAAGGACAATTTTGCCCTTCTATATTTTCAGTAATGATTTATAAAATGTTTTCACCGTATGAAAAATATGATTTATACCTTTATGAAATATTTTGAGAAATGTTATTTTAATTTAATTATTTCATAAAGGTGATGATTTATTATATGTGAGCCTTATGGATATTTGTGAAATATTTTAATTTACTGTGTTTAAAATCCATAAAGGCTATGGTACGGTTACACTGTTTTGAGACTTAGGCCCCGAGCTTCATGCATCACATATACTGTTACTATCACGTGGCTGATTGACCAGCTAGTCATCAGCGTCCCGGATTGTCGCCTAGCAAGCGTACACCGATGACATATTATAGATCATGGCCATAGATCTCATTACTGTTACTGTGTCCCTTAGTGGACGATGATAGCATGATTTACTTGTAGGGTGTTGCCTAGTCTCACTTACTGCTTACTGTTTACTGATTTCTGAAAGGATTTATGGAATCCTATTTACTGTACTGCACTGTACTATTTACTGTATTGAATTACTGTACTATTTACTGTTTAATGATGAAAGACCGTACCAAAACACTGTGTTATTGAACTGTACTGTTTACTGAAATGGTAGCCATTGATTACTGTTTTACTAAACTGAAAGCTACCATTTACTGTTTACTGAACTGAAAGTTACCATTTACTGTTTACTGAACTGAAAACTACCAGTTACTGTTTACTGTTACTGATTGAATCGTATCGAATTACTGTTTTACTGAATATACTGTTTTACTGAACTGTACGATACGGTTACTGATTTGAAAAGAGAAATAAATGTTTATTCTAAAAGAATAACATAAGAATTATTTCTAAGATAGAAATAATCGAAGAAGTAATTATCCAATGATTGGATATTTACAAATCACTGTACTGTCACATGTTTTTACTGTACTGAAGAGAAGTAAACCACTGTTTTACTACTGAACTGTCACGTGTTTTAAAGTATATTGAAGTGAAAAGAAATAAGTGGTTTACTCTGTGGAAAAACGAAAATTATATCGTTTTGAAAACAACGGAATTAGTACTCCCTACAGTTGCTTCTAGGTTCCGGAACAAGTCAGGTATTTCAAAATACCTGCCTTACTCTATCTGGATCCCTAGCCGACTGTAGTATCCTTCCTACATGTGTGCCTAGAGCCAGCTAGGAAGATTTTAAAGAAAATGAAAAATTATTTTCAGCATATAGATAGCTGAATATCAAGTGTGACATATAACTCTCTTACTGAGCCGTGGTTTGCTCACTCCCCAATTTTAACATTTCAGGTTTTGATGATGGTGAGATCCAATATTTGTGGATTACGGCTGCACATAATGGACAATGTGACAGACCGACTAAGATATATCAGGTACGATCATTTATTTTTTGTATTTAGACATGTCTACAGTACTACATATTTGTAATTAAGATAGGGGATGTGTATAATGTTAACAATATTTTATTAAATTGTTTAACATCAAGTGTAAAGTAAAGTATCACAGACAGCCCAACCGGATAAATTGTGTAAAATAAGGTGAAAAATGTGGTAACGGGGCGTTACACTTAGTGTCTCATGTATAAATCAAAATCAAAAAAACTTGATCAAACATGTGTCTTAAGTAATGGGTATTTTCTATAGTATAGGTTGATATGGCTCTATCTTACAGTTGGTCTTCTTAATTTCACTATATGCATGGCTTTAAATAAAAGGGCTAAAGGTTCCCAAATTGTTCCTCACTGTCGTCCATATTAAGACTAGTAAGGCACCCAATCCTCACCTATTACATATTACAAATGGAAAGGTTCAATTTGAGTGGGAATATTTAACTAACCATTGCCGAGGTATTGCCTCACGAAAGCATAGATACTATACCCCCTCCTAAAAGGAATAAAGCCCAGGTCAAGGGCTAATGCATGCACATGTACATGAAGTGTGTGTTGAAGGAACATATAATTATTCATGTCTTATTATTTTACCAAAGTAACACTCCTAAGGCAAACCTAAAATAACCTAAAACCAATCGTTGGCCTGACTCTCTAAATCCTTAATGGAGTCACTAAACTCTCATAACATATTAAGTTTTAGAGAAACCTAATAGCTAGACACAAAATCTATGGAGTCGCCACCAACCATTCTACCTAGGTGTGATTGGTCACCTATTCAAACTATGGATAAGGATTGGTCTACATCTCAAATTTAGGGTTCGGGAGTACTGTTACGCGTGAGGAAGGATTAGCACATTCACAACACCCATCCTAAAATGGTACCAAGTAACTTTAGGTTATCTCAAATTTGCCTCAGTTAATCTTAAGTTCAATAATTAAATATTGGAAAATATTTCTAATCACCCTCCATTAAGCTGGTGAGACAACTTAAAAAATTTTTCTCACCTCAAGAGTATTCAAATAATACTATGCGACTTGCTTGAAGAGGCTCCGTTGTCAGATTCATTTTAATGTTTTATGAAAAATTCTAATTTTGACTCCTATCTAATCCATTCTTCCTATCTTATCATTTTTACTATTTCTATTGTTTTCTGCTATTTTATTAATTTATTTTATTAGAGAATGAATATTAATTATTTTTCTCAAAAATTCTTTTTAGATCTTCCATTAAGCTAGTCAGATCTCGAAAGAAATTGCTTGACCTAAAGATTTCAAAAGTATTACTTAAGCATAATCCCTTTTGGAATCTTATCATCGGAATAATAAATACTCAATCTCAATAATTATTATTAACTATTATCATCCTATTTTATCATTTATTATTATTATTATTATTATTATTATTATTATTATTATTATTATTATTATTATTATATTATTATTATTTCTTTATATTTTATCTTTGTAACTAATTATTTTAATTTTAGTTTTTAATACGTCTTATTTTATTTATAGACTGAATATAAATCACTTATTATCGAAAACCCTTTTTAGACCATCCATTAAGCTGGTGAGGCCTTGAGAGAACTTTCTAACCTAGAAATTTTTGAGAAAATTACTTAAATGTAATTCTCTTGATATTTCATCATCGGTGTAATTCATATTCACAGTCATTATCATTTTAATATCTAATTCTGGTTATTTTATTTATTTCCTTCCTTATTTTGTTACCTACTAATATTATTTTTATTATATTATTACGAACCATTAATATCTTTCCTAATTTTGTAACTAATTGTTTTTTATTGTAATTTTATAATAAATTTATTTTTTAAAATGAATATAAATTATTTGTTATTGAAAACTCTATTTAGACCCTCTATTAAGCTGGTGAGGCCTTAGATATAATTTTCTCACCTAGAAATTTTCAAGAAAATTACTTAAGCGTAATTCTCTTGATATTTCATCACCGGATTCATCTCTATTTATTCTCGTATTATTAAATTTTATATAAAAATTATAACCTAGTTATCATTACTAATTTTTATTATTATACATTATTTTATTTTATTCTATGAATTATTCATAGACTCAAAAGCATAAGATCTTTGGCACTATCTAATCTAAATACCAAACCATATAGACATGAGCAAATTATTTTATTAATCAATCTAATAAATTTAATACCTAACTTAATTATGTTCCACAAGTTAATTGAATAAATTAATTTTAATTTAACAGATATAATTAATTAATTTTCCTAACAACCTAATAATGATAAACGTACATATATATATAATTTAAAAACATGTTAGATATCATCAAAATAATAAAAATACTGCTTTTTTCTTAATTTAAAGAAATAAAATAAGAGATATATGTGTAAGAGTAATATACCTTGCAATAGCCAAAATTTCCTTTGCACGTGCTACTGTGTTCCTCTTATTTTCCCAAATATGCACTTCAATCGAGTAGCCTGAAACAGCAACACAAATGCAACACACAACAACCTAGTACAGCGGCGGTGAAACAAGTGCGAGGCAGCAGCGAAAGGCAAGGCCGTCGTGTATGGCCTGGTGCAACAGTCGACAAAGAGACAGTTGGACAAGTTCGGTTCTGGCAGGAAGGTTGGCGCAAAGATGATGATGATGGCACAGCAAGCGATGCAAGTAGGGTGAAACACAGCAATTCAGAACCTAGTGAGGCGGCAATGACCTTGCTGAACTGTAGGAATGGTACAGGGCAGTAGCCTTCCTTCTCTCTTTTTTGCCCGTGTCCCCTCTTGATTTATAGCCTTAAAATCAATTAATGTTGACAAAGCTTAATCAAACCAAATTCAATTCTGATATAATTCTTAATATTGGTTTTGATTATATTTCCTTTCCATAGGCAATTTGATTTTATTCCAATTTTCTTCTTTGATTTGCTTTCCATATTTCAATTTCATTTTCCCTTTTCACAAGATTTCAATAATCATTCAATTTTTCAATATTTTCTTTCCAAAACAAAATTCCAATTAGATCTCACTTTAATTTTCTTGATTTTTTATTGACTTTCAATATTTTTCCAAAGTTTCCAAATCCAGATTTCCATTCCTTTCCAAAATTCATATTTAAAAACCAGTTAACATTTTAGGATCAAATATAATTTGAGATCCAATATTTTAAAAGCTTAAATTAACTTTTGAAATCAAATTTTTAAAATTCAATTGTTCGAGAATTAATGTGCCCGAACAAAAATGGTGTCTAAAATAATCTTAAAGTAAAAAAAAGGTATAACACCAAATTTAGCCCATGAACTCTGTAAAATAGATCATTTATCCTTTATTCTTTTTTTTTAAAGTCAATTTAATGCTTATATTATTATGTCTAGGCATCTAGTCAATTTAGTCTAAATTTAATAGAAATTATCACGTTACTAATAGTTTTATTTGGAATTAAAACCCAAAGCCGGATTGCCATGTGGAAGTTGTCTAGACAATCCAAATATACATCAATACACTATCAACAAAATATATATATATATATATATATATATACACACACACACACACACACACATCAATACACACATGGGCATTAACTTGGCAATCTACTTGTACATCAAAGAGCATGTGTCACATGATCTGGCATTAACTCCAACATGTCATTATCAATTCCTTTTCCACATTTAGGTCTACTGGAAGATCATTAAGTTAAACAAAAAACCCTAATATTTGTCGAAATTGAGCATTAATCAAGATCTGAGTCCTTTAATCTTGTCTTTATCAAGTCCTATAAATTCCCAAGCAAGAATGATGGTGGAGGACCTTGGATTTCTTAATTCAAAGCTTGGGACGATGCTTTCAAGCTTTCAATAGCAGAGCATCAAATAAGCTTTGTAACAAAGCCAATGGATATCAACCAACAAAACAATGTGAAACACAAATATCTATTTCATGGCTTGTTAAATTGATTAATCACAAATCATAACCCTGAAAGAAAAAAAAAACCATCACACACTTTATCATAAACCCAAAAACATTATTTTCAACAGAAGAAAAATCTTTTTTTTTTTGAAAATCACAACCAAGCAACACATAAAAAAACAAATTCAAGAGAATTTCTAAATGAACCCTACTTTTTTCTCCAGAGGATATATAAATTCACCCACTTTTTTCTCACTACACCTTATTTTTCTCAGTGCAATACTGTTCATTTAAAGGAAAAAATGTGTGTGAAGTGAAAAAAGATGGGCATATTTAGAAATTCTCTTTTCTCCATGCACCCATTTTATTCAAGTTTTACTGCTCAAACACACAAACAAAAGTAGGTGCAAGAAGGAAAAAAAAATTATTGTATTTAGGATCATTCCAAATTCAATAAAAAGAACCCACCTGTGATAACCATAAATTTTCCATTTATTGGAAATAAGGAATATTGGAAATTCGAGTGAAGGAAGTTAAATTGGAAATAAGAATATTTGTGAATTCAAAAAAAAAAAATAATGAAGAGAGGAAATTTAATTTGGATAATGGAAAATCCAAATTAAATAAGGAAATGAGAAAAGAAAATAGGAAATACGTTTATACAATTATATATTATATAAATGTATTTTTATACAAATACATATGTATACAATTATAATGTTTTATGTATATATAAAATATATATATATACACATATATGGAAATGTAAAATATAAACTTTACATTAAAAGTGTACATTTATATATTATGAATACAATATATAAATATATGTGTGTAAAGGTTATTT